>JBBPDH010000124.1:7257358-7269661 GCA_037974565.1 Clupeocharax schoutedeni
GTGTGTGTGTGTGTGTGTGTGTGTGTGTGTGTGTGTGTGTGTGTGTGTGTGTGTGTGTGTGTGTGTGTGTGAGTGTACACAACCCAAAGCTGACCTTTTGTTTTACCATCTCTCTAAAACAATCTGAAAATACGGAGTTATTGGTATTTACTATGTTTTAATTAGTAATGAAGGGCAGGGAACATGGTTTATGCTGTTTTAGAGCAATAGTCTGTATACACCTAGACAACAAGGTCATCAAGCACCTTACTCCTGGAGCTTTTCTGTCCTGCATAGTTTGGTTCCAACCCTGTAAATTCCAGAGTACACTGACCTCCAGCAAACTGGGCTGATGTGTCAAAGATGGATGTTTTTAAGAATCATTCTAGAATGCCCACATTGTTCTAGAATGTTCTTCATCATTGTCATTCACAGACCTTTAGAACGTTCCCTCCTAGTCACAGCGCACTGAAACGTTCTCTCCATCTACAGAAGATTCTGTCACTAGTTGCAGTGTTGTTAGAATCTGTTAGAACTCTTGTTAGAACTCTGCGGGATGATAAATCTCCAGAAGTAGGGCTGGACTCTAAGGAGGTGCCAAAAATATGACAATGACAAAATTGAAAAAGTGCGTGACAGCAGCTAGTTCAGTAAACAAGTGTGATGCACTGCCGAGGCAAGTTCATGTTTATTAGTCTGTTCATTCGTTCCATTCTGATCTGCATATTTATCTTCCCAGTAAGACTGGGAAACTTTAGTGTCTTTGCACATCATTCATTGATCGTCAGTAAATTTTTTTCTCAAAATCAATACCAAGTTGTGTTATGGCAGAGTCAGCTTTTCATACTCAAGAGCAATGCAGTTCTGTGAATATATTTGTATTTTTGGAAAACTTTGTAATTGACTGTATATATTTGATTGACAACCCTTGTGTGCATCTGCATGTGTGTGTGTGTGTGTGTGTGTGTGTGTGTGTGTGTTTGCAGACAGCGCTCCACTGGGCAGCCAAGCAGGGCCGCATAGAGACGGTGGACATGATGGCTCGCTCTGGCGCAGACGTCAACCAGAGAGCGGTGAGAGCTGACAGGAGCCTGAGCTCCTACTGACACATTCACATTTACACCTCTGCAGGGGCTCACACACAAACACACACACCGCACATACACTCCCACAATCACAAGTATGGATCATGCACTCTCAGAAATGAACACCCTTTTTCTGGAGGTACAACAGCGTTGACTGGAATTAAGTTCTAACTGTGAAAATCTTAACATATTATATAATAGCATTATAATAATATACTGTATATTGTGTGTACAGGTATGCACTGTTCACACAAAATTTGACCCAGTTTAGGCAGCTAATTTTTTATGCTTGTTGTTATTTTCAAAATGTCCATGTCTAGTGAACTCAAAGTGTTTGGGTCTATTATTAAGTGAACTGCTAACCACCTCCTCTGTGTAGGGCCCAATATAAGAGACCTCATACTTATATCCAAGTGAAACATTTTAGATATGATCAATTAATAGTCCCTGGAATCTCCTGTGGACATAAACATAAGGGAAGATGGTTTAATTGTATTGGTCTAGTGCTACATTTAATTTAGTTTAGTATTAGTTCTCCTATTTTCAGTGTGAGCTTGAGGTAGTTAACTACCTAACCACATACACAGTGTTGTATCCTGTCTTAACTGAGGGTGGCAATATGTACAGATGTTTATAAACACTGAGTGAAAGTTTAATGATCAAAAGAACCATAACAATTGTCCAGAAAACTTAAATTACATTTTAATTAGTTTTCCTTAACCATTTTGAAGGTATGTAGATATAAATGTGTGGCTGTATGTGTAGTTTCTGTTGTATTAATAACTCAACCACTTAACTGTGTTTTAATCACTCTCCTATATGTGGCCTGAGGTCACAGACTCCCCTGGAACTTCCCCTCTCATTTAGACTGAAACTTCTAATTGAATTAATTAGTCTATTAATCATAGATGCTTGCCTTGAAGAATGTGTATACAAGCACCAAGCTCAAAATGAACCTGAACCTGCTGCAGGGTGCTCTATACACTGCCTCTTCTAACTTTGCATAAACATCATCTCGCATCTATTTATTCAAACCCTTCACTTACAGAGCAGCAGTCCAACCTGGACAGTTATGCTCGGGCTTCACCCCCAGTTCATGCATATTCTAAATCAGACCATCTTATCTCTCGCCATTTAGGTTTGGTCAAGTGCACAGTGAAAGTACAGAGAGGATCTTTGTGCTTCTGGCATTTTTCTTCCTTTATGTCAAGGTGAAATAGTCATTCACACTCTTTATCTGACCCTCAGCATCGTGGCCCTCACCCACATTTTTATTCCATTTCATTTTGTCCCATCACCTTTCAGTGGGAACAGGTCCAGATTATTGAAGGCTGAGCCTTCTCTCTGCCCGGGGCTGATTCTGCCACAAACTCTTTATAGAAATTGAAAGTGTTAAGAGCTTCTTTTGCTATTAACTGTGTGTGTGTGTGTGTATGTGTGTGTGTGTGTGTGTGTGTGTGTGCGCAGTTTAGTTCATTTTGTTGTTTGTGTTAACACATGCGCTGTGTGAGTGTGCCCCTCTCCTGCAACAGTTTCTAGCTGAGGATGTGTGTGTTTGTGTCTGCAGGTGTGTGCTGTCTATCACTCGTGTTTGTAAAATTTCTTGATTTTCTTGATCCATATGTCAGTGCTGTGTTAAAAAATGAATAAGCCTAAACGAGTCGTTTTTGTTCAGCATTGTCTCGCTCTGCACATCACTGAATCCAGTAATACTCTTTGTAATTCGACTTGTGGATGGTTCACCACACTTTAAAAAAATGACAAAAGCACCATTC
This sequence comes from Clupeocharax schoutedeni, assembly GCA_037974565.1. Lineage (NCBI taxonomy): Eukaryota > Metazoa > Chordata > Actinopteri > Characiformes > Alestidae > Clupeocharax > Clupeocharax schoutedeni. The sequence continues at coordinate 7,260,198 of JBBPDH010000124.1, forward strand.
TTTATTATGCAAAAGCAAAACAATAAAATACTGATAGCCATTTACATTACGCCTGCAAGCTCATTTTGTGTGATTCATTTTTTTCTTTTCTGTGATAATGTATCATTTAGATTAGTAAACAGGTTTTTGTGACAGTGGCTATTACTGCCCCACACATTTCACAGAGCACACACAGCAGAGTGTTTGAAAGATGATCATCTCTAAAACATTTGTGGTTAAGGATGAAGTAGTGTTTGAGCTGTGTGAGTGTATGCATTTTTAACGGCTATGTAGCAGAGTGGTTAAATCACTCACTCTGCATGCGGGAGAGAGGAGTTTTGAGACTTGCCTGTCTCCTCGAATATAAAGAGAGCCTGCTCAGTATGCTTCCACTAGTCTAGTTAACGATATCGCAGAAACTTGTATTGTGATAATGATAAAAGTACATTTAGACACACAATGCTACACACCTGCCTGTGTGGGAGCTCATTTACCTGTTTCTCCTGCAACAAACTCCTCTTTTATGTGTGCATGTGTGTCTGCAGTTTTGTGCCGTCCATCATTTGTGTTTACGCATGGTGGCGTGTGTGTGTGTGTGTGTGTGTGTGTGTGTGTGTACTCCCTGTGTGAAGGCAGCGGTGAATGTAATAGGGGGAAATTGTTGTGATTAGTTAATGGTTTCTCCATCTGTTTCTCCTCGGCTGCTCTAATCTCTTCCTCTCACCCTGTCCGCGGCGATGTGCGTGCTGGAGATAATGTTTAAAGCCTTCACCAGCACAGCCGAGCACACACACGCCTCTTATTGCCTTCATAATTACATAATTAACTTTTGCTCTCTAATCGTTATAGAGGTAATGGTGCTGTTCAAATGGAGCCCCTTCTGGGCAGGAAGGGAATAAAAAATCAATAATCCATAGAGTGCCATGAGAGCCTGGAGATGTCTCAGTAGGCTTCACTCACACGTCAGATGCTACTTTCTTCTTCTTCATTTTGTAACCCTGCCCCACCATGTTAAATAGATGTTTTATTTTATTTTTTTTAAGTGAGCTGTTCAGTTGTTCATTTTTAATCACGCCTTTTTTAGTCTTTGACATGCAGCGGTAGATTATAGCTTCACTGTAGGGCAGAAAATAGTCAGACCTCTATAGTCCCCCCCTCTCCTGATATTATGAATGCTTTATCTGAATAATGTCTCTCTCTCCCCATCTCTCTCTCTCTTTCCTCTTTCATGATACACTCTTTCTTCCTGACCTCTCGCAGCACGTAAGTACACCCATTTATATCCACACGCCACTTAAAATGCCTGTGGTTCAATCTGTCTATCTTATATTCAGAAAATGCAGACTTATAGCTTCACGCTACTCAGATGAATAGAAGCTCAGCAAAATATTTCCAAGGCCAAATTGCCCTTAATGTCAGTGTGAAATTAGGTTCCTGACCCAGGCCGGTGCCATGCAGTATGCTTATTCTCTTTCTTTAATCTTCCTCCTGCCTACCCTGGCATACCGGAGCCAACACTGGACTCTGATGACATCCTTCTTTTTCTCCGTCTGTCTCTTTTTCTCTCTTAAGGGGGTGAGTTCTATTTTAATATACCTGTGAAATGAGCCTGGCTTTAGCATAAACGTGCTTTAGATTCAAAGTGCAGTCACGCTACACACTGATTTGCTGTCCACCTATGAGAGGGGATTGTGTGAGTGTTAGGAGCCGGCGTGCTATTGGAGACCAAATCTCATCTCCCTGCAGGGACATTGAACAAATAGGTTTTATTAAAAATTCAAAAAGGAGACACTCTTGGATTTTCCATCGAGTTATGGAGAAAGCACTGATGGGTTATGAATGGTCCTCACTACCTGAGGTATATTACAAAAGCTGTGCCATACGGAGAAGTTTATGGGGACCGAACCCCTTCCCATTGAATCTACCCATATTGACCTCTCATCTTCGATACATAAATCACTCACTCTCCCCACAATGAGGTTTTTTGTGTCAGCACCGATGATGAGGTGCCAGACTATATGTGTGTGTGAGGGTAGTTTTGTCAGTCAGTCTCGTTAAAATGAACCCCAGTGACTCACCTTGATCTCCATTGGCTCCTTTGCCCCCCTGGCCAGCTGCTCCCTGGCCTTTACTTACATTTAAAGTAAACATGAAGCTAAGCACATGAAAGTGCTTGTGACCTTTCCAAAAAATGTCAATGCTAGCACTCATGTAGTAATGAGGAGTAGAGCAGAGGGAAGCCTAATTTAACCTTTAAGAGCAGTAATGCTATGGCTAAAAGCAACATAGTTACACTGTAAACTGTAAAAGCTTCCACCAGCAGGTTTGGCTATTGGTTACTATATTTAGCTTGGATGCATTAAGCAGGGATTTCTCTATCTATTCTGTATTGTCTTATGTGGTTCAGAGAAATGAATTGTAAAAGTACTATATATAGTACTATAGTAAAAGTTACAAAGCTATAATTATTGAGTGTTGCCTTAAAATGAAATGTGTTATTTTATTAATTTATTATATAAAATATTCTCAAAAGTTTTGAAAAGGTAGGATGAGCTGCTGTCAAAGTTAAGCTACTGTCAGCTAAAATTAAGTAAATACCAAAGACCAAGTGGAGCGGGCTAGTGGCAAAGACAAAAAGTATAAAGACATAACTTGCAAATCACCTGTTAATATGGTTAGCTAACACTAGCATGAATTGACATTTTAAACAACAACCTCATTGTCTGAAGCACCACTATAAAGATGGTTAGCTAGTGGGTATCTTACACTAGATTTCACAAAACAAGCTCAGTTCACCGAACACAAATCCATGCAGATTAAATTTAAGTTACGTCTGAATATACTTTCAGGAGTTAGTGACTTAAGCAAAGGCTGTCTATTTATATGGCTTAGTGAGTATTAGCACAGAAAAGTTTATGCCAACATCAAAAATGTCATAATTGATTTACTTAATATAACAGTCAAATTTAAAGTTGCGTTCACCATTTGAATAAAGCTCTTCTAAAAACTTGCCAAACCTTTTCTGCTGCTCTCATGGCTGGTCGTTGTACACACATCTTTTATTTTCCCTCTGTTGTAAATACACTCGAGTGCCAATAGATTATTATTTTCTTATTTACTTATTTTTTCATGATATCATATCGTTACACCCTCCCAATAAATAATTGTGTTTATTATTGTATTGTTTACATGGCGAAAAATAATCATAATAATTATGTTATATGAGATTAGATGATATTATATGATATTAAGTGCCTGTAGTACTGCAGTGATGTGGAAAATTATGATTCGGTTGGTGTGGTATTTATGGTGATCAAAAGATTAAAAAGCAACTCATCCACTGTCCTGCTGTTTCAAACTGAGGGGATCTGTACATAGTCAACGTATCAATCAGTAGCTCTCTGTTCTTTTTCATTTGCTTTTGTGTTTATTTTTAGCACTTCTTCTAATCATGTGGCCCATTAGTGTTTTGAGTGGTGCACCAAAGGAAGATGAGCACTAAACAAAGTGACAACAGAGAGATATTGCAGAAGAAAGGGATGACACGAAACGTGCATTTATCTCAGCATTTCCAGGAGCCTTTCTCTCCCTGTGAAAAAGCTCCCCTGCGGAGTGTTAATGTGCAGTCAGAGGCACTGCTCGCCTTTAAGCACCCGGCCTATTCAGTGCAACCATCACTGTTGTGGAACTGAACCCCACTGACAGTCTCTCTATGTGGCCTCCTCTGCCTAAACCTGGCTATCACTCTGTTCTCCTTGCGGTCCATGGTAAAAAAAAAACAACTGCTGAGAGCATGTGGAGAATTAGTGAGTGACAGCAGCTCTGTTAGGGAGCTGGCCGGTGTTAATGTGCAGGCCTGCAAATGACAGGCGTACTGTAGCATCTCCCGCAGCACAAACGAGAAGTGGTCGCTACATACAGCTGCGTGTGAAATGATGTCCAGCTGCTTTTTAATATCACAATCGACTGACAGACACTACGGGGCAGTGAGAGTGGCTGTCAGTTAACTCCCTGCTGCAACGCACAGATGTGTCTTAACGTATATTCCATATGATCTAGCTGCCTCGGGCAGATGCAGTGTGTTGACCAAGTTGTTTGTTTGTTTGCTTGTTTGTTTGTGTGTTAACAGGGATACACACCACTTCATCTGGCCTCTCTGCATGGACATGCCCACATCATTCAGCTTCTGATTAATAACTACAGTAAGTCATTGTCACTGTATTATACTTCACTATTATACATCACATCTGTGTTAAACATTTTAAATTAAAAGTGCCAAAAAAGCCACACTTTGTTCCCTAAAAACCTCTAGATGAATAAAATGTCAACAAAATTATGTTTAATGAATCTAAACATAATGTTTTGTTTTTTCCCCAAAAATGGACATCAAGTCTGAGAACCATTGAGGATTTTTAAGAGTCTGTGCCCTTAAAAATCCTTGTAATATATCAACAGAAACTCCACTTTACAGTCATTTGTGTTTGTTTCCCTTCAGTATGACAAGCCAGCCGTGCGTGTGAATGGGATTTTGATTGCGCGCCTCACTGACCACAGCCTTCATGTATGATATGGCATAATGAATAACCTCGAAGCAAAGCCAAATAATAAGGAGTTCAAGAAAAGAAAACCTTGCAAAAAACTGAGTCTGTCTCCGTCCCCCTTACTGAGAGCTAGCGCTCATCCGCACTAATGAAGCAAACCACAGAGTGTGTCAATAGAGCAATTCATTAGAGCAGTCCCATGAGATTCATTGACTGGACGGTGTGTGTGTGTGTGTGCGCATGTGTGTGTATGTGTGCCACCGCATGTGTGTTTGTAAAAGCCCCTAACTTGGAATGGACACCCATATGTTGTGTGTTAGGGAGCCACCCAACTCTGTTGTGTTTGTAATTCACTAAAACACATATGGCCCAGGTCACTATTAGCGCACACCTCCTCTGTACACACAACAGAGTTTCCATATGGTGTGTGGAAATGGATACTCCATGGTCTGCCTCCATCACCTACTGCTCTACAGGAGCCCGCAGGGAGAGAGGGCGAGGGAGAAAGAAAGAGACACATATTTAGAGGCACATATTTATAGAAATAATTTAGCATTTCTAATGTAATCTCTATATGCTGTATCTGCATCATACAGTCATTTACCCCAAATAATACTTTAAATGTTTCCCTAGACCTAAAGCAATCTTAGCATGTTACCACGTGTGGAGATGTTATATAATTATAGCAGGGGTTGCCTGCCAATTGACTTCTATTTTAAGTGTCTTTTGCGTCAGTGGGCTATCTGTTCTTTTCTAAATACAGGAACACGGATCAAAATGATTGTGTTAATTGAGCATGTGCTACAGATGGAGAAGACAGATTTCAGGTATAAATTCTGAGAAAATTGCTTTTAAAGTGTAACTTTCCACTTGTCAGTTTTTACATACTTGGATCGGACTTGTAAACTGACCATAGAAGACTCTATGTGTAATTCCTTAACCATAATCTTTGAACTGGCTACTTCTCTTTTGATTGTCTGACAAATATCGGTTTGGAATGCTTTGCATCCAGTCACAGACAAAACTCTGACCATTCAGTTTTCATAGCCTGAATTAGACAGAGAAAAATGCTTTGCTAAGTACGTACCATGGAAAACGACTAAATCGTTGTAGGGAATCGCAGTAATTGGATATTGAGAATTTATCAAATGCATCCTTATCCATCTGTTTAATACCAGACAGGAATGCAGCAAAACGCACAAGCTAATTATCACTCTGGCATTAATCAAGGGAAGATATCAGGAGGTCTCTTGTTGTCTGTGTTTATAAATTGAGTGGCACTGTGGCACCGATTCTCAATCACAGTGATGGGTGCACTGCTGCCAGGCCTTTACCCGAGCACGACCAAACCAATGAGCCATGCCCAGCCAAGCTGGCACCGCTGCGCTCTCTCTGCACTACTAACTAACTGACCAGATTGCTGACTGTTTACTGAATGACGGGTGTTATTTACAGTTTGCTAAAGCACATTAGCATCTTTCACAGTTTATTTGTCAAATAGAGAGATGACATGCACTGTTTCATTTGTTTTGTAAACATTTTTCCTCTTTCCATCAAGTGAATGAGATTTTAATTATCAGCTGCATTATACAACATGGTGTAATGCTTTTTTGGGGACATAAAAACATAGATCTGTTTAAAATCACTTTAAAAACAGTTTTCAGTAGCCACCCAAATAGCCCTAATCATTTCACTTGATATAGTTTAGAACAGTGTATGACTTACTATGAGCTAGAAAAATAAATAAACATTCACTAATACAGGGGACCATTGCATAGTAACTGGTATATTCTAAACGGTGTCCTAAACCACACTGACAAGTTTGTGTCTTCTTAAAGAACAGCTGGATGTGGTTTGAAGTTTATGACTTAAATATTGCTCCAATACCTATTTTACACTTTGTCAGAGTTTTAGCAAGCAGTATTTCAGTGGTGTATGACTGAAGAAGAACTTGTGAGAGGTGTGTGTGTGCGTGTGTGTGTGATGGTGGTGGTGGTGAAGAAACTGAATATAGTTTAACATGGTTATGAGCTGACTGCTTGCTGTGCCTTAAGCGGTATATTTTAACACAGTTATAGGATTACTGCTGTGCTTCTAGAAACATAAGCCTCTCTTAGCGCCACAGAGCTTAAGACCTCCTATAACTGTATTAAAGTATGTACAATTTCTCTAGACACAGCAGAAATCATATAACTCTGTTAGGCAGTTTGCAGTTTCTCAAGATACAGTGACGACTGGATGTCAATTTAAAAGCCTACACAAGAGAAGCTGTGCAGCCAGTGGTTTGCTAGTTCTACTTTAGACACACATTTGGCTCACACCAAGTTTTCTGCTATTTTTGTCCACCAGTTTTGTGCCCAATGATGGTTCTTTTTTGACTGTTACAAGGGAAAGATCAACTGGGTCCAAAGCGATGGATTGAATTGACTTGAGTCAATTATAATTTTAATTATGGTTATGTATTTAACCAGGATGTTACTCATTGTAATGGTAATGATTAGAACAATCTAACATCAAGTTTGTTATAGCTATTTGGGTGGGGTTTTTATATTAAACAAACAGAGTTACTACCAAAAGCACATTTAAAGATAAAATTGGTGTTGGTCTAAACCTAATACTATCCATAAACAGTGCTACTGCTGTCCAAAGTTATATCCTATTTGAAAGTAGGAACGTTTTCTACATAAATATGGAATTAGCTTCCTGTTGGGGAGGGCTGTTTGGAGCAAAACAGAAGAGAAATTTAGAGATCTTACTTTAACATAAAGAAAAGATACATGGCCTGTGGGTAGGATACTTGCCTCTGGACCAAGAGGTCAAGGGTTCGAATCCTACCGTCATTATATCAATGGGTTCTTGAGCAAGACACTTAACTCCAAGTTGCTCCAGGTAGACTGCCCCCTGTAGTTAGGGAATAGAATTCCTTTTGGATAAAAGTGTCTGCTAAATGCTGTAAATTTATATATAAAAAAAACTATATAATTGATTCTTTCATTCTCCACAATTCCTCCTGCCTCAGGATACTATGTTTAAAACACCAGTTCATTACTTGTAAACAGGTGTAACTGACCAGTTTTCTCCAGGCGAGTGGACCTTCCTCTTTGTGTTCCACCTGCCAGACCTATCAGGTATAGAGAGACGTGTTGTTCTAAATGTGGTGTGTCAAATGTATGCCACTTAAAGATAATTTTAAATCATACTTGGACCTTTTTGTAAAGTCAATACACCTTTACAAAGATACCTCCCAGTTTTTTGACCTTTCTATAGGCTCAGTCTGTGAGGTGAGCAGTGCTGAACACTGAGGGGAAACCCTTGGGTCCTTGCTGCTCATTATTCTAACCTCACACATGAACAGGCAAAGAGGGGGAAGGGAATGTATCTATTATAAAACTAGACGTTACCATTAAAAGCTACTGGTTTTGAAGCATTTTATGAATTATAGGCGACGTTTAATTTACATCAGTGTGGGTAGCCTTTTTGTTGATTTACTGTTATTTAGTGCTTCTCAAAGGCCATCGCTCAACTTGTAAACCAAATGTGCTGTTATCATCATAAGTCAAAGTGACCTGCCATTCATGCAGATCCATTTGTTTGGCAGACTGAGCCTGTTCACAATAAAGCGCTATCTTTGAATGGAGTATCTTCAAGCAGAAGGCGCTATTTATAAAAACCCAATCTGTTGTCACTCATTTAAAATGGGCATAACAGGCTGTTGACACTCTACATGAAAATAGGCAAATGATGACCTTTACTGCTAACTCTCATTCTTACCCCTCTTTTCTTTCTTTCTCGTTCTTTTTTCGTTATGCGCCCTCCTTTCAAATGCACAATCCCCCTCTCCTATTCAGTGTTATCTCAAATAATTAGCCCACCATTTCTGCCAGGGTCCCTGGAGGCCCAGCGCCACTTAAAAGCCCGCTCGATGTGGCCGGGCCAGGAGGGAGTTTAGATCAGCGCGTAGTCGCCCAATACTCAGCCCCTAATTAACCACCCAGGTATTAGAGCTGCGCCCAGATCAGCCTGAGTCCATATGGCTACAACGCTGCCCCTGTGATTATTACCGACGGACACAGAGAGGAGGAGGTGAATGTGTGTGAGGGGAGGGGGAGTCCCTCACCTAGCACAAAGCTAGAGTATATTATTTTTAATGACTCCCCAATGGTACAGATGACTGTGCATTTGTTATTTTAAAGTAGTATCCTTTGTGCTCCGAATGCCCTTGACCTTACTTGAACATGTACTTGCCCTCTACTTCTACTAGAAAGTCGTTACAGCAAGAGAGAAAGAGTGAAAGTGAGAAAGCAAGCGTAAGAGAATACTGACAATACAGCTTTTATGCTTGCGCATAAGAGCCGTAGGATAATATACTTTTATTAAGTCTTTTTAATCCAAAGTGTATTTAAGCAGGAACACAGATATTACTGCTTCTTCTTGTGCACACCCACACCAGTGATCCCTCTGTCAACATTAAATCAATGCACACACTGTTTCAGAATACATATTTCCTTGCTGTCCCCAGGAACAGGATCTCAGCGAACTGAAACAAATCTACCCACTAATTCATTTGAGTGCTATTGGAGAACTGACAGTGAATTGTTATAGTAAATGTATTTATGTTTCATAGAGGCAAAAAAACAGATTGAGTTTGAAGCCCCCCGTGTTGGCGACAGCTGTATAGTAGAGGAACATTAAGAGCTCATTCATGTCTTTAATGATCCACATAATGGCTGAGTGTGTGTGTGTGTGTGTGTGTGTGTGTGTGTGTGTGTGTGTGTGTATGTGTGTGTGTACATGGGAACACACCGCAGCGTTGTGTGTATATCTCTCATGCACTGGGAATTAAGTAACAGCTGTCCTTGTATGAACAAGATATGCAAAGTTAATATGCTTTAGTTTCTCAAAGTAGCAAATACCAGCCATGATCATTTTAGAGCTATCCTGCAG
>JBBPDH010000124.1:7271417-7294469 GCA_037974565.1 Clupeocharax schoutedeni
AAATTAAAAAGACCCTCCTGTCTTTTAAACACCCTAATACATCACTTACGTACAAAAATACCTAGACAACCTTCTTTTTCCTGCTTAATACATACATCAATTAGCACAACACCAAGAAACACACAACATGGCACAATCCTCTGGTCTGCTGCCTGTATGCCCACTGCTTTGTCTGTTTCACTTTGTTTGAACAGGAGCTATAGAATTTTCCACTAAGCTATCAGCTGTCTCCAACAATGTAAAGGCATGGTGTGGGTGAGTTTAGCTCTATGGTGGCTGGCATGCTAGCAACTGTGTGTTCTCCATATGGTTTCTTACAGTCTTCTTGAGGATCTAAACAAAGCACATTGTCACATGGAAAAAGTAATGTTTGTAAAAGTATTGGATTTCAATTTCCATATATAGCATTTTGAGTCCCAAAATGCAAGGTTATTTTATATTATTCAGAAGAATTCTGAAACAAACATACTGGTGATGCTCTAATTTAGACAGTGTGGCACCAAAGTCTACTCTAAGGCTGGTTTGGGCTCTAAAACTTGAGAGAAGGATGGTTTAAGCAGAATGCGATTGAGAGAATGTATTTACTGGATTATTTCTTTAATAAAAATATTTTATATATAAAGTGGGGAATTTTCTATTTCTGTGCTGTGCCTGTTATGAATTTGTCGACATGAACATGACTATATTTAAGTCTGATCTGCAAATGTGTCACTGTCAACAACAGCTTTGTGTGTGAATGTGAGTTATTTAGGGAATGGAAGTCACTTAGCATAAAAAGCACAATGTAAAATGAGTGAAAAATATATCTACAATGAAATCTGAGACCTTTCAGGATTTTTAAATATTAATTTAAACCTAGAAATAAACAAAAGAATGTTTTAAGAATTTTAAACAAATTGATGACCTTTCAAATGAACAAGAAATATTTAAGGGTTTGCACAGTTTTAGGTCACTTTTCAATTTAAACATATAAAGGCATTTTTTTTCTTCCAGTGAAATATTCTGAGATGGATTTAGTTGGCTTTTGCACCAAACAGTGGAATCCATGCCAACTGAAGTGTATACTTAAATGTAATAAATGACACCTCTACATAATATTCTGAGAAATCCTAAGTAATTATTATAATAAATATAATTTCATTATTTTCTGGTTCCTAAAATATTGACACAATTTTTCTTAAACAACATTTATGGTGAGAACTCAGAATAGGTCATTTGGCTACCAGCATTAGAAAGATAAAGATAAAAGATATTCACCCCTGTGCTTTGGAAGCTCCGCATTTACACAAAAGTGACAAATATTTGACCATAATTAAACATAATTTGGTACTTCTTGGAGGAACATTCTACTGGGGTGAGAACATTCTGGTGTGCACAAAGCAGGAAATGGCTACAAAAATATTGAAGAGTTTGAATGCCCCATGAAGCACTGTTCGATCCATCATCAGAAACTGGAAGGTTGCTCACAGCACCCAGACCATTACTAAAACAGGCCATCCCTTAGAACTAAGCATTACAGCAAGATGTCGACTGGTGAGAGAGGCTACAAAAAATTCAGCTGTCATTCTCAGAAGTCTGCAGAGCTCTTTATCTAGAGGGAAGATGCATGGATGTGCAATTTCAAAAGATCTCTATAACACAGGGTAGTAAGAGAGAAACTACATATAAGCACAATAAATATCCAGTTAAGATGTGGGAGAAGGTTTTATGATTAGATGAGACAGAAACAGAACTTCATACTTCAAAGAGGTATGCGTGGGGTAAAACGAACACTGTCCATGCCTCAAGAAACACCATACATTTGGTAAAATATGGTGGTGGCAGCATTGTGCTATTGCGATGCTTTTCATCTGCAGGGTCTGGGAATCTCGAAACTGGGAAAGGGAAAATTGATGGACATGAATGCTACACAATATTGCATGAACCCGCTATGAACCCGTGGTTCGGGAGATGATTCATCTTTTAACATGACAATGGCCCTAAGCATAAGACCAAAGGGACACTGAAATGGTTCATAAACAGAAAGGTGAGAAGCCCTGATCTTAACCCTAGTAAGAATCTCTTGCACTATTTGAAGACTACCGCTCTGAACAGTCGTCCAACCAACTGAGAAGATCTATATAAATTCTGCCTACAAGGATGAGGACAAATGAATCCTGAAAAATGTGTACATACATACCCCCAAAGAAATATGGCTGTTATGATTACTTTCAAGGGGATGAATACTTTTGCAAACCACTGTGTGAGTGTGTATGTATATACACCACAAGCCAGAAGTTTGGGTCCACCCTCATTTTTGAAAAAAATTAAATAAATGAACAATACACTCATCTTTCAAACTTAAATTACAAGAAAATAAAAGAAATGCTAGAAATGTACACTGTAAATGCAAGTTAATAGATGCAAAAGCTCATTGGTGAGTTTCAATACTTGCTTATTAAATTTTTTTTACTAGCAATTTTAAACTTTAAACCTCACTGTGTCGTAACATGGACCAAATAAACAATAGTGCAAAAGTGCAGAGAGTACATGAATACAGAAGGAAACGTGTTTTAATATAAGTTAAAGTATCAAGGTTATATTCCAAATAGGTTTTTGCTATTCGTTCATTCATTTATTCATTTATTCATTCATACATTCATCATGAAATAATCACACGATGGAAATGTATATTTGGAGTTTTTAATATGACAGAGATTAAATGATTAACTATAGAGTCTCATTGTTTGGAGCGACTGGAAGTCATGACTGTTTGTGAATGACTGGGCACAGATTATGTGTTCACTGTTGTAGGTGGTGCTCTACTCTCTTCTCCTTTATTGCATGACCTAAGGCCTTAATGCAGCTAAAGGCTGCTGGTGGGGAGAATGCAGAAAGGTCAAGCATCTGTGACCCCTGTTCTCCATCACTTACATCAGCCCCTCACACCTGCTCTGAGCTGAGGCAGTGTTTGTTTAGGTCAAGTTTTAAATTAAACATCGCTGTCACCTCTGGCTAAGTGCATAGTCAAGGAATGAGGAGCTCTGGGCAGTTTTTAATGGTGAGAAATAAGCATCCAATAGCAGTGGCACACAAGGCCCACAACTGGATGATGGGAAAGATTATACATCAGTCAATTCGCATACTGTCATAAATGGATGACCATTTCCAGTTCATTTAAAACATTTTCTTTGCTTCATCTTTTAAGTTTTCAGAAGCTTCGTTGTGTTTCTTTTCAGTCCATTATGCTGAATGCATGCGGTGTAGGCTAATGAACAGGAAAAGTCCTTTAATCTTCCCTCGTGGCACATGTAACTGAGGTTTCGTTAAGTTACATTCTTTGTCTGTGTCATCACATTTGATGCACATAAATAACGGATTAAGTGTTGCGCTCCAGTTTCACGTCTGGTGTATTATGTGTCACTGAGGGCCTGTTTTTACTACTAAATCCTCCTTGGAGCCAAGTCAACAGCAACAATGGAGTCATCCAGGTTAACTTTTCCTTTGTGTCCCTTGTCTGCACAGCAGAATACAATACATGACTATATATCACGGCTTAACCTGCCTGAACTCTCTTTGTGTTTCTGGGACACCGCGAAGATTGATCACCTCAGCCTGGAGAAAAGATCCTCTTCTCTCAATGGCCATTGGATTACTTTACAGGACAATTAGGCCTGGCCTTTGTGTGGATAATTACAGTAGAGTTTAACTGGGTGCAACCTCCCCCCTCTGGTCATGGGGACAACCTTGACTGAGTCACACCCAGTGTGTCATTGGTTGTTTTATAAGGATACCAGTGTTTTCCCCGTCTTAAACATGAGATTCCACCACTCTTTACCCAAGAGCTTCCTACATTCACGGAAGTTACATAAGGGATCGGTGGCCTATCAACAAAACATCTGAGCCAAAGATTTGTTTTTGTCTGAATCTCAGCACACCTGACTCAGCCCTTGAACACTTCCTAAACACTTGAAGTAAACCATTTGAGCTCTGTATATCTTTTTGTGTGTGGTTAGCGTTAATAAATTAGTCTGTTGTTTTGAACTCCATTACCAGCATTTCATTCAGCTACAAAAAGCAACCGATAAGCTATTATCGTGTCTGATGTACAATCTGTAGGCAGAACAGGTGCGTCAACATTGTTATGTTTCTCTGTAAGCGATTCCCTCTATGGGAATAAGCTTAATGATTGATTAAAGCTCTAGTAGTAATGCTTTAAACTGGTGAGTCATACTAACACAACAGAATACAACAATGTTTTACACTTATCCTCCTAATGGACAGATAAATCTGTCTTAAAGAGTGATTTGTAAGAGTGCTGTGAAGTGGGTGGGTTGCCCTAGATTTGCAGGTGTGCTATTGTGAGCGCACCATAAAAAGAAAAAGTGCACAAAGTGTAATTAAAATCCGATTCTCCATGTTCTAGCTAATTTCAGTGCAAGGCCGACCAGGTTGGGGATAGCAGGCCTTAAGAGGGCCTTTTTGTTTGGGCTGTCAGACGACGTCTACTTAGACAGTAACGTGAGTTTTATACAGTCTGTGCCAACACAGAGAAATTACACATGATCCTTCCTGTCTGTGGCTCATCACTCTGATTAAATTTCAGCCCACTGGGCAAATAGCCTTTGCTGTCACTGTTATACGAGGAACCCATGTGCTCGCCTTGTGACGCCTTGGAAAAAAAGAAAAACTAAAACACATGTAATGTTCCCCTCTAATGAAAACTCTATCAGTCAGAGCTGATCCATGATTAATCCCTCTCCCTTTTATCGGTGGCATTAATCAGATCTACATAATAAAGCTGCAGCTACACTGATAACACAGCTTTTGATTAATGTGCTCAGATGAAGTGATAGCTGCCTGTGGTGCAATTCATTGATTACTTTAAGGCCCAGAAAAACAGATGGGGTAAAGTGAGGTTGGATTAAAAAAAAAAAAGCCTGGGTGCATCAACGCAAGCAGGCATGAAAGAAAGGTGCATTTACCAGTGATTTATATGTGATGCTCTGTGCAGGGCAAAGGTTAGTCCTTTCTCACCCTGGACTTTACTGTCACTGCCTGCCAGGTGCAGAGCCCAGGGCTCAATCACCTTCTGAGAGAAAGAGAGAGAGCTCTCCATCCCTGTGGCATCCAAAAGCATGCCAGGACACTGCTCGAAATTGTGCCGATGTGTGTTCCCCCTGTAGTGGCAACAATCACTGCGTCAATTACACACATTCTAAATGGCATGTTGGCTCTGCAAATATTTGCGGCAGTACTGAAGTGGGAGTGAATCAGATGATAAGGTGGAACAGCAAAGCCCTACTGTTTCCTAGAGAGAGAGAGAAAGAGAAAAAAATCTGATTCTCTTGAAGAGAGACTGAAGCAGCAAAGAAAGAACAGAAGAAGGAAAGAGAGACATGCTTGGGAGGGCAGAAGAGTTTGAAAGAGGGGAGAGAGTGAAGCTTTGATAGGCAGATGGGAGGATAGAGGACAGATAGGATGAAGAGGAGTCTCTGCCGGCCTCCCAGGCTGTAGTGATCTTTCAGTGTCTGCCTCTCTTATAAGCCTGATTCCATTAAGATTAAACTGCACTTGACTGACAGGGCCAGCAGTGGTGAAACTGATTGTTTTCTTTGTTTTTCTCCTTTCATGTAGGCTGCAGCTCAGCAGCTTTAGCAAATGCTGAACAGGACAATGAAAAAAAAAAGTATTTGTAGTTCCTGTTCAAAATGTTAATTCAAATTTCAGAAGGGAATTCCCAGCTATCATTGAATTTAGCGTTGGTGTTCTGATTTAAAAATTGCATAATTTAAAGGATTTACTTTTTTCAGGCTTTTAGTGAATGAGCGAGTCTTTTCAGGTACACTGGTTCATTATCCCAGCATTAGTTAATCTCGCCTTGCTGAAGGTCAACTCCACAGTGGCAGTCAAATCGCTCAGTCGCTGTTTCATTCTCACTTTCACAATGGTCTCCAGAGAAGTGCAGTTATAGCACTGCATCTGTCTTCATTCACAAATCACTCTCCAAAGTCCAAACAGCTTTACAGCCCTTAATGATCATCAATTACAGAGCCCTTTCGCCTATCAAGGAGCACTTAGCCACAAAGCAGAGTAAAAATTAACCCTATTGAGAAGCTCTGGATGTAATTGGCTACTTGAATAACCATGCACAAAAGGCTAGCAGGGACGGCAACTTAGCCAAATGAGATGAATACTGTTTACAGGCTCCTAAATACACTTCTCACTGGCAGCACAACAATGCATTGACCTCTCAACTTTGCCATGACCCCTCTCGGCCTGTGTTAACTTCAAACCCCTGTGTCCCCTCCCACAGCTGGGAGTTGTTATGATACCCAATAAAAAGGCACACAGCCAATGGTGAGGCAGCCCATGGGCCTCACAGGCCAGCCTGTATGAAAACAGAGAATGCGACAGAAGCGTTAACTCATTAACGGTCATTGTTGAATCAAAATAGCTGTCATGCAGACCCTGGCTGAATGGGAAATGGACTAATGACCTGAAAAGCAACTTCAAAAGGCGTTACTAAACAACTGAATGGACCCTTCCACTTCAGAGCTACTTCAATGGATGACAAGAACAGAAAAGTCTGAATTTTTCCAGCAGTTTAAGAAGTAAATGTAAAGTTTGCAGAGGCTTTTTTTGGCTCTGCATATGAATGGGATTAGAACAGCAATTTCCCTCGTTAACAAGTAGAAATGGCAAGGAGGGATTCCCCTGTAGAGCCTCCTGCCTTCTCTGTTGGTTGACATAATAAGCAATGTAAGATAGAAACTAATACATAGTGTCTGCCTCTCTTAGAAGTGCCTGTATACAGTAACTTTATAGTTAATGCATGAATCTCAAAGCAGTTTTATGTCGTTTATCCACTTATGTCATTTTAAAGCTGACGTTAAAAACACTGGCATGGTTTTGCCTATAAAGCTCTCAGCATCTTCAGGTGTTTGAGTACTGTGACTAATCTTTACTTCACAGAGCAGAACTGACGGACAGGTTTAATGGTTGGAAAAGAATGCCAGAAGGAGGGACTGGTGCTAGTGAAGACCTCACAGATGTGTCCATTTACATGCCTAAATGTAGAGCAGGAGTTAAAAGGTCAAAATACCACATTACCCTTAACTAAATTTTATATTTTTAAAACAGGGGTGAAATATATATGAGACAAAACAAGATTTTCTGGCCCTCTGGCTAACCACATCATCTATTTTTTTCCATCGCAGTTTTCATTTCTGCATATCGTCACTGTCAGGTCAAAACCACAACTGAGTCCATTTTTAAAAAATCGTTTGACTTTGCGCTTTGCCTTCATGATAAACGGGTCAAAAGAAATGCCACTGAGTCATTTTCTTCCTCCTGAAAACATGGCATTTTGTTCCAACAGCAACACTGTTAGAAAACATTATAGATGTGAAAACATATGGGCCTGAAAAAAGGCACTATCCCATATTCAGATGAATGGTGGAACAAAATTAGTCACACTCCATGGTCCTTCTGTAAGCATTAGGCTAATAGCTGTAGCAGATGATGCAGCAGTGGTGGTGGCTTAGTATGTAGGCAGTCTAAGTACCGTGAAGACCCTCTGACCTTCAGTGTGTGGGTGAGAACCAACAGAGCAGGACACATCCTGAGAACCACCCAAAAAAGGAACCATAAGGGTTAGTCTGTGAGGGTGTGAGTGGAACCTGCCTATTCTAGACAACCTACTCGAAAGAGTGTGAGCTGTGTTGGTGGACAAGTCTGGGTGAGGGTATATCTCATACTGGGAATGACAAATGAGCACCAGGACGAATGGTGGGTGCACGTTTTGGACTGGGGACCAATTGGAGAGCTCTGCTCGTAACCTGTGTGGGTTTGACAATGAGGTCCAGCTGAGTGGGCTGAGGGTGTACACCCTTTGAAACCTCCCCCTACCAGGGAGTTTCATGTAGGAGGTTTGTGTTTTCAAACAATGGTTCCTCTCTGCTTCTAATTAGATAAGAAGGCTTCACTGGCTTTGTGGTTGTACAAACAAAATAGTCCACATAGGGAATATATCTATGTGTGTGAGTGCGTAATGTGACTAGCTGTCTGGGCTAAAACACTCCTATTAACCCCATAACAACCATTTTGGAATCAAGAAACATCGTTTCACTGCACTATTAAAATCTCAAAACATACCGTTTACACACCAGTCCATACAGTTAAATATCCCATAATTTGGGCCCTTTAAGAGTGCTGATCACATTTTATTAAGAAGCATCCTTTGAGTGGCCAGACTGGGCACTCCCCTCTTTGAGGTGCTCAGTTTGAGGGCCTCAGCTGTCACGTGTTCGGGGTGTCCTGTGGCGCCGCACAACCCCTCTCCAGCTGGAGCGATGATGAATGGATGGTCCTACTGATTTAGCCTGGGGTTAAATGTAGAGTGATTAGTACAGCACAGCTGAGAGCTATCTACAACAACACACACACAACACATACATGCTGTAGGAAGAAGAAATCCCCTATGGATGATAGATGGTATAAAAAAGCAAACACAGACCCACTAACAGACACACACACACACACACACACACACACACACAAACACAAACAGACACATGTACAGGTGTGTGGAGAGTATCTTTATCATCTCTGTCTGTCTAGTACATACAACTAATTGCACTTCATAATATTATCAAATGTTCATAACTTCTGCTCAGAAAGAACAAGCAGGAGTCATAAAAGAGAGTAGTGTGAGTAATCAGAAGTATGGATCACTCACCCTGAGCTTTAGCCTGGGGCTGTAAGCAGAGAGCCCATGGAGAGGCCACAGAGAGGCCACTCCCCGCACCCACTCTCCTGAAGTCACGCTTCACTCTGCTCATAATCTCCCGCCCAGTCCACGACACCATGCTGCTCGGAGACTTCCACCAACACACTGCATTGTGTTCACCCCCCCTCGGCCCCCTGCTGTCCTTTCAAGCAGCAACAAAAGAGCCCTACCTCTAATTACAATCCTCCCACTTCAATTTGAGCACCCTGGTTAACAGGCCATTGATACACACTTAGTGTGGGCACCTGTGCTCCTAAAACACAATTTCCACACACAGCCGCCGGCGAGATAGGGCCAAATCACAGGGCCGGCGCATGCGGGCGCCTCCTCCGTGCCCACGCTGACCGGAGGAGGGGAGCGTTTGAAAAGGAAAAACGAGTCGATAAGGGACGAGGTATCGCTGTCATACAAGCATTGTAGCTTAAGGGCAAAAACACAAAGCTGACACCCCACTAATCAGCCTTGATAGGCCTATGCTGGGACTATAGAGGGTTACACAGACTTCTACCAGAGCAAAAGCACTTAACAAGATGTGTGTGAGTGCGTGTGTTTATGTTTCTACAGATGAGTGTATATTGTCATGCTTGTAGCTTCTCATCTGTGATGTATGAATGTGTTTTTAAAAGTAAAGGTGGCAAGCAGTACTTAAATATTTTCAGTTTCCTAATGTACTTTCAGCAAATGGTTCTTTAAAAAGTTTGCAGTAAATGAAATGTTGAAGTCTGAAGAACATCCTCATAATGTAAATGTTTAGTCTCATTTAAGTGAATTTCCTAAACCATACAGTGAAGCTGTAGATAATATTATTCTTTACAGAGTTTACATTATCAAACTGTAACACACATCTTCGTCTTCATGTGAATAAAACATATTTTGTCTAGAATGATATTTAAAAATGAGCATCATTGTTTTGTGTATTTTTGGAAAAATGGTGTTAGAACCATTTAAAAGTTCAGAAAATAATGTGATATTTCCATAGTAAGTAAATGTTTTGGTAGCACTTTACTTCTATGGCACATTGTAGATTATTTGTAAATAAATTACTTTTCAATGACCCACATTATATGTTTTCTCCTGAGATTCACAAATAATGTTTGTGTGAGTTTATGTGTTGCTAAAGCTAATGCTAGGTCTTTTTATAAGACTATTTTTAAACTCTTTTTAATCTTAGATTTTACACAGACTGTTTTTGTTCATGTGCCTTTAAGGCTGGAATATTCAAATGAGCTCTGTTCTGACTGACTGTCCTGTATTGTCCCTTATTCAAATAGCAGTCTGGGCTGAACCCTCCCCTTAATAACATGAAATGTATTGGTTTTCATGACATCACAGGTTTTTCAAGCCAAGAACCATTTATGTGTCTAGGAACATTTACTGTGAGAGTTCAGTTATTGCTAATGATATATGTATAAAATGAGACATACATAAACAAAGAAAAAGTCTTTCCTGCAAAGTAAAAGTGGTATGTGTTACGCGCAGCACATATTACACCCATAACAACCTAACTAGGCAAAATTTGCATTCGTATCCTTGTAATCAGTAAATATACAGTAGATATATGGTGGTTATATGATTCATGTGGAGTAGTGTCACGGGGACTGCCAAAGCATGGCTGACAATAAGGGCTGCTGATTTGAAGTGATGTACTCTCGCATGAGCGCTGAAAATGAAAAATACATAATTTGCATCTGATTCACCACAGTCTGAATATTGAAATTTGATCCGAGTGAAAAATGTGTCAACCAGATTTACACAGTGGCAGTGACAGCCTCTCCCGTCCAACCTCTCTCTTTCACCGCTTTCCATCACTCATATCTAATGCAATAAAACTGCAATAACAAATCCTCCCTGGATTTGAATAATAAACAGAGTCCTAAGAGACACAGCCACTGTAAGTAGGCCTGGGAAATGGCTGGGATGTCACTGCACAATTGAAAATTCTGTGTTAGAAGTTTCAGATGTCTGCATGCATATACAGACATTGTGCTTTGTATTCATTGTCCAGGTAGAGTGTTGGCCTATGAAAAAAAATGTAGTTTGCAACAAATAAATAAACAAATCAAATAAATTTCTCTTCTAGATGTTCTGATTTTGTAAGTTATGTGCCAGGTCTTGGGCTGGCTGAAGCACATTTATTTGATGATCAGCTCTATCTCAATCTCCTTATGGAACCATTATGAGGGGGCTGAACTGACATCTTTGAAGATTACCTCTCGCAGGCCAAGTGGGGAGAGATAAACGAAGACACACAGGGCCTCCAGTCACAGACCACGGCTAACAGAGACTAGCAGGGAGGGTAAGGCTGCAGCCTTATGGAGGAACTGTGTCGAAAGGGAGTTTTCTGAAACATACAACAAAGTACTGCGCACAATACTCAAGGTCCAGACTATTTTTTGTGTTTCACATGACAGTACGGAAACAGCACAATGGCAATTGTCAATTAATATCTTTATTCATTTTATACATATATTTATCTTATGTTTGAACAGTCCAACTGCCTTTTATTTAACATATGAACATTTGATGATGAATAAACAATTAGAAAGTGTTGAAAGCTATTTTCATTGCATGATTTTACCTTAGAACATTTTTCTTTCTCTTCCACAATTACCATTTCAAAGATAGGAGATTTATATGAGTATAGTAGAAATAAGAGTATATATGGATATGGAATCTCACTGATTGTATCCACAGACACACGTTTCACACAATCGTTCAGTTTGCTTAACAGCACATACCACTGGTGTTTTGAGCGGAGGTCCTGAATTTTAAGGAGACTGTCAGCTTCCCACTCTTTCTGCTTTTTTCTCTGTGATCCACCACTCATGTATGTGATCAGATTTTAAGAGAACAACAACAACAAAACTGAAATTACACAGCGATTGCGGTGGTGCTAATCCCACTTAAGCAGTGAAGGAGAGAAGGCCTCTCGCTGCTCTTTTGGCTGCCGCTGGGCTGGGCTTGGTTTCAGCCCTCACAATCCACCCCACCACCACCACCACCACCCTACTCCACCCCCTCCCAAGGAGAAACGGAGCTCTTAATAGGATTAAGCTGCCTCAGCAATGAACAAGTATGGATCTACACACATTTGGCCTGGCAAATGAGGCTGTTGGTAGAATTTGCCCTTTCATGCTGATCTGAGATCAGATCCACTGCTTCTGTACTAACAGTTTGTTTTAAGGATATGAGAGTGAAAACTGTCCTGAAATCAGAACAAAAGGGAAAACACCTAGACAGAGGACAAACAGGAGAATAATGTGATTGGTGGAGTAGGCCTGGATTTGTGGGGCTGCCCATGGGGCAATGCTTGACCATAGCAAATCACTGAGGTGGAAGGTGTTAGATCAGACTGAAGTATTCAACAGAGTGAAACACAGCCTTTTCCTCATCACTGCCAGAGCGACACAGCTATAGCTGCAGCACTGTGCCTCAGGGCCATA
Source organism: Clupeocharax schoutedeni (assembly GCA_037974565.1). Classification (NCBI taxonomy): domain Eukaryota; kingdom Metazoa; phylum Chordata; class Actinopteri; order Characiformes; family Alestidae; genus Clupeocharax; species Clupeocharax schoutedeni. The sequence continues at coordinate 7,283,631 of JBBPDH010000124.1, forward strand.
AGACTCTTTTGCATGACAAAAGCAAAGATAACAGTTAGTGGAACTAATGCGCCTCATCATATCTGTAGCCAGATCTGAGGCAAAGAAAGCGGAGTGCAGCCTCGAAGCAGAAATCAGGATTATCGTTTGCAGTGGTCGTCTTAACTGCTGCAGAGAGTCAGCTGAGTAGCTGGTGCTGTAAGTAGCTGCCGCAGTGCTTGTTAACAGCTCCCTTAGACTATTCACAGTTTAGATTTAACAAGAACACCAAATCTGAAGCAGCTGTGCCAAGCACGTTGGAAGAAAGTGCTGCCCTTAATTTACACAGTAAAATATGGTGTTCTAGCTTTAAAAAGGTATTGCTTTAAAAGTTCATATATTTTGAAATAATAAGTGACAGAATATAAAACAGAGACTTTAATTTTAGCTAACTGAAAAACCAGACTCTGTTGCCTTAAAAGGCTGCCTGCAGCGTTCAGCTCCACAGTGAAGTTTAATGACTACTATGAATGTAATGTAATTATACAATGAGGACAGTGATCCACTAAAATCTGTGAAATCCATGGTTAACCTAGGTAATCATTGAGTTGAGCTTACATATTTTGTCATTAAAATAATGATCATTAAAATAACATTTAAATTTAATAAATAAAATATTTCAATGCATAATTTTCTAGTATCCATTACTTATAGCTGTAGAACCTCATACCCAGCTGAATGTAGGTCTTGGTCAGTGGTGCAGCTGACAACTGCCCTCTGATCCATTGGAAATCACAGCCATGAAAAGGAATTCTTTCTAAGAAAGAGAAGAAAAATGGTCAGCCGTGGCATCTGTATGATCTGTTGAACACACAAACACAGAGTTGCTGTTCTCAGTTGACCCTTAAACCAAAGCACCTGGCTTTGACAAGCCCTCCTCACATTCCTGGAGTGACTGCTCGTTTAAACTGGCTGTGTTCTCTTTTGCCCCGCCCCCCTTCCACTCTGCTTTCACTCATCCTGATCTTCCTTCATCTCTCCATCCTTCCCTTCATTACCAACAAGAGATGAACACGGTCAGGAAAATAATTGCTTTTCCTCCCTCGCCACTGTTTGTGCTAAGAATTACCACTTTAACGAGAGTGAGTCCACATCCTGTCTCAGTCTTGAGACCGAGTTCAATACAGCGTAGTTCAGGCCAGCGATGACGGCCCCTCAACCATTCCTGAAACATTCAGCACATGTAATGGGTCATTCAGTGTTGCTTGTTAGCATTAGACATTTTTACAAAATTGAAAAATTGATTTGGGAATATAAGAAGAGCTGGGAAATAAAAGTCATAATAAGATTCATTTAACTAACTGTAATGTTTCCAATCAGAAAACCTTATCAATCACAGAGGAAATTGCTTATGCTATGACTGTGATAATGCACAGAGACACAAAACCAAGAACAATATGTAACACAGTATAAGTTAAAATAGAGCACAGAAAATACTCTCAATATATAATCAATATAAAAAATTCTATGGTCAGTTAGAGAGGTAGATTTAAATATTATAGATTAATAAATACAATTACTGCTGAAACAGTTGACTAGTTAACAAGAATATTGGTTTGCAGTTGCACTCTATACCAAGTCTGTAATTACACATAATAGTGGCATAAGTAGTGAAATGGCACATGATATAATTATTGCATAAGTAGTGACTTAAAAGTGACATAAGTTACATAAGTAGTCACAAAAGTAGTGATTTTGCACCACTGCACATAACTGTTGTACATAATAATAAAGATATTACACATAATTATAATGGCTGAGCACACAATAAGAAATTGCACTTTCTACATCCGAAGATTTCACATTATGAAAAACTGTGCTGACCTGGGCCACCTAAAAAAAGTTTGAGCTCAGTGAACATCAGAACAGTATAGGCCTGAAAGTGAGTGTTTTATTCAGTTAACATGCTGTTACAGATTCAGTTAAAGGGCCAATATATTACATTTTCTTGCATTTTTGTTGTGTTTCTTACCCTGTTGTGTTTCTGTGGTTTTATATACAGGATGATACAATTTTACATGACCTTTTTATGACCTCATTATTGAACTTAATGTTTTTGTTATTTTGCCTTCAGGACTGATACATGTAAATGCCATCTGTTTTGATTGGCTTCCAAGTATCCAAATCTCAAACAGCCCTTATAACTTCAGCCTAAATGGGTGGAGCTAAACTGGTCTCAGCCGAATAGGCAGATATAGGTAAATATGTTGATGATAATGGACTGTTCTCATATATAAACTGTTTGGACTACAGAATGTAATTGACACTTTGAAACTTGAACAATGTTTCTACATTAAACTCTTTAAAAATACATTGTTTTGTATATATAATAATAATTCATTTTAACTCAAAATGTTGAGCCTGTTTAGCAGACTGGATAAGTTATCCATAGGTTACAGAGGTGAAGGCATTTAAGAGGTTTTGGCTCAGACTTATTATTCAGTAACTACTATAAATTATTTAATAACTACTGTAAATCTTATACTGTATGCTAAATTTGTAATTATGAGAGTGAAGAAATCTGTATGTGTGAGCTGCATATGTCTTAAGAATGAGAGTACATTATATATAGGATTTTGTGAAAAAAAAACTATATATCCCTTAAAGGCTATACCTGAATATCAGAAATAAAACCTGAAATGTACAATGATATGTTTATGATGAATTACTTGAAAATCTGAAAAAATAAACCTAATTGAAAATATGGATGAAAATGTGCTTAGGAATGTAAAGTGATGGCCTTGCATGGTCACGCAGAGGATGCTTACGGTTATGGTTCACACAGTGTAGATTTGAATGAAAGCTCACAATGTGCACTTTAATGTAACATGGCATCACTAAAAAGGAAGCGAATAGTAGAACAGAAAAACAGCATCTAATCTTACATCATTGTAATACTAATGCATTACTTACAGACTGCACTGTGTACAGTTAGGCCTTGGTAAAAATGATGAGTGACTGTGCTGAAAGAGAGGAATCAGTGCACTAATGACTTTATGCTTGTTATGACCAGTTAGTTGCTTTTCCTAATAAAGAAATGGCCAGCGCAATGCTGCTTAAGGGAGGATGTGTCAGTACCATACTGAAGGAGAAGAGATATGAGGGAGATGGAGGAGAAAGCAAAGCAGGACCTCCTCTGGGTCTGAATGCTGGGATCCTTTCAAAGGAGGGGCGAGTTGGTAATGGCTCTGAGCCGTGCCACTAATGGTTATTTAATACGCCCATCGCTGTGCTCCACTCACTCTGCATACCGAGCACACACCGAGGGCCCTAAACCCTCTTTAACACTTATTCAGGATGACAGGAAAAATGAAAGCGTTTGTCCTCTCAATGGAAAAAGTAATCATGGCTACATTATCCCCCTGCTCACTCCTATCATACTAAAGCAGGGGAGAAATGTCACCAAAATGTATTTAAACACTGATGGAGTGCCGCTGCTTGATGCCCGCCACGGGACTGATTAATACGAATAAATAAATATAAAAATCCTCAATTTGTATGTAAATGCATGAGTGGGGGGCGGGGGTGGGGGTGATGTCCATATCAGTAGCTGGTGCTACCTGCATCTGGAGGGAGATGGTAATAAAGTGAAGTGTAATGTGGTAATTACGGCGGTTTATGGTGATTCGGCTGTCCGGCACATACAGAGTAATGAGATTCTTATAGAGACTGTTAGCCAGGCCCAGACTAGGCAGGCACCATCAGCGTTTCTGTCCCTTTAGCATAAAGAGCAGCTAGTGCTAATCAGCTCAGTGAGGAAAATGAAGATGGGATATCTCTGTCTGTTAGAAAATACGGCTCATTTTACCTTTTCCTTTTCTCCTCATGGGTTCCTGCAGCTGGGAAAGCTCGTGTTTGATATACTGTAGGATAGTCAAAGTATTAGAAGTAACTTTAAATAGATTTTGACCTCCGTTCAGGTATCAATTTGTGTATGATACAGTCCATGGTAATGGTTCTTTTAGAATGAAGAAACCCTTCTGGAAGCAGGCTATATGACGAACCGACTTCCAACTAAAGAGAAAATTATCACAAAGAGAAAGAAAAAACTAACAAAAAACTGAATACAAAGCTCTCGAGCTAAATGCTTCTGGACAGAAGTCATTCAGGTATGTTTATCTGAGGCTTCTCTGTAAATAAGGCTGCTTTTTGTGAAATTGGATTTCACAGATCACAACAGCCAGCAGGATGCAGCCACTCAAGTGCAGCTCTCAGGAGAAACTTATCGAGATCTTTAATATCACTGTTGCATAAACGCTTCATGCAGAGTATTGACTTTAAATAAAAACAGCATTTAAATATTAATAGCTGCGGATCGGTGGGTACTGAGCCTGATCTGGGAACTGCCGTCTGAATATATATTAATCCACGGTGAAAGAGAACCCCGTACTCCGATTTATTCATATTCTAATGCATTTATGCTAATGATCACCCGCTCTCCCCCTCCTGGGTGTTTATAAGAAGTTGTGGTAACAGAGAATGCATATTGTTTGCACTGGAGTTATTGTAAGTAATAAAATCTTTCACAATGTAAAGATAAATTAAACATTAAGCTAACATAAGCTAGCTGTATGGGTTTGCTGTCATCACAGATTTTTATAGGCCCAGGACTCACACTTAGGACAACATAACCTGCCTCACCGTCCACCGGCCATTCATCTGACCCAGCATGGCTCTTCAAAACCTCATTTCATGAAGATTCACTCAATCCTGTCAACGTCCAGCACACTGATGTTTTCCCACGAACTAACGGATGGTCAGTGCTGATAGTGGCCAATCCATTACTGTCTGCAGTGTGTCAGCCCAAGGGTGAGAGTCATTAATTACTGAGCTGTGTCTTTCGCTCAGGGCCGCAGTCACAGGAAGACCAGGTGTGAGGGACAGGCCTGATTATCCTGTCCGCAGATTGGAAGAGATTAATCTTTCTCCTGGAAAAAAAAGGAAGTGACCAGGGCAGAGAAGTGTGTGTGTGTGTGTGTGTGTGTGTGTGTGGGGTGGGGGCATTAATTTCAGATTGTAATCATTCTCTTAAAATTATAATTGCCTTCCTCCTCCCGAGCATGTTTTACATTACAATGCATGTTCCTGATGTATTGAAGTATCAGCGTCTGTATTGTTCCACATTCATTTCTAGCCCATGTGTAGTCTGATGAACATCTATTTTCATTGTTTATATGCTGTAACACTCTAAAATGTTTTTTGAAAGGATGTACTTTACACAGGCAGCCCGTCTGGTTTGTTCAGCAGATGGAAACTGCATGTAAGAAACAGCTGGTATGAGTCGACGGTTTAGTGACAGTAGCAATAAAGGCGGTAGCATAGCATGTGGAGCTCACCTGCCTGCCAGACCACATCTCACCAGACTGCCACATCCTTACACTACACACACACACACACACACACACACACACACACACACACACACACACAGGGCAAATTTCTTCACACACAGCCTTTACTTTAATGCAATTCCTGCACACATATTTTTACATAGCTTTATATAGTTGGATGTCTTAATGTAAGTATACATATCATAATGATATTCAAATCTATTTTTAACATACGACATGGTGAAGATAATGTAAGGTGAACTTCAAGTTTACTTGAGGTTGGGGTTAAAGGGAATGTTACGTTTAGTTTTAAAAACATATGAATTTAATATTTTCTTGGCTGGAAGTTACGAACAAGGTGAGTATCTACAAAGTATTTACTGTGAATCACCAAATGCTAAAAAAAGAACATATCTAACATATCACCTTTGTTGAAACTTTGCCTCTTCATTTTAAGTGTTTTTCATCTTTAGACATAATTAGAAAGTAGCAGACTTTAAATATAGGCCTCTTTGAAAATGTCATAATGAATAGAAACAGTAATGTAATTGTTTTTAGAACTGCACAGATTTCCCATCAACATTGACTTTCAGGTCAAAGTTATCAGAGTATGACTGTTCATTTGTAAATCTGTGGCTCTAGGGCTCACTGCTTGCTATCAGTAAAGTAAGCTTAAAGACAAATCTATGCTCATTTTATAGGACTGGCTAATGTTAAATAAATGACAGAGAATATGATGTATGTAAACAGGTGACCACCTCAAATTAAAATGTTCTCTCTCTCTCTCTCTCTCTCTCTCTCTCTCTCTCTCTCTCTTTCTCTTTCTCTTTTCTCTGTCTCTGTCTCTTCTCTCCCTCTCTCTCTCAGACACAAATACATAGGAAAACAGAAGACTGAACACATATACTGTTAAATAACTGACACAGCTGTTTGGAGACATGCATCAACACAACAGTACCAAAACACAGAGCTGTCACTTGGTGAACTCATTCAAACAATACAGGAATAACAAGTTTAGACAATGTGGCTGCATGAGAATGTTTTTAAAAAAGCTGCTGTCTAATCCGCTATTTTGCAAGGGCTTACCAACTGGCTTCCTGTTTATTTAGCATATTCATGCAAGCAAGTAAACAATATGTATCAGCATTTTGTGAATAAACATTAGAAGACAGACAGAGTAATGATACCCACTTGGCACCTGGAGATGCGGCGCTTTTACTGTCCATTAATGCTGCATATCTACAGTATCCTTAAAAGATAGCTTTTCTTTTCCTGCGCAAGCTGTTCTTGGGGGAGGGGATGGCGAGAGGTCATTTGTGAATATGTAACAGGGAGAGGGTGGTCTGTCATTTTGAGTGACAGATATGAAACCTGTGAATATTTAAATGCAACTTATATATTCTTATCTGACTGCAGTGGACAGATGTCAACATAGCAAAAATACTGGCAGGAAAGATGAGACCACAGGAGACAAAAGATTTCCTAATTCTTGCACTGACCGGGAGACGACTGACAGTCAACTCTGTCCACTGATAAAACCAAGCGAGGTTAAAAGGGATCAAATGAGAGTGGGGGCTTTTGTGTGTGCTGGTCTGTCAAGCCATGCTCATCAAGCATCATGAGCTAACTGTAACGCTTTACTAAGTATGATGTACATTTACTGAATATCATATACATTATTTTATATTCAGTATAGAATATATACATATTGAATGTTTAGAATCCCTGATATACTTGTGTGTTTGATTTTGAAGTGAAAATAATTAGACCATTTAACACACAGTTACTGTTTATTTAATTGATTTAAAAAATTGTACTTAAAATGTGGCCATAAAGTGTGATGTGTTCTCCTTAGAGGATGCATTCTTACGTGTGTGTGTGTGTGTGTGTGTGTGTGTGTGTGTGTGTGTGTGTGTGTGTCTTAAAGTGTGACCCTTTAAACAGAATAATTTTAGCTCTGCGTTCAACATAAAAAGCTCATAGGTAGTACAAAGTTGCTGATGAAGAAACAAAGCTCTCAGTTTTCTGTTCCAAAGACTAGGTGGTCCTGTTAATTCTGAACTCGTGTCAAAAGCTTTGATTCACCTGCCCCTCTCTGTATTTAAAAAAGAATAGAAAGAGGGCAAAAAAAGAAAAAGAAAAATCCAGCTCAATTTAAGTCTGATCCAAGAGCTTACAACTGTAATTAAATCATTAAATTCTTGTCCATGCTTGACAGAGCGGAGAGAAATTAACTTCCCCACCAACCTCATTTTCTATTTGAACATGAAATAATGATTTTCTGCCAGTCTAATTACAAACCCAACATCTGATCTCTGCAGCATCCGATGGGGATTAGCTCCAGCACAGGCATTAGAGCTCATTACCAGCTTGAGTGCAGAATTATTACATCTTGTAATTGGATGGGGAGATTTATATACAGATCTGAGGCCAGTTTCCGTAATATTGTAATTACAAGCTTGGTTGGTCAGCTACTAAACTTCAGAGGGAAACAAACAGGGCAGGGAGTGTGTTTTATTAACCCATAACCCTTAAGCAGAGGGAAATCGCTCATGCTAGCATTAAGACGGGGAAATAGGTTCATCCTTTACAGTGGCTTTGGGAGAGGAAAGAGAGAGGGAGAGGAACATGTTGGGTGTGTGTAAGGGGAGTAATCGGGCTGGGGACAAGGGGAGAGGGGCAAAATGAGCTATCTCTTCAGCCTGGCTGAGCGCAATGTATCTATTACTTAAGACTAACTGGCGGTGAAGCCATCCATTCTGTGTGCCATAAGGGGTCTGTTTCTCCTCCTGGCTAAAAGGGAAAAAGAGGGTATTGATTCCTCAGTCAGCCATTTGCCTGCTAAGATGCATGAGAAAGAGAAAGAGGGTGAGAGAGAGAAGGAGGGAGGGAAAGAGAGAACGACAGAGAGAGAGGGAGGGAGGAAAAGAGAGAGAGAGACAGAGTGAGGGAGAGAATGAATAAGAGAGAGAAATGGCAAGGAGAAGGAGAGAATGGGATGGGAGGGGAGGAGGGATGTTCAATTAATTTGCAAACACCCTTTCTCTCTTTTTCCCCTCCTTCAAGTGATTCCAGCGTGCAAATCAATGTTGACAGGTCAGATTGGCTGCCACTAATCTTGGCATAACAACTCTGCAGTCAGAAGCCCTGCGGTAATGGAGTGCTTATTTAGGCTCATAGCCCCACACAGGTCCGGAGAGGAGCGATCAATGCTGCTGAGAGATAGGATTGATGAGGTCTTGATAGAAAGCTGAATCTCTAAAGCCACGGAGGATTGTACAGTGTATTTGGCTCAGGTTAATAAAGAAAGGCCCAGAGCCGTGTCCTCCTTTCACCAATTCCACTATAACTTACAACACTGAGAACACCACAGCGCTGCAGAATGGACTGTCCCTTCATATGGGATTACTCACTCTTGACTGTGGTCATGCAGGGAGAAGATGTGCCTTTGTTGTTCTCATAGGAGGAACAGGTCAGTCCTCCTGGTTTCACATGTTAATACTGTGAACCATGACCCTAACATTGCACACTTTTTCTTCAAACATCTGTGTACATGTCCAGTTACTTGCAACACAACAAGTGTGTGCTATCTTCTTGTGGTCTGAAGCAGAATTTCTTAAAATAGTGAAAATACAAATAAAAATATGATATTAAAAACATTTAAGTGTGTTTCACGTTTTTGTTGCCAATAAATAAAAAAAAATCATAGAAGGGATGTAAATTGCTGTAATGATGGGAAAATACACACAGTGTACATCAGTGACCATTCCTTGCCTCAATTCGCAACTTTCCCAGTTCTGGTGAGTAAGATTTAATTTTTTATTGAGTATCCAGTATCAGCAGGCTACAGCTGGTTTTGTTTTGTTTTTCTCTCTGTGTCTCTCTCTCTCTCTCTCTGCTCTGTGGGGACCGCAGGAATGTAGGTGACTGGCACAGTCTGCCACTTGGCTTGTCATTTGGGTTTATTTCCCCATTAATTATTAATCACAGTGGTCTATAGTGATCATTTTAGGGAAGGGGCAGGGTCAGCTGGTAATTAGACAATCAAAACGATGAGCATGAACAATGAGACAGAAAATCAGAAGCATAACTAAATGATTCAGCTGCACTTTTTAAAAGGCATTATTTAAAGCATTTCAGCATTTTTAGGCACGGTGGTTCTTCTTTTAAGTTCCTCAGTGTGTAAGGCTTACTGGATTTCATTATTGATCACCCATAATGCTAAATCAATATGCGTCTTGTAGCTATTCCAGTGTTGTGCAGATGTTCGATAACATCCTTATCAAAGAAATCCATGTTGAGAGTCAGAGAGTCAAATGAGAGAGAGAGGGGGAGAGAGAGATCTTCACCAGCAGTAGTACAGGTGTATATTTTTGAATATTTTCCCATGGTTTCAATTTGTAAGCCACAGTGTTGGGAGGTTAACTCATTCCTGATTAAGTGTATTTTAACTGAGCTGTGTGGCCTTTCATTAGATTTTAAAGTGCACGTGAAAGTCTCAGCATTACTGATGACTACATTTAAAGCAGTTCTTCAATGCTCTACTCTTATTTGTAGACCAGAAAGAGGAACCAATAGACCAGATAAGCACTTACATTAAAGCTGCTGTTTCAGAAGACATAATTTATCTTTTAGTTTCATTTCTTTCTGTGACAATAAAAAATAATCTCTGATATCTGATCATTTTTATCTAAAGAGAAACAAATACTCACACAGACCAGCTGTTGGCTGCTTTTAATCCTTTTCGAAACAATATTGTTTTAGTTTGATTTATTTATTTTTTTCACACGGATTAGGTTCCGGACAGTCAGTGGTGTGACTGAAAGCTGCTCTAAATCTCCTGTGTTCCTCGGGCTAAAGGATTTAGATGATTCGGACGTGTTTTCTACACCCAGACCGACTGGCCGCTATTAAACACACACAGATGAGACACGGTGGGACTAGATGTCTGCAGAGGAATTCATTCAGCTTTTCACGGAATTTCAATATTGAATCTGTTGTTTTTGAGGGGTTAAATCTAATCCACGTTCAAGATACAGAATACTTTACTAATTCCTTATCGTATTATTATTATTATTATTAGTAGTAGTCGTAGTCGTAGTATTATCAGTATTAGTATTATTGTTGTAATTAAAAAAAAAATAAATAAAATAAAATAATAATAATAATAATTGTCATTATTATTAATGTTGTTGTTGTTGTTATTATTATTATTATTGTTGTTGTTGTTGTTGTTGTTATTATTATTATTATTATTATTATTATTATTTACGACGAATAAGAACAGGCATAACGACGTTTTAGTCTATGGTGATTTTAATCGTTCTAATGCACTACCATATTCTATACTGTTGTTAATATTTTCCTTCATTGTTTTAAATGGTCATGTTTAGGCTTCTTGTTATTATAATCAAGATGATGATGATGATGATGATGATGATGATGATGATGATGATGATGATGATGATTATTATTATTATTATTATTATTA
>JBBPDH010000124.1:7294928-7305691 GCA_037974565.1 Clupeocharax schoutedeni
TGTGTGTGTGTGTGTGTGTGGGTGTGGGTGTGTGTGTGCGTGGGGGAGAGAGGGAGAGAGAGAGAGAGAGAGAGAGAGAGAGAGAGAGAGAGTTAGAGAGTTTGTGTGCTTATGGAGTGGGAGGGGCCACGGAGAGACTAGAAATGTCAATCACGCGGAGGCTCCTGCGCAATCAGAGGCGATGTGTGTAAGGACTGTGATGTGTGTGAGGAGTGTGTGGAGTGTAAGGAGCTGACCTCAGTCCCCCCACAGCACTAAAGCGCGTCCGCGGCACGGAGCGCGTCCTCTTCGGCCGGTTCGCCGTGTCTCTGGATCTCTGGAACCTCGGAGAGGAAAAAAAACGCACGCGACTTTTCCGGACGGGGACCCTCTACAGAGCATGTCCATCCCACAACTTGCATACAAGTACGGCAGGGCGCTGTACCCCGCCGAGGCCCCCCACGGGCCGCCCGGGGGTCTCTCCGGGGCTCTGGCCGCCCTGTACGGAGCCCCCTTCAGTGGCAGCAGCGGAGCCGGATACAGCGCCTTCCTGCCTTACTCCAGCGAGCCAGCAACCCTCAGCCACCTGGTGAGTCCCCCACACAGACCCCTCTCTCTCCCACACTCACACACACATACACCCGGGGAAACTATACAGCGGCCTGCAGACACCAAACACACACGGCAACCTGAACATAAGAGCCCAGGGCACTTCTCATCACGGGGGATAAAAATAATAACACACAAATTAATGAATGAACGAAAGAATGAATCAACCAAATTATTTAACACATTAATGGGCTGCACACTTCTACATTAAAAAGTGCATCACAGTTAAGTGTAGACCTGACTATGTGATCTGTTATTCGGACAATAATTATTTATGATAACTCAAGATATATTTATGTATGTATTTTTTTCAATTTCTATTTATTTTTCAGACCAGATTTAAACTTTAAAAAAGTTTCTAAACGATTTTCGTCACATTTAAATCCAGTTTTATCTACAGATACAGATACAAACGAGAACGATTATTACGCTTAAAATTAGAGTGTGAATATTCTGTTAAAATGTGGGTATAATTATTATGCTTAAAAGGAAAGTGTGAGTATTATGCTTAAATGGATGGGACGGTTTTTGTACTTAAAATGATTGTGAATACTATGCCTGCAAAAAGTGTGTTATCATTTGCTTTAAATGGGTGTGAATAATAGTTTTACTCCTAGAAGAGTATGATAATTAATTTAAATAACTGAGTGTGATTCATTGATTTGGAATACTATACTTAACAATATTATACTTGTTTATGTTTAAAAGGTGATTATCGCTGAGGTCAGTTATTTCAGTTCTCCTGCTCATGTTTTTATTTTCTCCGTGGTGGTCTCTGCAGGCCTCCCCTTACGAGCTGAAGGACAGTCCTGGCTTGCAGCACCCGGGCTTCCCCCACGCCCACGCGCCCTTCTTCCCCTACGGCCACTATCAGCTCGGGGACCCCTCGCGCCCCAAGAACGCCACGCGCGAGAGCACCAGCACGCTGAAGGCCTGGCTGAGCGAGCACAGGAAGAACCCGTACCCCACCAAGGGCGAGAAGATCATGCTGGCCATCATCACCAAGATGACCCTCACGCAGGTGTCCACCTGGTTCGCCAACGCCCGGAGGAGGCTGAAGAAGGAGAACAAGATGACGTGGGCGCCCAAGACCAGGACGGACGAGGAGGGCAACGTGTACCCGAGCGACAACGAAGAGGAGGAGGAGGACAAGAGGGACGAGGACGAGGAGGAGATCGACCTGGAGAACATAGACACAGAGAACATCGAGAACAAGGAGGAGCGGGACAGTTACCGGGGCGAGCTTAATCAGGACCCCCAAGAGATGGACCGGAGCGACTCGGAGGAGTTTGAGGAGAGGAGACTGATACAGAGCGTGATGAAGGACAGCAGGGACAGCAGAGCTGAGGGCACAGTGGAACGGGACGATCACAGCAAAGGGCCGGCAGCTGAGCCCTTGGGCAACCTCAGCCCACCACAAAAACCCAAAATTTGGTCTCTGGCTGAGACCGCGACCACCCCTGACACTCCGAAAAAGTCCCCTCTGCTGAGCAGGAACCACGGGCTCCAGAGCTCTGTGGGGAACCTCCACAGCTGGACCAAAATGGCCTTTTCAGCCCAGCACGTGGCTTTAAGTAACCATTACCTGGGACTTAAACACGCGTCCAGCAGCACTGCGGCCCATCAGCACGCGGACAACAGGACTCACGTCTTATGAGCCGGACAGTGGACTCAATATTATTATTATTATTATTTTATTTTATTTTTTCGTAATGTTTTTGATATTTTTTCTCTTTCCTCATGGAAATGTAATAATTTTTTCACACCATGGTCATTTGATATGATAAAAAAATATTGATTAAAAACACACATACGTTGAATTTGTAATAGATGGATGTTGCCTAGCACTTCCCTTAAGATGAGAGTATAATAGAGTAAAAAGGTTTATATTGCTAACTTATAAACACATTCTTCACCCGGTTTATTTTACTGCAGTCATTGGAGCTGCATCATCTGCATCTGGAGCGGGCTTTATTATGAGAATAAGAAAATAAAGGCTGGTTGATCCCGTTCAGTCAGTGTGATATGAAAACAGAAATGTGTTTTTAGAAGCAGCAATGTTTGGAAATTTTCTGAGGAAACGCGTGTTTTTTCAGAAATGTATTTGGACCCCTAAATCATCCCATTTCCCATCTCAGTCTTGAACGAAGGACATTCTATGAGTGCAGGTGTTTAAAATCACATGTTTGTGTTGGCATACATAGTTATTTCTACGTAACGTGCACCAAACAATTCATTAATTTTTTACAGTCATTTTACGCACCTGTCATTTCAAACATGCCATCAACGTCTTCTCATTCCACTGTAATACCTGAATTCGTTGCTTTTTTACAGAAATGGAGTATAGGCTGTGTTTGCAGGTTTGGTAATGTAAAATGAATTTTACCTACTTGAAATAATATTGTACAAAACTATATTTTAAATATTAAAACGAAGACACACTTTTATCCAACTGTATTGAGCAGCCTGTGTTTTTGGACCTGGCCCACGTTTGCCTGCATGTTTACAGATTTATTTTATGAACGACCGTTCTCTGAATTATGACTCTGTTCGCCGAATTTAGTTTTATTTCTCTGAATTTTTTTAAACTTTAGATCACGTATGCTATCCAGCCTATCTTCTTCTTAAAAGTAAATCAGGTTTAAAGGTGTAGTTCAGTCAAAGGCAGGAAAAAGAAAGTGGATAAAAAGCAGCTGCAGTTTTTTTAAATCCAGGATTGAAATATTAGAATCAAAAGCTTTTTCCAAAACTGTGTGGTCTTACATTTTCAGACCAGCTTCACTAAAGTGTCTCGGGCAGAGACGATGGGCTGGGACTGGAGGGCTGCTATTTTCTGAGGAACAGGTGGGGTATTTTACATCGGAGCTCCCTCTACAGGCAGCCTGTGTATGTATTTATTTTGATAGACCGAATAGGCTTTTCAGACCTTAGAAGTTTATCTAAATTTAAAAAGGAACAAACATAAAACAAAACAAAAATACCCAAAACATATATAAAGTATATATTTCTTTCATTTTTTCCCCTAATAGCACTAGTCTGCTTCTACTTTGACTTAAAAACATAGAGAAAAATTAATAGATAGGCATTAAGATGGTTGGTTGTTTACTAAATAAATAGATGATTAAATGAACCTTTCCTTATTATAATAAAAGCAAAAAGACATGGGACACGCCAAACCTCCAGGCTATTGTGTGTGCAGAGCTTTTGCATGTGTGAGAAAAGCAGAGGACAAAAAGGCAGTGGAAGTGTCACTCTGCTGGACAGGCTCTATAGAGAGGGAGGAGGCACAGATTTCATGCCTGTTTATGACTGGACTTTCTGAGGGGATTGCATTCAATGCAACACAAAGAGAAATCATCTGGATTCGGGGACAGGAGGGCAGACGGGGGCTTTCACCATTCACTCATCACCGGGCTGAGAATTCCTCTCTCTACTCCCACACCCCCCTTTCACCAGAAGTTACAGGACAATTATGGTAATAGTTCCGCTTCATTATGGCCAAAGCCGAGGAACTAGAAGCCGGAGAGTTTCTATTTCACTCTACATTTATATGCTGCAAATTTTGGCAAGGTGCTGATATATAGAGGAGAGGAACATTGCCATTACAGGTGCCAGTAGAGGAAGGTTTAAAGATTATGAGGTAAAGATAAGCTGGGAAAAAACTAAATCTCTCATGTTTATGAGTGGCAGGAGGTTTAGATCGTTGAATTCGACTTTTAATCTTGTATTAAGGTGCTTTGATTCTTTGGAGCGATGCCATGGAAAAACTACCTTTGTTTCCATTTATGTGTAAACAAGTTTTTTTTAATGTTTCCACATAAAGTTTTCTGTCCTATAACCATAAGTACAAGCCAAAACCCACTTAAGAACCTGCACTGTTATGAGTATAGTGCATGTCATCCAGAACAAAGTCAGAATGTGGGAGGAAAATATATGTAGGTTGTATCACTAGCCACCTTTCAAAGTAAGGACATGGTCACCTGCCTGTATTACAGCCCAGTAGCGATAGATGGGAAAATAACTTCTCTTTTTGTTCTCAATGCTGTACATTATTCATTATAGAGGCCCAGAATTTAGACAGAGTATGTGAACTAATAAGACACAGTTTCTTCCTCACTTGAGAAAATGTGCTGGCAGTCATCTAGCACAGTGGTGCCAGTTTCAACATGGTGGCTGCTGGCCAAGCAATGGGTTGAAGTCAGTGAGTAATGCAGTATGGATCTTCATTTCAGATTCGCAGGTGCCTGTGTTCCTCTTTGTACTTTATAGGTTGCATTATTCCAGTTTTAACTTGACTTTCAGGCATGAAACATCACCCTGACTTTGAAAGAAAATATGCAGACAGATACTTGGTAAGTGAATCTATTTCTGTGACAAGTTGGGTACCACTCCTTTTGACAGTCACGCAGGTTTCCCACTGCAGGTGCTTTTGAAACTATATTTCCATTCATCTGAAGGCATACAAACCCACCTAGAAGAAAACTGCGAACAAATATCCCAGACTCCCCTCCTCGTTTCCCTGCGATATTCGCAGAGCTCTCTGTGGAAACTCCCATGACCTTGAGAAATGCGTGAGACCTTAGATCACCCTCCGATTAAATAATCAAACACTGAAAATAGGACTTCCTCACTGGGCTGCTCCCCATACGACCATGGGAAATCGCATGGCTAATATAATTTTACAGGTGGATACACAGGAAGATTGGGATGTAATTACCAGTATTAAAATGTCGACCTCTAAGAATTCCCAAGAGTCCTGCTCACCCCCTCTCTTCAGGATGGTCTCGCTATGTATCATGCAGAGGGAAAATACACAGTTGGTGGACTATGAACTTTAGTAAACATATCTTACACGGTTGAGCAGATGATCATTTTCAGAAATAGAGGAAAGTAAACACTGGATGGGATGTGGGGGTCAAACAGTTAAATCCACATCCAATATAATTAAAAAGCTTGAAATTGTTTTCTGTCATTTATACACTTGAAAAGAATTCTCACAGCAGATGTTATCATAGATAACCCCAATAAAGTAAGCCTTACTTGAGGTTCACCTGCTGGATATGATACAACTACATGAAGTATAACGACAATTTAAGGATGAATAAATGCATTAAACATGAGATACGGCATTTCTCGGAATTTTCATAGCATGATGTTTCTGTATCCCAGACATGACCTGTGCTGAAGTTCACTGTCAGGACAGGGCAGAGGCGTTACTTCAGCCACAAGCCTTGCTGGTTCTTTATAGAACCTCTTTGGCAGGATTTTATATGACAACCAAAAGCTGCACACTAAAGTCAACCTGAAGAGACCATTTCTACCTGGAGACAATTTTCTTTTAAGATGGTACTCTCTCTCTTTTCCTCTCTCTCTCTCTTTCTCTCTCTCGCTCTCTCATTGTGACACCCTGTCACAAAAAGCTCTCAAACACATGTGTGCATGACCACTGCAGCTGTCCAACACCCTTCACACAGACTTGCTAAAATAGCACCAGTCCAGGCAGGCCTATAGCTTTACTGTGTCCCAGTATGCAACTCCTCTTCTGGGCAGAGGTTGAGGTGTGGCCTGCCGGTCGGAGAAACATGCCTGGCCCTTATGTTGGCCCTGTCACACACGCTCTAATGAAAAACCAATTTACAAACACAAGGCACAGATAAGCTCAGCTGTAGCATCCACACACGTGTATACATCTTTGTTTCTATACTTTGTAAGGACGTGGGGTCATACATATGTCCTTTCTGTAATAAAGCTACTAAAGCAATGATCTATATGTAATAAGAAAACTGTAAGCCTGAGCCTAACCCTAAATGTAAACTAATCTTAAACTATACATGAATATTCAGTTTCAGCTCGCTGCTTAAAGAAAATACCAAAGAACCCTTTCTGGCACCTTTATTTTTAAGAGTGTGTTAAAAACCTATACATGATCCAAATAAAGTCACACAGAAAGATGAGGGTTTTTGTAAATGAATTAATGGCCACAGTTTGGTGTTAATATATTAAAATGTAGCCGATATAATTTCTCTCATTTACATTGCTCTGAATTGGTAAAACCATTTCCCCCTTTTTAAGCCATTATGTTAATGTGTACTGATGTTTAATTTAACAGGGGGAAAAGAGTGGATGGTTTGAAGAGCTTGTTTCCCTCATTCTTAATTGCGATTACAAATGTAAGACCAAGGGCAATCTCACAAAAGGTCCGGTCAGGGAGAAAAAAGCATGAGAGATAGCAGGAGAGGACATGGGAAATCTCTAAAGGCTTTGAAAGTAGTATACAGCCCTTAGGCTATCCTTTCTCCTGCCATATACCTGAAAAAACACACTGTAGGCACAGTACTTTGTGGAATTTTGTGTAAATTAAATATGAGCTTGTTTCAGCAAGTGAGCTAGCTCTTAAACTCTTTTAGAATGGGATAAACAAAAAATATATATATTTACATAAAAACTTCCTAATATTTGCTCCTGACCTGGGAGCTACATGGTAGTGTGGTGGTGTGGGCTAATTAGACGAATGGGAAACGGAAACTGCTCTCGTGTTCAAAACTTCAGTTTGAAGTGGTTTGTCTTTAAGCATGTATGATTCAGGCTGCTGTAACATCTCCATATCTTCTCTCACTTTCTTCAGAAGTGCTCAGTCTTGCCTTTTTGTCCCTCAAGCCTAGCAGTGAAAGAAGAAAGTTAAAAGGAATGGTGGTCGGTTTCAAAAGGCAAAAAAACTTCAAAAACATCCTATCAAACAGACATCTCACTGAGTTTCAGAAAAAGAAATACATCTTTAAAGATCGTATTTTATGAAAGGCCGCCCTGTCACCTATGGTAACATAAGCTATCTGCATGGCTTCAGGAAGGAAGAACCTTCAGCCCGGCAGTCCAAGCTGTCCAGGTTTCTCACTAGGGTGTGTTTTATTTATTTCCTGAGCTTGTGGGCAGATGAGAGCGGGTATTTGTCAGGTGAAAAAGAGAGGAGGTATTGAAGTGTATGAAATATTCACCAAAGAAGTAATGATTCCCCTGGACAAAGCAAAGGAGCACTGAGAAGAGAGAGAAGCACTGAGAACTGGAGGTGGAGAACAAGAGAGGAGGATACAAAGGCTCCCAGCCCTTTTTTCAAGAGAATGGCAGACAAAAGAGCAGAGATGCCAAATAGATTCCTTCAGATGCCGCTTTCACTTTCTCCCATGGCATCGGAGTACATCAGTGGTTATAAAGCACTCGACAGACGGTAATAAATGTGCTAAAATGCTATTGTAAAAGGCATCTCTGAGGGAGAATCACAACACTGTCCTAGAGGCCTGGACATCTCTGGCCACATTCATATTTATGACTAGTATTAATACAGAGTGCAAATGCATTTTGTCATACTGTACATGAAAACGAACAACAACAAGAAAAAACAAGAAAAGAAGAAGGAGAAAAAGAAGATGAGGCAATGAAACAAAAAAAGAAAATTTATTTTTCTTCATTTAAGTGCATTTTGTTGTCTTGTAGTTGGAGAAGAAGAAGAAGAAGAAGAAGAAGAAGAAGAAGAATACATGGCCAGAAAAAAAAATAATAGGAAAAGAGGAACAATAATAATAATAATAATAATAATAATAATAAGAAGAAGAAGAAGAAGAAGATAAGGAAAAGAAGAAGTCAAATAAACTGATGTTATGTTTGCTCCTTCAAACATTCATATTTTTGGAGGTTATAACCATCTGTTTTCACATGAAGGGAGGGAGGTGGAAGAAAAAGGAGAGAAAGATAAACATATTGAAATCAAATAAACAAATCTCAGATGCACAGACCTCCATCCCATGTTACTAAAATTACTTGAGTGACACTTGTGAGACTGGTGTGAGGTTACATAGATTGCTTTTGACAGACAGAAAATAATTAGTAAATAATATTAAATAATAAATAGTAAATAGTAAATGGACAAAATATAAAACTATATAAGATATATCTCTTATATATCTGTGGGCCTCTGTAAAGTGAACAATTAATATGTTCCCTTTCATACTTTAACTACAATACTTTAATATTTTAACTACAACAAACAACGTTCCACTAATTATCCACACATTATCCGCTAATTATCAGTAAACACACTCATGTACTTGTTTAATCTCTCTTTGCGTACATGTGAAATAAAAGAGAACAATAAACTCCCTTTGGGATATCATGCTTCGCCATATTGAGATTCTGTTCGCTTACAGAGCTAAACTACCGCTCAGCATGAAAACAATTGCCATCTGATTCATTTAGATGAAAGCAAAAGCTGTTTAACACTAAAAGTTCATACTTCCATCTGAATGATTTGTTCAAAAGGCAATTCATTGAAAAATACAATGAAATAACAGCATCTCAACCACCCATAGGCTAATTATCATTCAGATGTTTGCAACAGTAGGGAATGCTGACAAAACTAAAAAAACATTCATGCCGCTCTAAAAAATTTCAAAAGAAACACCTCTGAGAGCCATGAATTCCATAAATACCCCATTTGTCAGTAATATCAGATAACGTTACCCTCAAAACAGAACTGTAATTGTCAGAAACTCTCAAACCAGATGGTGAACCGTTCACATTCAATAACACAGCCAATCACACGGCTCCTCAGCTTGTCGAACACGAGTGAAAGGAATGTCACCTGATGTTAACCCAGAGGAATCATGGCCTGACACAATTTGAACTAGAGCTGTGACCAGCCTATAAAACAGGCAGGCCAGCAGAGTCAAAGTTGATGAGCAAAAACATTTGTCCATTTGTCAAACACGTTAAGAAAAAGTGTGCCCAGAGGCTGTAAACCATTGAAACAGTTGGGAATGAACCTCACAAGGTCAACACACGGTAATTTGCCAGGGATACAACAACTAAACCGCATTCCATGAATGGCTGAGTATTCATCCAAGTAAAATATCTTCAGTTGAATTTAAATTTAGGAATGATTTTGTTTTACGACACATTTTAATGCAGAAGAAGCTTCGTAAAATTCTGCATACAGATCCATAAGAACAAGCTCAAATCAGCAGCAGCAAAAAAACCCCAAAAATTATAAGAATAAAAAATCTTCAGAGGAAAAAAGACTCAAAAGAGGAGCCTATCCTCTGTGATGCTATGGTCGTGATTTAAGTTAACATAAGCACATTATAGAACAGTATTAAGACTATATAGAGGAAAGATCTTTGAAAAATCCAGTGACTGTGATAGCAGTTTGTAGGTATATACATTGTGTTGACATCAGCTGTACAGAAAAATAAATAAGCAGCAGGTTAGCATTTGAGGGGTATAAACATGAATATGTATATATTTATATATACAAGTTTATATATGAAAGTACATATATATGAAAATACACACACATACATTTGAATATAGTCACTATTCATCCTCTTACTGAAGACTTTCACATATGTTCCTTTAGCCTGTGTGTGTGGTATCTCCATCTCTTGTTTTCAAAACACAATAATAGCAGGAAAGGTCGCTATTCTTTGAGAAACATGAGACATAGTTAGCAACAGGCAACAGTATGGCGCCTGCTCACCGATCAACCTTCTTCATTCAACCGTGGAGCTGACTAAAAGAAACTGTCGCAAACATTCATATTAACACCATCCAAGTTGATTACCCAGTGATGCTGGGCTTAGTCACAATGGTTTTATTGAAGTTTGGTGACTTTTCCCCATCTGTGAAACATCTTCTGCATTTTGATTACATCACTAAACCAATAATGCTTCATTTAATCCTTCCCACGAGTCTGCAAGTCATAAACACCCAGAAGTCTTAGATACCCTCTCTGACATTGTGCTTAATGCACAAATACATCATTGCACAGAACACAGTAATCCCCCGCTATTCGTGAGGGTTACGTTCCAAAAACGTGTTGTTTTGATGTGGTAAAACACATGCCTAAAATGCCTATTTTTATAGTGTAAACCCTAAATGCCCTCAAATATGCTCCCAGAACACTTTAATTTCATTTTAAACACAGTTTAATGCATTACCATTAATGAAAATGTAGACATAAACTGGCATTAACCTCTTTTAATTTACAGGGTTTTTTTTTTTCGCTAACAAGCATTTGTCAAAAAAAGTGTCATATTTTTAAAACTCTTAATTCAAGATTCAAGATACTTTATTTATCACATGCAGTCATACGAGTACAACACACAGTGAAATGTATCCTGAACCGC
>JBBPDH010000124.1:7310530-7322377 GCA_037974565.1 Clupeocharax schoutedeni
CCAATAGCAGTTTAACTAGATCCAGCCACATTTAAGTGATGAGAACAGCCAGGACTACTTTTTAAAATACTTTTTAATAACACAAACAGAGGTAATTTACATATATCGTATACAAGTCTTATATCGTATATAAGTTTCAAGCCATATTAACAAAAACAGTCTGTTTAATTATAAGGGCTAAATAGAGACCAGAGAATGCTCTTAAAACTGAACTATAGCCATTTTAGTACATAAAACTACACAGAACATCATAAGTAGACTGCAGAGAAAACTAATAAAATGCAAGAAAAATGAAGGATATGGGACCTTTAGGTGCAAAGTAGTATGTTAATGCTATTGCAATGATTTATCAGTCTTAAAGGCACAAACTCTTTATATGAAATAAAGACAGGTTTGAAGAATGATCATGTAAAAATGAATTATGACCATTTATAGTTCATAAATGCTCAAAAACAAAAGTGGGCATCAGGGAGAAATAAACACAAGGAAATATAGAAACAATATTTGAACGAAATTCAGTGGCGTGAGGCATAGTTCAAGAGCAGCAATTTATAACGTATCTTTTAAAAAGTTATAATCACACAGTGATTGTACACATCAATTTGAGGCCCAAAAGCAGAGCATGTTTGAAAGTGTGTGTGAGTTGTGACAGCCGGTGATAGGGCTGCTTCCGCCACTGCTGCACTGTGTTTCCAACATCAGCCTGAAAGCCCTTTGATCCATAATGACTTCGAAACTCTGCAAAGACAAGGGAAACATCTAAATAGGGGAGAAGAAATGTGACAGTAGAAGACGGGCCTGTGCCTGCGAGTCATCTTCAGGGCTGCCGGTGAGTGATGCTCTGTCACTCACACAAACGACTGCCATCATCGGCAAAGTCCCAGCGAGCCGCATTTCCTTCTTTATCTAATAGAAAGTAATGACACATACAGGCTGCCAGGCCTCTTTGGCAGCAATTGGGCCCTCTGGGGAGACATTTTGCATCTCTTGCCGCAATAAGAATAAACGCATAGGGGAGTCTATTTGGCTGAGTGTGATGGCTAGCGCGTCACTTATCGCGGCTCAATAAATCTCCATGCCTCAGCGAAGAGATGGGAGCGGTTATCGCATCACGGCAGAGCCCACGCCACGTGCGCCCATATGACTGACGGCTCTGCGCATCACCCCAAATTATTTATCGAGGAGGAAGGGGGGCAGGGGATTGGAGGGGGTGATGTGATTTAGCCAGACAAGAAATAAAGGAAATCGAAAAATAAAAGAATTACAGAAATGGGGAAATGAAAGCGAAGAGGAGACGGTGAAACAAATGAACATCTAGGAGGAGAAACTGTAGACTTAGCAAAGAAGTAGGGAAATTAGGGTGAAAATTAAACCTGGCAAAATGCAAGATCTCCATCAAGAATCGGAGGCTTGCGATGCCGTCCTGAAATTATTATTGGAAATGAAAAGAAGTTTCATTCTATTGTACATGTTAATCTACCAGTGCAGGCTTTGGTGGCAAATTGAATGTTTCTTTGAATTAAAAGACTTGCCTGAGAAGACTTTAGCCCCAATGCCCTGAAAACACAAGGTTGACTTTGTCAAATGAAATGAACTACCTGCTGCAAATAGGGCCATCTTTACTGAAATGTGATCACAAGTTTCTGCATCGATTTGTTATTTCAGACATTCGGCGTGGTTTATGCATTTTCAGCATCAAAAAAAGGTTGTCTGCATATCCTGCATATCTACAGCAACTTCCACAGGGTATGTCAACCCCGCAACATGTGAGAGAGAGCGTATGCAGTATAGACATCTGCTTAGCAGGTAGAAATGATGCATACGGGCCCCTGTCATCCCCCCGAGTCCCCTGCACACCAGCCCTCTCATTACGACCAAGCACTGTTCTCCACTGCTGTCACCTCGCCAGGCAACATCTCCACGCTAACACCGTATTCATCCCGACTAGCAGGACAGCACATAGTCTATATTTAGGGGAATGAGGTGTAAATATAATCAGTACTGTCACACACCTCACTGCATTCACAGGCTTCAAGGCCCATTGATCATTAGCTGCCTTCAAATACCGCGCAGCATTTAATGTCGGCGGAGGGGAGATAATAAGGCTAACAAAAATGAATAATTGATGTGTTTGCTGTTACACAAACAGGGCGAGCTTTTTCATCGTTAGTGTTGACTGTTAGGAGGAATCCGGTACTGTCCGTGTCAGAAGAAGAGGAAAATGCCTGCGCAGTTCATTATGCTCAGAACAAACAACGGAGAGCGGAGTTCAATCCTAGCAGCTCCACCAGATAAAAGCAAGCTGTCACTTTGTGCTAATGAAATTTTTTCCGTTTGTTTGTTTTTTTTCTTCTTCTTCTTCACCGACACGCCTCAAATGTCATGTCCACCCAAGCAGCAGCCCCTCATTATGGCTGGTAATTAACTCTATATCTGACAGGACCGCCAGCGCTAACCAAACTGAAGCTAGCACAGCAGTGCTAGGAGATGCTAATAAATCATTGGATGACAGACACACTACACAATGGGAGGCAGATGGGAGGGGGAAAAAGAAGAGGAGAAGTGTTGATGTGAAATGTGGTTATCAGTGAATACAGTAGGGTGCAGGGAGAGAGGATACAGAGATTTCATCTTAATGCTCTCTTATTGGCGGAGATGAGGAGCCTTTTCACACGGTGTGTCCAAGGTCTGTGAGGGACAGCGAGAGTGAGAATGAGAGACAGAGAGAGAGACAGAGAGATGGGGGGCAGAGAAAAAGACAGAGCAAATAGAAAACAGACAGACAGAGAGACAGGGAGAGGTAGGAAAGAAGAAAAAGGGACATAGAGAGAGATGATAAAGTGAGAAACAGACAGACAGATAGATGGGGCGAGGGAGGTAAGAAGAAAAAGAAACACAAAGATAGAGAGAGAGATGATAAAGTGAGAGACAGACAGAGATAGAGAGGGTTAAGACAGAAGAAAGACAGAGGAAAATGAGAGGAGGACAAACAGATAAGTAGATGGGGAAAGGGAAAGAAAGAAAAAGCAGAGAAAGTAGAGAGCGAGAGAGAGAAGTAGAAGAAGAAAATCGAAAGACAGAGAAAGTAATTAAGAGTGAAAAAAGAAAGGCAGAGGAAGAGAATGAGAAAATGAGAGAAAAAATAGGAAAGAGACAAGAAGAAAGAGAGACATAAGAAAAGGGAGACAGACACAGCAAGAGATCAACAGAGAGAGCGAGAGAGAGAGTGAGAGAGCGAAAGAGAGCAAGAGATCGAGAGAGGAGAGAGATGGAGAGACAGAGAGAGGAAGAGAGAGAGAGACACAGACAGAGAAGGAAAGAGAAAGGAAATTACCTGGTGCCATGACCTCGCTCTAGTTCACAATCTAATGATGAATACTGGGCCGCTGCAGCATGGCAGATTACCCCAGTGGGGGCCCATAAGCCTTTGGCTTGATTTATGACATATTTATCCCCCTCTATCTGAGGGATGTCACTTCGATGGAGAGAGAAGGTGCCGGCAAGCAGAAATGACAGGGGGAGAATTATGTGGCCATAATTGTCAATCATGGCTGAATATGAGCTTCAACCCCTTCCGTTTTCATATTGGAGCGGCGATAAAGTTGTCGCAGAGACCATGAGGGCTTCTAATGCCACTCAGAAAGGAATAATATTCACATCATTCTTTTCCACCACGACTGCAAGAGAGGGCCTGTGTACAGTATAAGCCCAGAGGCAAGCCAAGGCCCTGAGCTGTGACATTAGTGTTGAGTATATATGTGCAAACGTTCCATTCTTCATATGTTTTTTTTTCTTTTTTTTGGAGAAGTGTGATTACATTAGATTGAGAATCATTTGTATTGCCTGTCTAGGAGGTAATAAAAACATTAGTCAGTCTGCTGCCTTTAGCTGCGGCCCCACAGGAGCTACAGTAAAACAGAATCATCTAAAGAAGCACAGGTCAGAGAAAGGGAACACTGTGCTGTTCGGGCCAATATGAGGGCCACCATTTTCATGGTTGCCCCCTTTAAATCACATTTCAGTGAGCTTATTCCTACTTATTCTTAAACGAGACCGTTCCTAAATCGATAAAGAAGTGAAGTGAATTTTTTAATGATTTCAAAAGCAGTCAGTTTAATTCACCTATTCATGCTCCGTCTACAAATGCGCTCTTTCTCTCTTGTGAAGCTGAACAAGCTTTACAGAACACTGGCCAAAATCCCATTCAACCTTTTGTGAAACTATTTTAAACATTGTTTAGAGTCATAAAAGTCACCGGTTTTAAATGCTACACTGCCTAGATGTGCTATGTTGCTGAGGCAAATTAAAACAAAGTAGCTTAGAAACAACAAATTTGCTACCATGTGAAAAGTACCTTATTTATACAACAAAAACTACAACCTTTCTATCCAGACAGTCAGAAGCATAAATATATGTGTGTATATGTATACATATACACATACATATATACATATATTAAATAATATATTAATTACATTGAATTGGATTTAGGTCTAGGTAACCTCCCAGAAGCTGTTAGGAAAGAAGATGTCATTAAATAAGTTGTTTTTTTATGAACGGTTTTATGAACTGAAAACTGTAGTTTTAATACAGTTATACTGAGGTCCTATTGTTTGTGCGAAGTGTGGATTTCGGATCGTTTAGACTCATCACCTGAGCGAAGGGTTGGAGTGAAAGGAGAATCCCAGGCTGGAAATTATCCCCATTACTCGGTGCACTCGACTGGAAACCTCATTAAACTACGTATAATCCTCTCAATCAAAACCATCGCAAAAAAAGCCGCTCAAAACCGATAGCCCTTATCAAAACAGCTCTGAACTCACACGGTTTCTTTTCTCATTTATTCATAAAGAAGGTATGGGATTCAGTTTCAGACAAAGAACTTTCTTCTTTACCCCCACTTGTGTCAATAAGCTCACTCAAACGTTTCCAAAAAAGAATGAGAAAAAAATGAATGCAGACTAACATTATTGGCTTTTTTATTTTTTACAAGCCTCTATGCTCAAGGGTTTTTTTTGAGCAATGCTGTTTCTGGTACTTTAAAAAACCTTTCCATCTGTGAAAGAAACATTTTGTAAATGAAATGTGAGTGTGAAGAGCCTTTTATTTTAGGAACGCAGAGGGAAATATTGACGCAATTTGGGTGCCTTCAGATAAGCAGTGTATTTTTAAATCGGATTCTTTCGGGCTGCAAGAGCTAGCTTTTGAGTACTGCATTTTTCTAACTTGTCACCAGGAGGGCACAAATTGTATTAATATAGCCACACACACGCACACACACACACACGTCCGTATATACATGCAGTGTAGCTGCCCACTTCTGCAGTGCAGTTTGACAGACTGTATGGATAATTAAAGCAATAGGCGTGCAGATGCAGAGGGCCGCAGAGTTTGTACTGTGACACATGGTGCGAGCACACAAATAACCAGGCATCTGCCTACTGCATCTAAGTGCCTTTCTTACTGCAGCGCTTTTCATTTTTTACACCTGACAGCACAGCGATCAGAGCTCGTCAGTGGCAGCTGGTTGAGAGCGAGAGAGAGAGAGAGAGAGAGAGAGAGAGAGATAGAGAGAGAGCGAGAGAGAGGGGAAGCGAAGGGCTTCAGAGGTAGAGGGCTGCATGCGCCTTTCAGTAATTGAGGGGAGATTACACGGTCTTTCAACCATGTAGTTGGTCATCACAACCCATTAACCATTTATATTAGATGCTGCTCCACAGTGTCAACAATCGTTTAGAGGACAGATGAGGTTCAGCGGCAGAAAGGACCACTTTTGTAATTGTAAGATCACTGGTTTGTTAGGATTTGTTAAGAATTCAGCAGACTTTACAGCAAAAGTAACTATATGAATAACAATACCTGAGTACCAACATATATAGATAAGTCGAATCACTTTTAGAGGCGATACATGAATATAAGCTGTATTAATCTTAAACGCCTGAAATACGGATTATATTTTGTGCTGCAAACTAGTATGTGTAGTCACACTTGACTCTGTCTATAACACTCAATTGAAATACTTATATAGCCTCTAATCTAATGCATGAAGATCATTACCTTGGAGTACAGCAGTTTAGCAAGCACTCTCACACTTAAACACATCAAATATGCAGTGCCATTCGTCTCCTGAAACACACGAAACAAGAATCAATGTAAATCAGTCTGCCCTAAGTCATTATTAATACTATAAGAAAGTGCTAATTAAGTTACTTTGTTCTAATGCTTAAAAACCAAGAGGCTGAAGTACTGTAATCATGTTTCAGGCAAAGCACAGTTAACCTCTCAGTGGCTTATTTTCCCAGTCAGAGCTAATCGATTGGAGGCGCTTGCTAAGGTCAAGATGGCCGCCCTCTTCATTTCCCAAACAACCTGACCCTGAGTCGGTACACTAATGAGCTCATATTACACAGAGATCAATGGCATTGGATTCTCATTGGCAGCAGATCAGACGTGATTCAATAATGCTGAGTGTCTGACCTCAGTTAGAGGAGATGCAATAGCTATCAGAGCAATAAAAGAGCAAAAAGTGTTGTTTTGCAAACTCTCGGCATGTATATTTTAAGAGGTTACACTTGTAAAGTGTGTACCAACGACAGCAGTGCTTTTCTGTCTCACAGATGCATATCTAGATCTGTAGCCAGGTACATTAACTACTTTAGACCACAAAAAAAAAGAAATAAATTCAAACACATTCAAATACAATCAGCACAAACAGCATTTAATTTATATCATCACTGTCAGGATGAAAAAACATGTATGTCCAAAGAAAGCAGCTTTAAAGAACGAGGCAAAAACTTTACTTAAAAGCACTTTTGAACAATTTCTAGTAGTCCATGCATAACATTTTGATACCATGTAAAGAAGTGCTGATATGTTTAATATGTATTAAAACTAATAAAATAAACAAAAGTAAGATACATAGTTAGAACAATGTGTAATAATGTACTCCCTGTATTAGCTAAGCTCAATTCAACATGCTTTAGTGACACATTTAAAATTGTATACTCTCTAAGGCAGAGAAGAAGATTTATTTACGATGATCTTTTTTTTTTTACTGTGTTAGATACAAAAGGTGCTTACAGGTCTGGTAAATTAATACAAGGCACATCTAATTGAATATAATTAACCAGATACATTTTCCATCTTAATTGCAAGAAGATTAATTCTTTCTAAGAAATATGAGCAGAGTAGTGTGTGTCAAAAGTAAATAATTTCACTACTTAAAATTTATTTTAAGTAGTGAAATTATTTTTGACTGCAAAGTAGAGAAGAAACATTTTTTATGTTCATGTAATAATAAGCTTTTGATGAATCTGGGCACAAAATAACTTCCAAAAACCTTTTTTAAAATTTATTTGTGAACTCATGTTTACTGTACGAGACTTAGAAGTGTTACTATATTATAATAATCCAGCCATATAGGGACTGTGCTTTAGCCTAGAATGCCCTCACCTTGACTTATTTACATGCTTCAAACTGGTGCTATATTACAGCCACCAAGGATGTGAATAAAACAACATCGGTGAGACTTTGGAACCCAGCAGTCAAGAAAAGACTTGGGATGAGAAAATTGTTTATAAGATTTTTATGATTTTATGATTTGTTTCATTATTCATTATGATTATGACACAATAAGGAACAATATCTGATAATAATACTGTCAAAAATAATATTCAAATGAAATAATATCTATTATCTAAAGAATTAATAATGTTTGATTTGCCGGATGATGTTTCTGGAAGAATACAAGAGCATGAATAAAAGCACATTGTGTTTAACTACAGAAAACTGCCACAATACATTTTACCTGGCATTCATTTGGGCCTTGCTCACACTTGTTTTTTCATGCTATTTCCAAATGCATGTGTTTTATTTCCAAATGTCTTACTGCACACGAGTCATGCATGCTTAAGGAGGGCACTCCTTAGGAATAAGAATGAGTTGTAACTGCAGGATTTGGAAGTCCACTCTGTATGTTACCTCTAAGGTCATCAGGAAAGGTAATGAGAAGTCATTTTAGCAGTCTGTCAAAAGCCCACTCCAGCGGGCCCCTTAACATTCCTTAATTAACTCACTAACTCTGCAGTAATTACCATGTTTGCCGGCTCTGTCTCACCGGCATGTAAACACACTGAAAAGTGCTATTGAAAGTCCTTCCTTGTGCTTTGCTTTCTTTCCCTTTCCTCTCTCTCTCATTCTTTTACTTTCACGTACATCTTTCACTTTTGTTCTCAGATCTCTCCCTTGGAGGTGTGTTTTGTTTTTCAAAGAGTTCGAATCTCAGTTCAGTTCTCTTTTAAATGAAGTCAACCTCTATGAAAAATCTAAAATCCCCAACTGGATACCAACGTCATTATATTCCTCTGTGCAGGTAGCGGAGCAGATTAGGTGGATGACGCTTTTCTTTCTTCGCTATTCTTGTCGACAATTCTTTACTTCCACTCACTCTGCTCAACTGAAGTTGTGCCCTTTCTCTCGGTTTGTCACAGACGAGGGGACAAAAGAAGTTTAAATGTCTCCATTTTGAAGTTCTCTTGCAGTTTAACACTCTTTAATTGCTCCTTCCATTTCATCCACTTAAAACAGCTGTCAAAGTGTCTTTAGATAGCAAGGAAGGGAGAAGGATGACAGCAGTTCAGGTATATCGCACTGTTTGGATTCTTTCATATAAAATATGGGACAAAAAATAAAGAAGTGATCAATCGATTTTCATCAAAATTAACTCATTTTTTTCTGAAAAATAAATACAAAATGTCAATATGTCAAGACCAATTTCCACTTTTACTTTGACAGGTTCAGGTCTAAACACTATATAAACCAACAAATTGTTTTTGCTATCATGCTTATCAGTATAAATGACAGTAATGCATCCCCTGAGAACAATGGAAAGTGTTCGATATGAAAGAAGAATTTAAAACTATGACAAGATAGTTGACTTCTCATTCATCTTCTCATCATGTTCTCAGTACAGCACATGTATTTGACACGTTTTCTTCTGGTAAGTGAAGGCAGGAATAATGAAATGATTAAATTACTGCACCATTAAAGTAATTTATTCCACAGTACAAAAAATGTTAGAAAAAAACAAATCACACCCTGTCATTGTTCTCTGCTGCATTAAAGTAGACTGGTATTAAATCTGACCAATACGGCATCTCTTTTTATTTTTTAAAATAATGTGATGATTTTTATGGTGAGAAAACAAGCAACATGCACTCCTAAAAACATTTTAAGTAATGCATAGAAGAACTACTTTGGATTCCTTCAAACGTCAAAAAGAATGCTCAATCAATTATTTTTATAAATATGATGTGTGACTGCAAATAATCTTTCGAGTTTACACTTATTTAACAATATGTGTAAGCCAAGAACCATTTAGGAACCTTTGCTTTTAAGACTGAATCTGAAAATGCACTAATAAACTTGCATAAAATGGTAGGAAACTCACCCTTCACTTACTTTGCTGTTGGCCATATAGGGTGGGTTGAATAGATGCAGACATAAGCAGTGGAGATGCAGTCTGGACCTGCAGTAAATATAGAATTCGCTGCTCAGGGTGAAGAGTCTTGTCACACTATAAGTGACATTTCAATCAGAAGGGGATTAACAGAAATACTGGGACTGTAAACTCTAGTGCCTGAAATTCTAAGCTCCCTCATTGTGTTAGAGTGTGATCTAATAGTATGATATGAGTTTGTTATGTCCATGGCAAATTGAACAGTCATGGTTGTATCAGCTACACTGGCATGGGTATTTTTGTGCTCTAAATTAAACACAAATATAATTGTCTGTGACAAGAGTTATTTAGGACTGTCATGTGAGTAACTTACAAGCTTACAGAGGACACAATCTTGAAATGTGAGCCCAACATGCCACAGCATTCAGCTGTTAATACGAGTAGCATCAGTTTTTTAAAAAAATGTAATAAATAAATGTAATGATTTTTTTTTTTAAAAAGTAAAACTCTTTTAACAATTGCTAATGTAACATTCATGTGGAAATGAAATTTCAATTAAGTAAATAACTTTTACTGTTTGTTACTGTAATTTACTGAAACTTTTTAGTGAGGCGATTGTAATAATCCACGGCTTTAACAAATAAAGACAAGTCTTTAAACAGTGAAATCTATGTATTGTGAAAAAATTAATATATATATATATAAAAAATATATATATATTAATATGTTTTGGGGGGGTTTTGTGTGCGCTTGTCTCAGTGTCTCATTAGCCGCTGATGAGTTTGGCTGGGCCGTGTAGAGGGATTATGGAAACACACAGGAAGTGTCTTTGACCCAATATTTAAGAGTCGCTGGCCTTGGCCAAACTGACAACACCGAGTCCCAACAGCATCTAGCATACTCACCCCACCGGGAGCACAGTCTGTTCACCGATTCCTAATTACACTCCATCTGACACCACTGTCCTCTGCCAGCACACGCATACACACATACACATATTATGCCTTACATTAATGTAATATTTGCATTTTCAAACATGTCGAATACAATAAAGGTTCATCAACAACACAGATTCTGAAGGGTTCCTGGACTGCGCTTACAACTATTGTTAATAGGTAGAGAACCATCATGTGATATGCAGATAATTTCATATTTAAAAAGGTTCTTCACACTCACTGACCTCTTTGATTAAAATGTCTCCATTAAAACGGACCAACAGTCAACAGACTCGTACCTTCTGGCAGCGATATTTTCAGAAGTGTATGTGGTCAATAACTGCAATGATAATCTGAAGAATGCTACAAATCTTCTCTCAGCACACATGACACATGTGCTTAAACTCATGTACTATGGTAGAATTAAAACTGTACTAGTGCTATACGCATGCAAACTGCAAAATGATAAACTATAATAAACTAACAAGTAATTAATTTGTTTGTACACATACAAACCTCACCTAAACATGTTTGTCGATTTGTTTGCTGTACTTTGTATTAATATTTCACATGGTGGGATTTGGCTCAGGGAAAACATTTGCTAAAATACACAAAGGACCACACTACATTTTTAAACCACTGTATTCCATTACAGACTGCATTCCAACAACACATGTTCTATAAAGCCAAGGATAAGACATACATGTGTTGTGGTCTGTGGATAAGAATAAAATAATGTGCATGTGCTAGTGAAAGGGTGTGTGTGTACATGACTGTTAAGTCATACATACCACTGCACACTGGTGAAGCATGTTCATAGAAATCCGCTCTGATTAAAGCTAGTTAGCAGAGGCTGTCCAAGCCCTGTGCTGTTAAATCTGGAGTAATTAAAGAATAACACCACGCCACATTGTGCGACAGCAAATGGCATCATATGTTAACTGGTCTGCAAGACCAAGTGAGTGTCATTAAAACATTTGGCACAGTCTGGACCAGGCATGAATTAAGACAGGATAGCCAGCTTTATATTTGGCTACGGCTACCTAATACTAGATCCATTTAAAGCACATCAATTAAAATGCAATTCTGTTCTACTCAGTGTTAAAGATAAAAAGTTTATCTGCAAGGATTGTCTCAGAATTACAGCAATTCTGAAGCTCTCAGTTACAGCATATACTGCTGAACTGAACTGCTTTTATTAAGAATTGTAATTATTTGTCATTGGTAAATATTATTTATTTGCTAACTGTTAAAAGACACAGTTAAAAGCTAGGAGGTAGGAGCATTTTGTGTAAAGTTAAACAAGGCTGTTCAGATTGTTGTTTTTCTTCTATAAGGTCATATGCACTTTTTTAAAAAAGAAATATTACTATTTTGAACAGAAGTATTCTACTGTACAGTTTTTATATTTGAAATAACAAAACTTTGGCTACTTGTCAGATACAAACTAATCTG
>JBBPDH010000124.1:7331084-7346235 GCA_037974565.1 Clupeocharax schoutedeni
ATATATATATATATATATATATATATATATGTGTGTGTGTGTGTGTGTGTGTGTGTGTGTGTGTGTGTGTGTAATTTGTAAGTATATGGAGAAGAAAATCCAACAACACAGCCTGCTCAGATCAACTCTTTGCGATGAGGATTATTGCCAACAGTAAGTTCACTTCCAGGGCCGTGGTAAATTCCTTCAACAGTTTTAAAACTGAACAAGTAAAACAGACCCCTGACCAGGTTAGCCTTGATAGAGTGCATGGCTGTAGTAACATTCTCTCCGTAGAGGTAAATGTCATAAAGGCAGGAGAGAAGTAGCAAGGCAGGATGGGACCTCACAGCACTAAGGCAGTCATAAATAATGGAAAAACCGACTTTCTAACCTCAAGGGCAACAGGAAACAAAAGGCCTAATCAATCACGCCAGAGGATTTAAAAAGATGGCCCATAAACAACCAAAACAATAAAATTCCTGATTTACACCCAGATATACCGTTCTTTTTTCGGAACGTTTTGAATACACAGAATAATTCTGTCTAGTGATGCCGTTTATAGGAGTATAATTATTTTTTCTCTATATTCTATTCATTTATCCACAGAAACACATCTCTTTGTTAGCTCAAGAACAGGCAGAATATAGATAAATGCTGGTAAGAGGAGAGGAGCTTTGCCCAGCTTTCAGTCTTGTTCCCCTCAGCTGTACCACTGCAGTCAGTTCTGTCCTCTATACACAGGCAAGAAGGTCATGATCTGCTTTAGAAAAACCTTGTGAAAGTAATGATGTTTTTTTATTGACATGACCAAGGCAGTAATACTTAGAGGTGGCATGCTGGGAAGGAAATCTAAGATCGCACAACTTTTAAGCCAAGGAATCTCAGTGAAATTCAATAAGGAGATTCTGAAAATACGGCCACGCCGAACAAAATAAAAAGTGATGTTAAGAATGTCAGCACTATAAAAGCTACATAGCAGTGAAAAAATGAAAGAGGTGCAGGGCCACATGTATAAAACCCTTGAAAAAGGGTCAAATAAGCTCTAATCTGGAGCAGATTTGTTTTCCTAAGGAAAGGAGTATTAAGAACAAGAATAAGAAAGAATAATAATATTTATATTAGCACAGTCATACATAAAAGTACCGGCAAAGTGTTGAAACAAACATTTGCAGCCTGGATGGAAGAGAGATTTACAGCACTACTCCCATCACCTAAATGTGGCTTAAAAGCCCTCCACACCAATACACACACAGCTGGGCAAGCTTACACACTTCTGCTGTGCTTCTTCACACACACCCACCGTGTGCATACCAAAGTAAAGAAGAAAACTTGTGGCATGCACGTCAAATCCGTCAAATCACTCCGAAATTCCAGAACATACTACATTTCACCAGATGAGATCAGTGCAATCATGAAGGAAAAAAATCCATCCACGTAAAAAGCCAAAGATACGCACAGGAAACCGACTCACTGTGTGAGCTTTTATGACTGAATAATTAATGAGACTGAATTTGAATAATAATGAATGCAACATCCCATTATTAACATGTTTCAGGGGGTGTCTTAAGAAGCATTTATGGCAGATATGCTTTATAATCCCCTTTTACACTGATTATCTTCTGTGCCTCTGATTGAGTGATAACATGAGCAGTAAAACAGCTTTCATTGTGCTGAATATCTTATTTGCACACGGAGAATAGTGAAGCTAATTGAAGCAAATCTTTTGTTCTCTCTCTTGTTTGTTTATTCAAGCAAGGCAGCATGTAAAATCTAATTTCTTCTTCTCTTGCTTTTTGTCAACAAGAAATCAGGTTATACGTAAAGAAATGTTAAATTAGCATGCTCAGCATTCTTTGTGTCAGAATTAACTGTCTGGATAAATGCAATATCTGTATGCTGTGTGCGTGTATGTGTGTGTGTGTGTGTGTGTGTGTGTGTGCACATAAGAAGGAGAGAAAGATGACATGCTCAAGAGACATAGAGGGAAAAATTTCTCCATTTAAGCTCCGAGCCAGAGGCCCTCCATCATACAGAGCAGCAGACGGCAGTAGATTTAGAGTGTCTTTGGCAGTTTGAAGACAGATCACAGTATTTACTTAGTAAACTCCTCATATACACTACCTGCCTGACACCCGCCCCAGAAACAACCTGATCACATAAAACTGACAGAGCAGACAAACACAGCGACAAGCAGCGGGGCTAAAGCTACAGCACCTTTGGCAATCCCAGCGCCACCATCAAACCTGACTGCGCTCTGCTAGAAATGTGAAGGAAGTGCTACCGTGCTCCAGGAATGTGCAGACATGCAGAGAGAAATGTGGGGCATAGAAGAGGTAAAAGGAAAAGGACTCATCCCTGACAGAGCAAGCAAACGCACAAGCACACAACGAGGAACTGAACTCTTAACAACAGTGCAGAAATAGTGCTGGTCAATACATGGTGGCCTATTCCTGTGTGTGCGTGTGTGTGTGTGTGTGTGTGTGTGTGTGTGTGCGTATGTATGTGTACAGTTGCATACATACACATACACACAATTAATTATACATTTATTTTGCACATATGCAGTGGCAAGAAAAATTATGCGAACCTCTTGGAATTTCATGGTTTTCTGCACTAATTGGTCAATAAATGTGATCTGAACTAATTTTAGGGTACTGACAAACAAATTTTAGGGTATTAAAACAAAACAAATAATAAAACAAAAAAGTTCTGATCTTTCATGTCTTTACTGAGGACAACCATTAAAAAAACATTATGTGAACCCTTGGAATTAACAACTGGTTGAACCCCGTTGGCAGCAATAACATCAACCAGTCACTTCCTTCAGCTGTGGATCTGACCTGCACCTCATTCAGGAGGAAATTTTAGCCCATTCTTCCTGGCAGAACACCTCTAACTGTGTCATATTCTTTGGACATCTCATGTGTACAGCTCTCAAGTAATCTCTGTTGGGTTGAGGTCTGGGCTCTGACTAGACCACTCCAAAAGCTGGATTTTGTTTTTCTGAAGCCATTCTGTTGCTCTGGACTTGCTCTTGCTCTGGTCATTGTCCTGTTGCATCACCTTCAACTTCCATAGTTTCAGCTGATGTACAGACATTCACATTATCCTGAAGAATTTCATCTTCCATTCGATGATAGTAAGCTGAACAGGTCCTGATGCAGCAAAGAAGGCTCAAATCATGAGATTTCCTCCTCCATACTTTACAGTTGGGATGATGTTTTCATTATGATATGCCCTTTTTACACCTGATGTATTGCTGCATTTTCTTTCCAAATTGATCAATCTTAGTTTCATCAATCCACAAAACATCTTGCTAATACCGCTGTGGAGTCTCAATGTGCTTTTTTGCAAACTTCAGGCGCGCAGCAATGTTATATTAGTAAGCAGCAGCCTCCTTCACGGTGTCTGCCTCAGAGACCCTGCTTGTTAAATGTTTTACATACTGTAGATGTTAGTAGCCAGTTCCAATGATGCCTTCAGATCTTTGGCTGTTACTCTGGGTTGTTTCTTTGACTCATTGATGAGTCTTCATGGTGCTCTTGGGGTCATTTTGACTAGGGGCCCACTTCTTAGTCTCAGTGTCTCAATTTGTAAATTATACTGTAGACTGGTGAATTTTAAAGCCTTTGACACCACTGCATTATCCTTTCCAACCTTTTGTAAATCAAAAATTATTGATTGTAGATCCTCAGAAAGGCTCACATAAGCGTATTCTTCTCGTGCAGCACAAACTCCAAAACTTTGAGTGTTTTTTTATCAGTACCTCTAGTTCACGCCTCCAAACTAATAGGCCATCGATTATAAAATACAGGGCAGACCTATTATGAGCAAAATGCATTTAAGAAACAAAGTTAACATTTAAAACGTGTAATTCCATGGGAAAAGTATTTCCGCAGGCCTGGTAATTTTCCATCCACTGCTTTTACTTTCCGCAAGGTCGTTGGACCATTAAACACAATTCAAAGCGTATGTCCGCTACTTTCAATTAATCACTAACAATCTAGAACAACCTGTCTCACCAATGACATCTAATGTCTAATCCAAAGGGCAAAAGGCTCCTAAATTTATTCAGCTTATTCTCCCAAGGTGTGAAAAGGAATACTTATTCACCCATGTAAGTATCACAGACACCATATAAAACTTAACCATTTGTCATTCATTCACAGACAAATTCAAACAGCAATAAACACATGTCTAAGAAAAAGCAACATTTTGTATTGCTTGCTTGAAAAAAAACTATGAAATGATGTCCACTGACTGGACTAACATCACCTCATCACACAATGTCACATTATTATTAAATCATTTTATTCTTGCTTTTCTTTCAATCCCTTAAAAATATTTTTGGTTGTTGATGTATGTTGGCTTTTTATAAGATGTCTTACAGTGCTGTAAAAACG
This sequence comes from Clupeocharax schoutedeni, assembly GCA_037974565.1. Lineage (NCBI taxonomy): Eukaryota > Metazoa > Chordata > Actinopteri > Characiformes > Alestidae > Clupeocharax > Clupeocharax schoutedeni. The sequence continues at coordinate 7,335,470 of JBBPDH010000124.1, forward strand.
AACTGGAACCTGAAGGGAACATACCTAAGAGATCAATAAAGTTTCTATCTATCAATCGCTTTAACAGTCAATTATGCTTCTTTCACATTTCTTAGACCACTATAGGAAAATTTGACCCTCTCATAAAAGAACATCTCAACTATACAAAAGTGACACTAACATTAGTATTCTATATTCTATTCTATACATATAACCTACTCTATTACCTATTCTATACAACTAAACACGTAATGCTTAGACTAATTGTGATTACATTTTGTACTGATGAGCTTTTCTGAAGCTTTTTCATCACAAATACATCTAGTATAATAGAACACAGAACAAAATGATATATTAAGATCAACTATAGTGTGTGTGTGTGTGTGTGTGTGTGTGTGTGTGTGTGTAAGAACAACAACAGCCAGTGATGTGACACTGACAAGTAACACTAATTGAATGTGGAAGCATTATGCTATTGTCTTGTTAACTTTTTAGCAATTGTGTTTGTTTCCACTGGGTCATTATTACATTAAATAAAACTCCAAATCATGGTTCTTGAATCACATTTGGATTTTTTTTATGCACTGCTATTTTACTGAGGTATTGTACTTCCAACTTGTTAGCAGACTTCAGAAAAGGAAAAAAAAAACACTGCCATGCATTCTGTTTAACATGAATATCATGTGTGGCAATGTTACATGTTTTAATCCTATAAAGGACATTCTTTATTATCATACTTGCTGTAAAATAAATCCTTCATTCCCACAACAAAGACAAGAGTTCCCCTTCATTACACTTACATTCTTTTGACCTCCCATTTCCTTTACAACTATAGCCAGAGATAACAGGCACATCACAGCACAGATGCAGTAAAACACACCTTAACTGGATGATCCATATAGTGCGCTAAAAGCAAAACAGAGTGACGGCCCACATAATAAACCACCAGCTTTGCCCTGTTAGATCCACTTGTAAATATTTACCAATGCAAATTCTGCTAACCAAATGAATTCCCATTTTCATCACATTCCAAGAACTCTCTCCCATCAACCACTAGAAGAGTAAATCTTGGGTTAACCAACTCAAGCAGAGTTTGAAAATGATTGCCAGTAGCTACGGGGCTAGAGAGACAATGGGCAGGTAATTTAAATAGGTGTAGAGCAGAGTTCATCTCTCTCTGTAGAGCTGTGTCATGAGGACATAATTAATATGAAGATGGATCTGTCTGCCTCTCTATCTGGCCTGTATCTACAGTAGAGTGAAGCTAAGGACATTCATTCTGCAGTCCTGTGGAGAGGGATTTAGTCTGAAATACAGAACACGTGGCCCTGCTCACTGGTTAATGCATCACTTGAAAGACCATATCAAAATAAACTGAATTTTCCTTATTTTTGTAAAAAAAAAAAGTTTCATGTAGCACATTTACAGTGTATATATATGACAAAAGCCACATATTTGTATATACAGTATGTCTAAGATTTTATGCATCTGTCTATTTAGTCTACACACCATTCACAATGTTTCTGTTCATAATGTGAAGCAATTTCTGTCTGGACTCCTTTTTGAAGGACTGACACTACAGAGTGTCTAAAATGCACAGTAACAAAAACAGCTTGTTTAATTCTCAGGGATAAAGTGAGGTGGAGAAAAATCATTATGGAAGCTTTTTGTACTTAACATACACAAACATCAAAAGTGATCTCAAGGAAAAAAGATTGAAATACTGGCTGTATGTCCTTTAAAAGTGATGGATCTTTGCTTTAAGACAGACCAACACTCTCAGTCACACACACACACACACACACACACACACGCCTCATGAATCTATCAAAAGCATGACAAAGATTTTGCCCCCACTCAATAATTTATAATTAAAACCTATAAACGTAACACTCAATCCAAAAACGAATCATGCTTAAATGATTTTGATATAACCCTTTTCAATAAGGCTCTGTGAGGTGTGACTGAAACTGTACTGGTGTTAAAGAGTTTGTTTTCAGCAGAACATACTGAATGAGTGTGTGCTATTGAGAAGTGTGTGAGTAATGATTCAGAGTGAGAAAAGCATTGATTAAGAGCCAGTGCTTCACAGTTTTTAGCTCAGCAGTCAATGACTTAGCAAACCGACATTATGGAGTGTAAGTGCAGTCAGGAAGATGCTAATGCTTTTAAGGGCTTCTCAATAAGTGTATTTTTATGTCTGCTAGAATCAATATCCTTAAACACTGCTCTGGGTAGTACCGTCCTGGCGTGTCACGGGCAGAGTGAAGGTCATAAAAGTATCTTCAATGTGTATGCGTGTGCAAGCAAGCATAAACACTTTCTCTCTAGCACACACACACATTCACACACACCTTCCACCTTTCTTTGCAGAAAAATAAGGAACCACATCAGTCAATCTTTTAACCAGCACCTGTACAGTAGCTTAAAAACTGTGAAATTTTAACAGTGAGCATGTAATTTTGGAAGTGACATGCCACGCATACATTAAAGTGCTGTTAATACAGAGCTAAGCAAAACAAGGTCAAATGCGCTTGACCCAAGAGCTTAGTTAACTTAACCTAAGAAATGCCAAAACTGTCACGCAAAGAAAATAAAGGCCAGGCCAAGCTAAAAGCCCCCAGTAGTGATCTATTCAGCTAATTATTATAGTAAATCGGGGCAGGTAACAGAGTTGACACACAGCGGAGGATAGCTGACTGGGCAAGAGGTTAAGAGATTACACTGTGCCCTATGACGGAAAAATCTATCGCTCTAACACCTCAGGATCAGCCAGTCGTGGAGACACTGGAACACAGTCCGAGCCACAATATGAGAACAGTTAGGTCCACACACCACCTAGTGGTCAAGTCCTTTCTGCTACAGTATTTGCAATACTGTGCAGTGAGCACTTTATTATGCTTTTTCATAAATGTATTACTTCCGTGGATTCTTCATTCATTTTTTCAATCAATTGTTTCTGCTTTGGTTTTACAAGACTAATATACCTAATTAGTGAAGGGTGTTTGTATCCTAACAATCCACACTCTATCTGCCCATTTGTATAGATGACAGCACGTCAGAAATCACACTAGCAAGTCTTCATGAGATTCATGGACATTCTGGCCAGTATCTACAGTATAAGTTGAGAACATTCATTCAGCTGCAATCCTTTGGAGACATTTAACCTACATTACAGAACAACTGTGCTGCTCAATGTTTAATGCATCACTTAAAGGGTCAACATTAAAAATGTTGAATTTTCCTGAAGTTTCGGGCTGATGTGTTTATCATTATAGTATATAAGCAATGTGATTAGAGTGTGTTATGAATGTGGCATGTGATTTGCATGATGATAACTGCCGAGGTTTAAGTTTCCATTACTTGTAAGCAACATTAGATTCATCACTCCAGTGCTTAGAAAGCAAACTTTAAAATACAAAGCATGTCTTGGCTAATAGACTATAATTAGGATATAGGGTATATTGTTTACATTTATTTTCTACTGGCCTATGCCCTTAAGTGGCAGGTTATGTTTTACCCTAGCAACTAGTTCCTTTCCCTCATTTCCCTCAGTGCAGCTCATCTGAATGCATTTTTCCTGAAGCGAGAGTGAGAATCTGCCTATATTCCAATACGGTAGTGCACGAGAGCGAGGTCATCTCTTCATGCACCCCTGATCATGTGGTTGACAGGCCTGCAGCGTGGTGGTATGGGCCGACGGGCAACGGCTCCAGTAGCATAATGAAAGTGGCAGACAAGCACGAGCCTCAGCCAGTCACACTCAGACGAGCGCAGTGTTGCAGCAGACGCAAGAGCAGTCACTCAAAACTGCAGCAAGCAGTCTGAAGCGCCACGCACAGGCACTAAATACAGGCCCAGGGTCAGAGGTGACGGATAAGGGAGACAGAAGTGAGAAGAAAACATCATGCACCAGTGCCCACACTGGGCCTGTCGACTTCAGAAACATGCAGAGCACTGCCGTACTGTCCACTTAGGCACATATGTCAAAGCTTTAAATGAGACCATTACCATTTCATGAAAGGCTAAAGAAATGTCCTGACATGAGACACTGACACTCAAACCATTGCTTGCCCAGTCACTGGGCCTTCTCATGTTTATCAGCCTCCTTACATGTAAGGCAAAGTTTGAAGGTTGAGTTTCTGCTGCCATTCAGAAGATAGGAAAACATGTAGGCTAATAGAAAAAACACAAGGTTATAGGTTAAATTAAACTAAGTGATATTTGATAAGTATTTAGTGAGTTATAGAAAGCTCAAAGGAAAAAAAAAATTGAGTGACTTGTTCCAGACAGTTCCAGACAGGCTCATTTGGGATCTGCCTGTGGTAAGTGGCCTTGGCCTTGGTCCTCGGGTTATCCATGTTGTGAAAATGACATTTCTCTCTTGTAGCTAACATGCCTAATTGAGAACTAGTCCTGTACCTTTTCCCTCAATGGCAAGAACACTCAGCACAATATGACAGATGGGCCAAAACAGGAGAGGGGGCTGTGGGGCCACACACCCGCCTGTCACAGCTGTCAAAGGGCTGTGCTCCAATCATCTGCACATGACAACATGACCCGCCCCACGTCTTAACTCTGAATGCCTAATGAGACCACTTGGGACTTTGCTTTTTTCTGGCTTTCTTTTTAGGTGCAGGGTCATTTGCATGTGTGCGGGACACAGAGTGTCTTGGTGGCAGTGCCGAGCTGCACAGATCAATAATATTGATCGGCTCCTGAGCAGAGCTAATGATGAGGTCAGACTAAACACACGAAGAACCCACCAACCATGTCAAGTCGATATTCAGAGACTGTGCATCATTTAGACTGACAGGTCTACCATGCAGAGGGCAAAATCAGTTAAATGCCCTGATCATGGCAGCACTAATGAGAAAGAAAAGTATTTATGGTCAGTGACAAGCAATAAGCAAAACCACAAATTATATCTTTAATAAACTGCTACATGCAAGCAGCTAATAACAAATACATTCATAAAGGCAATTTTCTTCTAGCTCTATAAAAAGGTCAACATTCTTCTGTATTTTTTATATAAATAAAATGACCAAAAACTATTCCTATATAAAAAATATAATGCTTTTCTCTTAACTAAAAGCTCCTAAATGCCCTCGGGAAAGGCTAAAATGGTTAAGTACCACAGCTGGCCCAGAGGAACCCACTGCTCTTGTTGCATTCTGCATTACACAGAAAAAAAAAACAGCACCCAGTAGAGGGAGAGTGTGTGCTGTGAGTCAATGTGCGTGAAAATGGGCATTAGCATTTTAAAGAGATGGATTAAATCCCATTAAATTCAGTTAGATTCCATTCCACATCTTCAATATAAAAACAGCCGCATGGCACACAGCAGCTAATGAGGCTTAACAGGCTTTTCATTAAGCACAGTTATTAAAGCACTAAACATCATCACCACATCAAACTGAGGACTAGGGGCTTACACCCAGGGAGGCAGCCACTGAGAAATATTCACATCCTAAAGGATGTCACACTGGGTTCCACTGTAAGTGAAAAAATCTAAGCCCTTTAATGTCATTCATTTGAATGGGCATTAGTCACACGTTTTTATCTCTTCCTCGGTTTTAGATGAATATATAAAACTCATTATTAACACCTTTCTTGTTTGTATTGGCTAGAAGACAAAGTATGGTACTTCCTTTCAAGATTAAAAAAGATGAAAAAACACTAATTTTAAGTTGTGTTTTGATTAAAAAGGACACATATGTGGAATTAGCTCATGTAGTGTGAATGTGTTGCCATTCCGACTTCTGTTTGGTGCACAGTATAGTCACAGTATATTGTGACTATACTATACATAGTGGCAAACTAAAAAAAGAGCCTGAGTAGATGAAATATTTGGGGAATTTTCTCCGACATTTTTGCAAAAACAACATATAGTTTTTTTAATTATTTTTTGTCAGTTGTTCATGGATTCTTTGCCCTGACCCAGCAGTGTAAACAAAACCTACTGTTTTCTCCTGACTGCTGCTACATGCTGTACATGAGTCTCTGTTTGCATGCAGTTGCTGGATTAGGGATCAGGTGAGAACAGAAATGGAGTGGTCATGGTCTGGATCTTCCATGATGGATCTCAAAGCCTCCAGAGCTTCTACAGTCACCTTCAGACTCCCCACCACTTCACTGCTGTCCTGCACATCCACAACTAGAGAGAGAGGGAGAGAGAGAGAGAGATATGGAGAGAGAGAAAGAGAGAGAGTGAGAGAGAGAGAAAGAAAGAAAGAAAGATCCAATATAAATGTAGACATTTCACACCTTCATGGGCTAAAACACAAGTACAAACAGGTACTCACTGTTCAGGCTAACATCCATCATGTCTCTCTGCTTCTTCAGAATGTCAGGGATCCAGAGATTGGCCACACCCACATCCTCACACTCTTTTTCCTGCTCCTCCTCCTCAGGTGGGTCACTCACTACCGTGAACCTGATGCTGAAACAGCCAGTAAGAAAAAGGTAGTCGTGAGGACCAATCACAAATACAACCAGCACTAGGGCTGAAAGTACTGGTCCAGTCTGGTCCCTTTAAAATTGTCAAACTGATTCATCTCTGCATGGGCAAAGGCTCCACCTGATCTGTAATCAGATCGACTACAACAAAAACCAATTTAAAGCAAGAATAGAAAAAAAAGAGTCAAACAGAAATACTTCTCTAGCTTTCTGTTCCTCCCTTCGAGTACTGCTCTGAGGGTGTGGCGCCTGGCCTGGTTATTCTCCACATCCACATGGATCACTTTTAACACAAGTAGAAAAGTTCAAACACAGTGAATCACCATGAAAACAGTCACACCACTGTCTAATGACATAAATGATCACAAAATTGTTCTAGTAGGGTATAGGAGTTCAACATGCTCACCATTGCTATAGTTGTAGTAGATTGTTTGTCCAGGCAGTGGTTTGGGCAGTGACAGTGGGGTCTCCACTGTGGGCAGGTCCAGAAAACAATACTCCACAAACAGTTTGACCACACTAGAGTCTCTTGAGACCCTTGAATTCGGCTTCAGACTCAGAGACACAATCTCCACCCGAATCCGCTAACAGAGGAAAACAAATACACAGCAAAAGTCTTTATACACTCTAATCCTGGCACATTGGTCATATTCATAGCATATAGATCTAAAATGTGTGTGGGGAGAGCTCTGTATGCATTATCTTATTGTTGGACCAATGTACTCATAATGAAATGATTGTGATTGCTGGTTAATCAAGTAAATGTACGGTTTTATCAAAACTTTCTTTGGAAAAACTAAAAGACCAGAAAGCAGTCTTTTGTTTATGGAGGTTAAGGTTAGGGGTTTGGTGGAGGTGTAGTTTTGTTCAGGTACATTATTACATAAGTCAATGGGACTTCCTCACAAAAATCTGTGTCTATGTACAAGCACTGTCAAGCTTAATTGATTCAACTTGATCTAAAAAAACCCTACCATCTCAGTGAATCAGTATGATGATAATATTCCTACATTTCTATCTTTCTATAACATTTAATAGGCAAACAAAATTATGTGAATGTTGTTATATATTGTTATAAATAACAATTTAAAAATAAGCCATTGTAAAGTTAATAATAATGTATTATGGTTTTATAGTATTTGGAATGAAAGGTGTTTTAGATTAAAATAATCAGGACATATAACAAAAATGTTTGCTGTAGACCATGAACTCTATTAATAAAAAATTATTAAATTATAATACATAATATAGGTTGTATACATTAAATAATATAAAATATTTATTTTACCACATCTTTAACCTCCTGTGCTTATCGCCACCAACACTCTGATATATCTCCATCTGAACCAGGAGGGACACTCCTCATATTTTATATAAGACAGATCAACCCCCACCTGGGCTGGACTATTAAGAATGATGGGCACAATACAGGCAATATCTCTTTCACAAAGATGACATAGTGTCCACTGGGAACGCTGGTCTTATAATGATGGATACAGCTGGAGTTATTTGTCTCTGTCTTGCGTCAGTCTGTCAGGCACTCAGTCCAGTTTTCAGCTTTAAGTGTCTTCACCATGAAACTGTCAGTTAAAGGAATCTGGTCTAGATGCTGTCGGTTTGTCTATATCTCTCTCTTGTCTCATCATATACCCTCCTTCACTCTTCTTTCCATCACATATCATTTGGTCTATCGTTCAGTGCTCTAACAGCTTGGAGAAGGGTTCTTCAGTAGGAGCTCCTGTATGACAGCTTCTTGTATGATTTGTGTCCAGTTATGGAATCTAAATGCCAGTCCCAGTATCACTCACAAAATGCTTACTTTTACTATTATGCTCATACTACTGCACATCCATCTGTAAATATTATTCAGTTTGTTCTTGTACATACACTCATAGCTTATAACTTATACCTTTATCCTGCACTTGCTGCTTATTGCACTTCAGGTTAGACCTAAACTGCATTTCATTGCCTTGTACTTGTACATGTGTAATGACAATAAAGTTGAATCTAATCTAATCTAATCTAATGCTTACACTATAGCAGCACCTTGTACACACTGGCTGTTTACCAATTTAGCATTTTGCATGATTAGCCTAAACACTGACATTCATGACATGCTGACTCCAATATCTCAAAACTCTACCCTGAACAACCCACAGTCTAAAGCGTTGAAATATTTGACCGGGAACAGCTCTTTCACTTAATGAAGAGAAAAATTACATGAGAGAAACCTGTACTGGTCATTATTGGTATGAGCAGTACAATGTGTGGCCTGAATTTTTAATGTACAATACTGTCAATAGTGATACCTACATGTTAACATTTATAAATTATTCATATAATACATATACATTTACCTGGATTAGCCCAATAGAGAATTGTAACATTAATTTATGTAGATTGACAAATACAGTAAAATGAATACAGTGCAGATATATACACGCAGTGTTCTCTGTAGAGGTTGTAATTTTGCCAGGGCCACTCAAACCTTGAATAGGACTGTATGAAATCAAATACTGGTTCACAATATCTGTCTGAGTTTTGATTTTTTAAAAGCAAGGATCTGCTGATACCAACAAGATAAACCAATACCACTGTGTATCCCAAATTATTTATCACATAACAGAGAATCACCTGCTGGCAGTTTCAATTCAGTATTGAAATGATGTAAAGTGATGTAATGTCAATCAGTAGCACAAAAGATTAGAGTTCAGAACACTGGACATTAAAATAAGATCCATCTGTCTCTAATAATGAGTATAATACCACATTTTGCAAATTTCGACATGCAAACAACATGCAAAAAAGTTCAACTTTGTTAAAGAAACACATCCTATACATAAAATCATATTTTTTAACTCTCTATGGGAAAATGATATTGACAACTTGCAGCTTTACTTTCTGCAACTGAGTCAAACACTGGTCAAACTTGTTTTCCCCCTCAGCCTCATTACTGGTGTGAAACTCCCCATTCCTCAGCTATGCTGTTTACTTAAAACCCCTAAGATACAGATAAAAACAGTCCTGGATGTGGGAAAAATAACCTTGATGAATCCTTCTTCACTGCTTTAACAAACACTCACACACAATGTACTTGCCTGTTTCCTGGGCTGTGTGCTCTGAGCAGGCACAATGCAGTCATCGCTGTCTGAAAGGATCGATTCACTCAGATCTGTGCCTTCCGCTTGCTGTATGTCTGGAGAGAGAGGGAGCGAAAGCGAGAGAAGGAATTAAAAAAGAAAGAAAGAAAAGGAGAGAGCGAGAGAGAGAGAGAGAAAGAGAGAAAGAGAGAAAGAGAGAGAGAAAATGTAAACAAAGCACAGCAAATTATGTCAATAAGTAAGTAAGAAGAGAAACACAACAGTGAGATGAGAGCGAAAGCAGAGTTATTTTGCAGTTTGTACCTGCATTAATGTAACTAGGGAAAAAGACCAAGCTGTCAACCATCCCCAGCCACTAAAGCATACAGTATCTCTCTCAGTCTCTCTCACCTCAGCCCCCATTGGTCAGAAGAGGATAAAACTGAGATGTCGGACAAGAGGACTTTAAAGGAGAGACTCTTGGCCAAGGTCAGTAGACATTAACATTTATGTTGTTGGTTGTCATGAGAAAACATTTCAGGATATTGGCAGCAGCACTTGCATTATTTATTATTTTTGTTCTCACACTGCTATAAGGAGGTGTCAAATAATAGAGTAGGTACTTTTCAACATGAAAGTGAACACGAAGCCAAGACATAAGCATTGTTTTCCCAGAAATGCTTGTGGGATTGAATATACAGTGTTCAGAGTAGGGCCTTTATTGCAAAAATCAACTGCAGGCAAAACAATATATACTCAAAACCACTAAGGAAAGCAAGAACATTTTTAATAAAGTATACAATTAGTGTATTAACATCAGAAAAGCAACTGTAATTTAAAAAATTATATGTCTATAAATGAAAAGTTTCCTTTGTAATGCAGAATGAAAAGGTAATAGGATATTTCTGTGTGTGTGGTGATGGAGACAAAAGGAAAGGATACAACACTCTTTACCTAAAAATGCTGAAAAACTAAAAAGCAACATAACTGGAAAGAAACATAAACTATATATTTATTGCCCGGCACTAGTCAAAATTTGCCTAATTATTCTTGATTGTGTCTGTATAAATGGTTCCAAAAACATAATCAACACAAAGCACAATCTCCATTAGGGCTGCAACAACTAATCGATAAAATCGATAATAATCGATAATGAAAATCGTTGTCAACTAATGCCGTTATCGATTAGTTGGGCTGCTCACGTTACTGAGGAGTGCGACCACAAGATGCACAAATACACAAAGATAC
>JBBPDH010000124.1:7346335-7368505 GCA_037974565.1 Clupeocharax schoutedeni
CTTGTTGTTATGGAAACGACAGGTCTCGGTACTCGCTTGTCATTGGTCAGCTGTCAAAAAGGCGCTTGACGTATTGCATTCTTTTCAGAAAAGATTAACTTTTTTCAACTTGAAAAGATGCTCTGAGCTGCAGAAAAATGCGGTGGCGTTTAAAAAAAAGCACTCGGGACTTTTGGGAAAAAAAAAGCGGTTCACTCCATTGGGTTATTAGGTAAAACAGCCGCTGGCAGTTTGGAAAAAAAGACTTTTATACATACATAATACCCTGATTTATGGTTTTATAATGTTATAAGCAAACCATCAAATTAAAGAAGAGTTTTGTTTGTATCCAATTAATCGATTAACCGGAAAAATAATCGCCCAACTAATCGATAATCAAAATAATCGTTAGTTGCAGCCCTAATCTCCATCCATTTAAGTCACCACTTTTATAGTTTCTTTACTCTTTTATCAACAGGGTGTCAAAGATGGCTTCAAACAAACTCCTTATGTGATCTTCATCCCTATTTGAAACTGCAGATTTCATGCACTGTCAGGCAAAACTAAAATGCTGATTGAAAAGCCTAAAGTTATAAAGTTATAAATTAAGAATCACCCACCTTCCTCTGGCTCTTGCAGATGCTCAGAAATTTCTGACTCGTCAGATACAGATTGAGAGCTTGCTACAATCACCTGGCCCTCTGAAAAGCGTGACTCATCATCATCATCTTCCTCCTTTGTAGCTGTAGTGGCCTGCCCCACCTCAACGACTCTGGCAGCCTGTTAACAATTTGAAATTTTTCTGTGTCTGCTTGTATCAGAGGCATTGGATTTTAAAAGTATCTAAACCTTTATTAGTATGTATACAAACCTTTGCTGTGGGGATTTTGTTTTCCTGATCAACGCCACGGGAAGCAGTTTCATCCATCTTGTCAGTTTTCAGTTGTAGATACACGTGTCCATAGGTGCACACATACATACACACACACATAGAAACATTAGGCAGGAGGTAAAAGTCATACCTTAAACAAACTCGGATAAAATGCTTTTGCTGTACCTGGTTTTCAAGTTCTGCAACATCCAAGAATGAAACTTTTTTAGTGGCTGTTTTTGAGAGAGTGCGCAGTCTGGGCTTTGGCATTGGGCTCTAGAAATCCAGGAGACAAAAAGTTACCATAAAACACAACATATGTATACTGTACTTTCAGTGATAGACAGCTTCCCCACCATAAACTGAACACTCATTTAAATCCATCGTCTACATTTAAATTTTATGTCAAAACTTTATTTTCTTGATTTAAGGTGATTTTATGTGCTCTTTCATTACATGATGTGCTATTTTATTATTTATATATCTACCAGTAGGAAGATTTTGCTCACACTCAGACTTTCTACACTTGCATATTACTCAATGTTCTTAGCTAACAAATGCATGTACAGTATGTTTACCATTGATTACATTAGTCAAAAAAAAAATCATACTTTTATTCATCATTACTGATCTATTACAAACACATCTAATACAATTCTATCTATAATTATATTGTGGACCACCAGAAAAGTGTTAAATATTTATCAAGCAATTAATTGACAACCAATGAGATAATGCAGTTAAAAAGTGCATGTTGAAATAGAATTTTACTCTGCCATCAACCACACAACGAGTTAATTAATAGTAGTGGTGGGCATAGATCAATTTTCTTAATCTTAATCTTAATCTTACATTAATCTCACTGTAATCTAGATTAATCTAGATTAAAATGGCTCATTTGAATTCTGTCGAAGGTCTGAAGCCCCCCCCCCCAAAATGATCACAAGCCACCCTAAATATAAAGTCATATTCTACTATTTTTAAATTATATATCCAAACATTTTATACAAGATATCACTGAGCACAGATACGCAATTTATAAATAGAAACCAGAATAAGTCTAGCTATCATTATTGAAGTCAAATGATGTACTGGCTGTTGAAGCTGCTGTATGTTGCTACACAGCGCTGCTTGTTAGTAAGTAGCAACCGGAGCCCATTTAGTAATATTTCTCTGGTAGATCCGTTTGTACTCAGTTCAACAGAACAATAAAATGAGTGTCCATAACTGTACACTGCTTAACTTGTTTCCTTAAGTGAAAGGAAAAGTTATACATGCTTCCAACCCAACTTTGTGAACGCCAATAATGGCCCACCACTAATATATAGTTATTCACTGAAAAAACTTCCAGTGCTTAACAAGAATAAAAATCTGCAGTTTATAAAATACATGGATAAGTGGTATAACTGGTGAACAACAACTTTTGACTATTAGTGTATTGATCTTGCGGAGGTGTATTTATACTTGTGGGGGCTATATGATCTTAAAATTCTTAAGTGCAAACACTGGGGGTGATGGTGAGTAAATGTGCACGTGGTGGTTCTGCAGAATCAAAGATTTCTTTTTATTTTATTATATATTATTTTAAAATTATTTTGTGTTTTAATGTCTTGTTATTATTGCACACCATCCTCTCATGTCTTACAGTTGCTTATAAACTACTATCCTATTATTATTTTTATACTTTAGCTTTCATGAGCTGCCTGGGTATTCAATTTGTATTTTCACTTGGCTCTTATTTATCTTTTAGCAGTACTGTATCAGGGATAAGTTGAGGCTCCACAAAATGTATTAAAAGGTATGATGCACCAAAATATGTTTTTTGGTTTTGCTTATTGATAATCATGCAGGTGTAGGTTGCATCAAAATTTGTTGTGAACATCCAATCCTATTTATTCCATTAATCCAAATGCCTGATACTGTCATTTAACTCAAAATCCTAATGTGTATTCTCATCCTTGCATTACCTGTAATTCAGACATCTATGCATCAAACACAAAATAGAATATTTCATCCCATTCTAGGTGTAGAACTCACCTCAACAGGAGTGGACTGTGTCAAAGGAAGAACTTCACTTTCATCCTCATTATTCACATTTCCAGCTCTATCAACTGCTAGTTTGACTGGAGTCTCTTTGACAGTGAACTTGGACTGCTCTGCAGTCATGGATGAGCCAGAAGGTGGCAAGTATGTGAACTTCCATTTGAGAGTCACATCTATGTAACCACTGGGAACACCATTTGGGTCCATGAGCTCTAACGTACCTGATAAATCATCACACACATCAGAGATCAGTTAAAAGTCACTGTCCAATAAACATACAAATAATTATACAAGTAAGTTAGAGTAAGATTTATTTATTTAACACTAATCAAAATCATTTTCATAGCCAGACATTGGGCAAATTGATAAAAAAAATTAAAAAACCATAAATTGCAGATGCAGATGTAGTAAAGGGTACCGCTAACTCCTCAAAATTACAGTGCAGTAAAAATCATATAGTATAATCCTCACCAGTTATGGCTTTATCATGGGCCAGAGATATCAGAGGCACTCTTGCTTTCCCTAGGTATAGCTGATTCTCTAAGTCCAGGTCATCAAAGACATACAGGGTCAAAGCTTCTGTCTTTAGATACGCATCAAGGCCAGCATTCATCGTGACCGGAAAGGTCATGTGATCCTCAAACTGTGGCTCATTGGTGGAAGGAATGACAGCCGTGTCATGGTCAGGGAAGTCATAGAGTTTGTAGATGACATATGGACTGGGCTGAGGATGAGGGCCTCTGGATGTGAGGTTACTGCAGCATCGTACTATGACATGAAGGTCATTCAAGTTTCCATCTGTGCTGGTGACAGAGGTAGTGGAAGCCTGGGAATCACACATGCACACAAACAAAACACACACACACACACACACACACATATTATGTAAGCTATATTACAAATAGATCTCTCCATTTCTAGATGAGAAGCACCTCAAGATATTCACATATGTAACACAACATATGTAACACAGAATTTTACATTCTTCAACCTAATTAATGCTATGCTGATTTGTTTAACATGCTGTGTCGAAACATAGTTAAATAATGCATACACCTGCAAAGAACCAAATCTGTAGCGTGTAAACAGCAAATTATATACATGTTCAACCAAGTAAAGAAGAAAAGTGACAGATGACAGACATCCATGTATTAAGTACCTGGTTCTGCTCTCTAAGGCTGGAGCTGAGATAGCCCAGTGCTTTGAATCTCTCCTTATACAGACGAATGGCCTGCTCTATAGGAACCCTCAGCCTGAGCCAGTAGTCCAGAGTGCCAAACGCCTGGATTTCACCAATGACTCCTACCACAAGAGACAAGAAGTGTTATGCCAATGCATGCAAATCCATCTGTGGACAAATGACTCATTAATATGAAACAAGAGCACTGTTGAATACATTCATTTTGATGTAGGGATTAACAGTTGATTGTTTATTGTTAAAAACAATTTTCTTTGTGTGGATGAAATGACCTCAGAAGCACATTCTCAGTTAGTCAAAGTCACAAAAACATTATTTACTCTTTAATGGGTCAAGCTGGCTTAATTTAGTTGCACATTTATCAAAAAGTGCTTCACTGACAGTAAGAGGAAACTGGCTACTTAGCAGCATGAGTCATGCATAATAATGCTATTGCATTTTGGAACAAGTGTAGCAGTAGCATTTAAAAATGAGAGCACCAACATGCCTCATTTTATTTCTATTGCAACACATATCAGCTAAAATCAAAATAATACATTGGCTAATTGCCAGCTGGTTGTTTCGATTTTTGAAGATTTCAATGGTGCATCCCTATAAATGAATAAATAAATGTAATGTCTGTGTGTAAATATTTTCCTAAACATGCATGTGAACATCCTTTACTTTACATATATTAAAAAGGACATGACAATGACTCTACAGAATATTAAAAACATTGATTCATCACCTAGTCACACAGCCTGGTGACCCAGATCCCCCCATCCATCATTTCCTAAAAGGCCTGTGGGGTGTCTCTGCACTCACCTACCAACTGTAGGGTGCCAAACACCTTCCCATCTCTTTCCAGGACCTGACTCAGTCGCAGCTGACCTGCAGCTATAGTGCGGTAAGCCAGACCCTCTGCCAGTTGTGCTTCCACAGTGACAGAACTGTTATGGAGGTAGTGGAGGAAGAGATCATCTACTTTCACCAGAAACTGGGAGGTGAAGTCATAGACTGGCTGGGACCCCCGCACCACAGCTGTGGACTGCAGTTCAAAGTCATAAAATGCAAACGTGCAGAACGTGGATGGATCTTTGTCATCAAGACTCTCTAAAGCTTCAGTGTTGAAACGTGCCATGCCCAGGTGGATCTCCAGAAGATTCTCTCCTCGCACCAGATGCACAGATTCATCAAACTCATCAGTCACATCATCATCGGTGACATCAGGTCTGAAAACGTGGGTCTTGGTTCCATATGCAATGTCTTTCAATTGGGCTTAAAGAAAGGAATACACATTTTAGAAGACAGACGTGAGCTTTGACTAAATATTTAAAACAGTTAAATCATTTTTAATGTAGCAAAACCTTCAAGTTTCTTTATTTTGGCAGCTCTCATGTCAAGTAGCTGGGCCAGTTTCTCCTGTTTAAGTTCATTCTCCAGCTTCAGATCATCCATCTTACGGGTGACTGCTTCAACTTCCATCTAAGATTTTTTTGACACAAGTGATTTATACTAAAAGACATAAATGCACAAGTCATAAGGTCAACTAATAAATGCATGACAATTTGCTGGTAGTACTGTACCTGGTAGTCTTTATTGATCTTGTGCTGGATGATGAGCATGTTTCTAGTCTTCTCCAATTCTTGCACAGTTTCAGCATATGTGGCCTGTAGTTCCTTCAATGAGGATTCCACATTCATGTGGATCTCCTCATCCACCTTCTCTAGGAAACTCAGCTCACTGTTTGCCTGGGTTTTACGCACCTGAATGTTGACATGGAACCCATTTAACTGGTTTAAAAAATGCATCTCAGTATCTGCAGCATAAAGTGACTGGGTCTTCCAAATATTCTGCAAAGCCGTCCGAGCTGTTTTGAGGTAACTTTTGCCATGTTCTTCACATCTAAGCACACCATGAGTTTTACATATTTACTATTGTTAAATTTACAGACATTTAATCAGAAACATTATCATTGTTTATACCATTAACTATTAGCCTGTGGTCTGTTTGAGCTTGCTAATGGTAGTTGCACCTCCCAAGTGTTTAGTAACTTATTAATTTGCTTAATGGTCTTGTATTACTCGCATTGTAGTGCTAGATAGACTTTATAATGTAATCTATATACAGATTCATTGTCTTGTCACTCCTAACTTCTTTACCTTACACCTGCTTTCATCATTCATACATATATTAATATGTATTCAGAAATATATGTCCAGTGAGCTCATGCACATTTACCTTTATGAGCATCAGTGCTTCACTGAGTAGAGCAGCGTCCAATTCACTCTCCTATAAAAGAAAAATACAAATTGCAATAAGAACAGAGCATGTTCAAATACATAAAAATACTTGACCTAACAAACTTACCTTGGTGAAAAACTTCATGCGATCTTTTATTTCATCTAACTGTTGCTTTTGTTCCAGATAGCGAAGCTGAAGTTCTTTATTCTCTTGCATCGTTTTTTCATTCAAATCTAAACAGAAAAGTTGCCTGTATCAAAAGAGCTGTACATTGGAAATGTGGTATTTTTTTTCCAGTTTTCTATGACCTTAGACAATTGTTCTCCAGAGAAGGAACAGAAAAAACCATACCTCTTTCTGCCTTGATCTTATCCAGGATTTGGTTTTTATCAGTGAGATCAGACTTCAGTGCCATCTCCAACTGGGCAATCTGCAGTTTGAGTTGCTGCTCTCTTGTCTTCCACTTTTGTTCTTGGCTAACATCAAAGGCACTAAGGCAAGAAAAAGCACATGTTTTATACAGAGGGCCTTCCTATATTTGACTAATTCTTATGTATTGTTAGTGAACAGGTGAGCTAGTTACACACCTGTTCACTAACTTGTCACAGTTCTCTTTAAGCAGGTCTCTCTCCTTCTCCAAATCCTGAATTCGCTCAATCAACTGAAAAAAAGAAAAATGGTCAGTTAGCAAGACATAATTCTCATTAACCTCCGTCTGAAAGTCAAATAATAACATGGGAATAATCTAATTCCCAGATTACCTCATTAGTCCTCCTCTCTACCAGTGTATGGGTGTGCAGCTGACTCTCCAGGCGCAGACTCCTCAGCCTCTCATCTTTCAGTTGGCTTGTGAGCTCATCCACTTTAACCATTGCTGCCTCATGGCTGGCTTTCAGGGTCTTCTGGCTCTGGACACAAATTAATATACAGAGCTTCTGAATGGAGCCACACAGTAGTTGAGTGGTTATTATTAGGAGCAAACACAAAATCCATTCCATTCCATTCCACATAATGCTGCTATGATTACAGAAGATCAATGAGACCTGAAGGAATGAGTTAGAGAAAGTTTTACCTTTACAATTTAAAGCAGAAATTTAGACTCTGTCTACATTAATACCCCCCTAGTGGCATTACGTTTACTCCTGAACATTTCCATAGCAGGCTTCACAGTTACCTCCTGTAGTTGAAGGAATCTTCCCTCGAGGACAGTGAATGCAGTTCCTTTCTCAGACAGTTGTTTCTGCAGCTTTATCATCTCCACATTGTCCTTAATATTTGACCTGCACATATTTTCATTGCATTGTTTGGTAAGTGCTTTTCCAAGAGTTTTGCACAATGTTGTCATTATATCCCCCACTACAGAAATCTTTTATAGGTTTCATACTACATTATCTACCAACAATTAAAAAGTGGATACCTTTGGCCACTGGCCTGCTGCTCTCGAAGCTGAAGAAGAGATTCTTCATATTCTCTCTCCTTACTCCTCAAATGGTCTCTCAACATTTCTGTTGATCTCTCCATCTCTTCCACCTGAGCCCTCTGGTTCTCTATAACATTCTCCCTTTAGAGTAAATAATTATTAAGACATTTTTTGCTTTTGAAAAGAAGCTTACAATTAGAGGGTAGGGACCTAACCCCCCCCCCCACCCCACCCCCAAAGAGGACAACTGTAGAATGGCTGACGTGTCAACTGACAGAATTTCATCGGGCTCAGAATCAGAATCATGTCTATTGGCCTATTTGAGCAGCAAGCATGCTCTGTAAGAGACACATAGGTGTGGTATTTTTGTATTTTTTTTTATATATGTATGTATAATATGTATTTTTACATATTGTTGCTGTTTTATACTGTTGTGTTTGGGAGACACCATCGACCGGAATTAAATTCTTTGTAAGTTTTCGCTCACCTGCACAGCCAATAAATGATTCTGATTGTGATATGGCGGCTGGTGCTGTGCGACTTGCTGTGCAGCTTGCGTGGATGTATGCCAGGAGGCTGCATGACTAATCACCCAAACATATTGCAGCAGCGGTCATATCAGGAAGCATCTTGTGCAAAACTGGGCACTGCGTCAATTGATGCACGCAGCCGTTATTGGTCTAGCCAGTTAGCAGCTACTCTAGTTTTCAGAACCAAATTTTAGTCCTGATTTTCAATTTTTTCAATTTTTTTTTTAAACAGTATCGGGTATTTCTCAAAATCGGTTCTTATTTGGAACCTAATTTCAGTTCCCATTCCTATTAGTGGGAGAAGAACTGTTCAGAATACATACAAATTGCGGATCTCTGATCGGGCTTCATCCAACAAACTGTGGCCATAGCGTGGCAAGAGCCCCTGTGGTGGCTTGCTGCTCATTTCCCCCTCCACATGTCTGGTTGCTACTGATGAAAAATCATTCACATATCAGTATCTTCTCCATAAGTATCAGATGAAACATAATACAGTGAAGCAGCATGTTATACCTCCTCTTGGCGTTAACGCCCTTTGAGGTGGCCCAGGTGTGTCTTCTCGAAGTCTGCGGAGGCCAGAATTGATTCGAGGTTGGATGTGGCTATAGGCTGTTGGTCTGCGGCTCTGGGTCTGAAGTTGTTGCTTTGCCATTAGCAGACGCTGCTTGAGCCCCTCGTTTTGTTTCTCCAGCCCCTGGACTTTCTCCTGTAGCTCCTCAATCATCTCTTCCATTTCCACATCTCGACCTCCTGCTACATGGCCTCCTGAAGACACCTGCTCCACTCGCTTACGGTCCTTCACCAAACGGATCAACTTGGTGGCCATCCTGAATGCAAACACAAAAACACAAAACAATTTTCAAAATACAATCAAGTGATTTAGCATGACTGGTCAATATTACAGTACATTACAATAATTTGGCAGATGCTTTTATCCAAAGTGACTGGTATGAGAACACACTGAGGTTTCACGACAACTAAGATCAGCTATGATAGGCAAATCAGGAACTGAGCAATAGACTTAACAAATAAATGAATACCTCTTGATCTTGTCCTCTTGTTTGTGCGTGTGCTGTTTAAGTATGAGGTTTTCTTCTTGCAAACGCAGGTATCGGTCCTCCAGCTCGTCTCTGCTGACCTTGGCCACAGCTTGTCTGCCTCGGGCATTTTGGGAAAGTAAAGAATCTAAGGACAGAATTCAATACCTTTATATTCTCACGTTACAGACATGCCCTCGGTTAATCTGTCTTCTCTATGTACTATCCTATATGATTTGTTTTAAGTTAAGATACACTGAAAAAAACCTATGCCATTTTTACCTTTCTCCAAAACAGGTGTGTCTACAGTGAGGTTTAAAGAGATGTCCCTCACAGGGATATCCCCAGCAGTCTCGTCAGTTAACGTCATGGCATACATGGTCCAGTTTGTAAAGTTTAAAACCTATAAGAGACCATTTCCTACGGTTAGCAGACAAACACTCATGCAGATATTTATTTTCCTTTTTTTTTTTTTTACCAACTGTGTAAGATGCTTCATAGAATTGAATACGAGGAACAAAGCCATCAGAAAGACAAGTCGAGACGTTAGACAGCAAGGTTGACTATAAACACTGAAATCAGCAGAATGAAGAATACTTTGGAAAAGCTAGCTAGCTAACCTGGATACCGTTACCCCTGTGCCATAACACGACATACTCCTCTCCTGGCAGAAGGAGGATATAGGAGATTTTTTTTACAATATGAAAGCGTTTGTTTTACTGCTGTTGAAATAAACATACATATGCTATATTACAAGTACACAAAGCTATAAAATGTACCTAATAGACCCGTGTTAATTCGGTTTAGAGGGTTACAGACTCATTCTCGGAGCTGCAGAGCGACGGTTGCTAACAAACAATCCAGATTGACTTCCTCTTAGAGCATTTCGGGTAATGTAGTTCCATTAGCTGTTGCACTGGGACCGCCTGTTTAAGGTGGAATTATATAATTTCGAAAGAGCTAAACTCGTTTCCCGAAAGAAAAATATTATATATTAGAGCCAAAATTGCAGTTGCAAGGTACAAATGACGCACAAGTTGATGCGATTTCATTCTGATTCAAAACCAAGGGGTAGGTACTGGAAGAAGAGCAAATCTTTAAACATTTTATGGCAAAAAATGATAACTGTTGCCTGCAAAAGTAGTATAATATAGATAAACTATTGTTTGGGAACTGTATATTTAACCGAAAGTGGAAAAGAGCGAGGTGTCACGACAGGAATGACATTTGGAGAGCGAAAAAGTGGGCGGTCACGCCACTGCTGTGTGTTGCCAGGCTTCGTACGTAGTTTCTATTCAGGTACGTGATTACGCAAAATAAGCGCGTATCCCACACCTGTCGAGAGCTGGCAGTACGCTATTCGCGTAAGGCAATTACGCAAGTTAGAAGCTGTCAGTCAAAGGACATTTAAATGGCTGCACTGTGCAGAACTGTGCAGCCTGCTGTACAGCATTAAGACAACTTGACCCGGGCTGCATTTCGAGTGGATTAAATGCTGTACTTCCTAACATCCCGTTGCATTCTGCACCTTTTCCAGAAGTATAACCGTGCAAGGTGTTTAGTTTGAACGTACAGCTGCGTAAAAATGAACGAGGAGGAAGACGCTGTCCAGAAAACAAGGCTGGCGTTTGAAGATCTCTGCCGAGCCCTGAATATGGACGAAGAGGCAAGTAACGGGGCATGGAGCAGCTATGAGAACATCAGCAAAAATTACACTTTGGAGGTAAGAAGACGAGCCATGTCTGCTGCCTCAGCTCTAGTGCAGGTGAAGCAGATCGTTCATACATTAGAGTCTTTTAAAATCAAGAATATGGGCAAGGTCTGCTAGTACTACTCTCCATATTCTGGTTATGGTGTTGAGGGGCCAGGATAAGAGCTCTGCCCAGTGTTCCGGCAGGCCTTATCTCTCCTCTCGCACATTGAGCAGAGCAGATCTCAGTTTAAGGGAACATTAATTGATGTGAGCAAATTATTCCATATACTCCTTTCCCATGCACTAAATGTATGAGACCTTACACAGACATCTGATGCTTGATGCCTTGTTATATACTAGGCAGTGGCTACTTGATTTGTTATTTTCTATACCTTTTATTCTATTTTAGTCTCTTCATTTGGGTATCCTGTTATGGTGTGAAGCTTACCTGGTAAAGCCCCATCCCCCATGGTCTCTATCTGTCTCTCTCTCCCCCTCTCTCTCTCTCTCTCTCTCTCTCACAGGGTAGTGAATTACACTGGCTGGCGTGTGCTCTGTATGTGGCCTGCAGAACGTCTGTGCCCACTGTAGGTAAAGGCACAGCTGAAGGAAACTATGTGTCCCTGACAAGGATTCTGCGCACATCAGAACAGAGGTCAGCAAGCAGTCTGTATTTACCTCTGCGGCCCATTTCATTATTTGCCAAAGATGTGGAAATATCAACATGCACACCTTCATTTTACATGCACATAGCAATGCACACACAGTGCTGCAGTTAAGATAGTAAGATCACATTAGAGATTCAAATGCAATATTTAAAACCCTTCAGATAGTAGGATGCAAAAATGCATCCAAACATGTATTACTAGTCTATCTAGTGTATAAGATAATAATGACAGGGTATTAATGCAAATCAGTACATGTATGCTTTAAACTCCAGAGTAAAAGACACGAGAGAAGACCAAAGGAGATTTTTCTACAGTCAATTTTCACATAAATGTGTGTGTGTGTGTGTGTGTGTGTGTGTGTGTGTGTGTGTGTATAAAGAATAACTGACTTGCTGTCCTTTGTATAGCTTGATAGAGTTTTTCAGCAAAATGAAGAAATGGCAGGATATGGCCAACTTGCCAAAGGAATTCCGGCAGAGCACAGAAAAGCTGGAGAGGAACTTCACTGTGACAGCTGTCATTTTTAAGAAATACGTCCCCATTTTCAAAGACATATTCAAAACCCCTTCTGAAGAACCGCCCAGAGCACACAGAAGCAGGAAACAGAGGTGGGTTTGTAGTGTGCAGTTAGCATTCATTATCTTTACTGTACTCCACTACTGTGTCTGCTTGTAGGAGTTATCTATTGTGTAAATGTTATTGACATAAAAAAAAGTTAAATAACCTCATGACCTCATGCTGCTGTTTCCCATGTCCTCAGGCGGCATCCCTGCACTGTGGCGGAGGTGTTCCACTTCTGCTGGGTCCTTTTTGTGCATGCTAAAGGTGAGGAGCAAAGATTCTGGAGTTGTGTCTATAGACTGATTCAGTGATTTATTTAATTCAAATGTCAAATGATTTTATTTGTTTACACGTGAACATATAAGATAAGAAAAGCTGGTGAGGAACTTCACTGTGACAGCTGTCATTTTTAAGAAATACGTCCCCATTTTGCAAAGGCATATTCAAAACCCCAGTAGACTAAAAGATAGAACTGTTTTGATATAATACATTTGTTGTGAAAATGGGTGCACATTTAAATGAAATAAACTGACTGCATTACTTTGTTCATTGAATATTGCATCGGTTACATTCTTTTAAATTAAGACAACTGGCTTTTTAAACTATTTTCTTCAATATTATGTGTAATTATGTGTAAAAAAAAATTGATTCTCTGATACTAATCAATACTGAAATTTAGTATCGAGTTCAATATCAATTAGCGCTAGTATCGATATTTAAATGTTAGTTTTGCATCTGCCGGTTCACGAAAATCTCTGGCAGACTACAACAATTTTCAGCAGGCATTGCAGCGAGCAGACCCTTGCCTGGCTACCTGGAGGACCCAATGTTTACATGAGAGACGATTCAGGACTAATATAAAGGTGCATGCTACTGTTTTTTCTTCCGTAGAGAGCCGGGTGGAGGAACTTTGAGACTTTGGCTCTCTATGGAGGAAAAAAGTGGCACAGACCTTTAAATGTAGCTCGGCCAGGGAACAACCTAGCGCCAAGAAATTTTACAGGAAGCCTTAGCTCTCTGAGACCTCTTGAACGTGGTCGGCTCATCCCTGCAGAACACGTCGCTCCGTGGGGCAAGCACCCACCCACCCAGCTTGACATGGCAATAGATCTCTTTCCAATGAGTCGTCTAATAATAATATATCTAATTTATAAAGAGCTTTTCAAAATACCCAAAGATGCTGTACAATTTTGAATAGACAAACAAGAACGGAGCATTTTGTTTGTTTACTCAGCACCGCAAAATTTTACAGGGACCCTCAGCTCTCCTCCGCAGAGAACCGTTGCGACGGCTCCTGAGCACACTTTCAATTATTTATGAAAAAGTTTCTGTGCTTGTTTTTTCTCCCCCAGTAGTATCTAAAATAGAGTATTGAGTATCATCCTTCGTATCAAGTTTGAAATTTCAGTATTGTGACAAGCCTAATTGTTTGAGTGTAAATTGAGTGAATGATTGCACTTAAACCCCTCATATGCTCTTTTCTCCTTTGCTATTGTGGAGAAGTGACAGCAGATGGGGCTTTGCTTTTAATAATCTACTCAAGGACACTTATGGGTTTTGGATGGCATGTGAAGCCAAGGAAAAGCTTGGGCAAAAGATGGGGACAGGAGGGGTTAAGGTGCCGGGAGAGAGAAGGCAGCAAATGTTTATTGGATTTGTTTCTCAGTAAAGGACTCTCAGAGGCTGAGTGGGTCATTAAGCATGGAGTGGCATCAGTGCAGGGATTGTTCTTATTCGCTGACAAGAATTAGAGCTTGGTCACGTGATGACCAATCATTATTAGGGCTTGTGCAGGCTTGTCTGCATCAGCTAGAAGCCACAGGGGGCACACACATGCACTGATCCACTGCATTGAGGTTTTCTTTGGCCTTCTCCACACTGTGTTTGCTTAACCATGGTGTACAATGGTGCCTCCCATGAGGAAGGTTTCAAATAAAAATCCTTTAAGCGCTCTGGAAATATCAGACTTGTTTGAATCAATGAACCAGCAATCTTAGTGGTGCATATGACTGTAGTAAAAAAAGAAAATGCATTGGGATTGACTGAAGCAAACATAGAAACATTCCCTGAATACACAAACTTTCAGCATGTTAAGCATAAAATGTGGGTATATGACATTGTAGAACAATGGAGTTTGACAGCTCCATGCTTTGGTTGTATTTAAAGAGCACACAGAGCAAGAGCAGCAGGAGGGGGGGAAAAAAGCACACCGATAATTATTTCTGGGCATGTACAGCATGCACTGCTTATCATAGCAACCAGTGGAGATGACAAGTCAGGGCTTGTCTGTGTTTGAGTAGCCTGTGGTCTGAGCAGGGCCAGTGGGATGGCTCTGTCTTTCGCTCTCTTTTCCCCTCCCTCCTTCATTTGGTTTAAATCTCCCTCATTTTGCTGTCATGGTGTAGAGACTGTTCTGTCCAAAGCTTCTGAGTACAGTCTCTTACTCTCCTTGTGGACTCCACTGAGGAACTTGTAAGTACAGTATGTCCTGTGTTCATGAACCTGAATGAACATTTTTAATTGAATCCATCTGATATCATCAGGTGAGTTTGTGTCATTCAGTCTCATTAAACAGATGTCTAATTATTCAGTTGTTAAGAATTATTAATCGATAACTACTATACTATATGTAGCTAATCTGGAATTCATATATATGTGATGTTGTTACAAGATTCAGTGAGGACACAAGCGTGCCCTTGAATCCTTTACTTCTCCTGTTGACCATATAGATTGAATGTATATTTTTATACAGGACTGATGATGTTATCTGTGTGTAAAAGTCTTATTCTGAGTTTATATAGAAGGGCTGACAGGTTGCTATATTGAAGTGTAGTGCAGCATGTCTGTGGTTATATCTGTATAGATGGTATAATCCCCTCTTACATAAACAGGGTCAGAGGAGTATGTCCAACACGCTTTAAAAAAAGCTGAGATAGGGGAGGCTTTCTGCTCTAAATATTCATCATTTTTATTGGTAACACCCTGGCGATTGTTGTCTGAGCCCTGCAGCTGTGCCCAGTGTACTCTTCAAATTGATTAAACAGGAAGAAATAAATTTACACCACGGCTCCTAGCAGTGCAGCTTTCTCTTCTGCAGATTTTTCCTGTTGTTGAGACTGGATGTAGGCTGCTGTCTCAGTGATATACAGTCTGTGTGCAGTGTGGCATGGCTGTTGTGAAGCACATTTCCGGTCACAGTAGCTGGGCGTAATATGTGGCCAGACCTGATGGTGGCTGGTAAGATTGTTCTGTTAATAGAAGATTAAACCAAATTCCAACATGATGTGTGTGGACTACTTTTAACCTTCTAAACCTTCTATATACACTGATGCTCTACCCCACACTCTTACCTATGGGACCAACATAGGGCCACCACAAATCAGATATAAGTTGGTTGTGGGGACACTATTATGATTTCATGTCACAGTACCTGTTTTTGTCATCTGTCATAATTTGTCTTCCATCTCACAACTTTTGTTATTCTTATTTCTATAGGAAACTTTCCCATGATCAGCGATGACCTTGTGAACTCCTATCACCTGTTGCTGTGTGCACTTGACCTGGTCTACTCTAATTCTCTTTTGTGCTCCAACCGTAAAGATTTACTGAACCCCTCTTTCAAAGGTATGCCTTAAACCGCATGCAGACAGACAGACAGGCTCTCACACACACACACACACACACACACTCAACTGCTTTTTTCTTCTGAGAGTAACTGTGTTTGTGTGTGTGTGTGTGTGTGTGTGTGTTTAGGTCTTCCAGCAGACTTTAACAGTAAGGACTATAAGCCAGCTGGTCCCCTCTGCTTCATAGAGCAGCTCTGTGAACTCCATGATGGTTTGGTGCTAGAGGCCAAAGGAGTGAAGGAGCACTTCTGGAAACCCTTCATTAAGAGGTTGTTCGAACGTAAGGTGAGCAAATATGCCAGAAACAAATTTAGTCACTTGCATAAATTATGCAGTAGGTGCAGTCCTCTCTGCAAATGTACGTCATAATAATTTCTTCACCTTTATGTTTGCTACTGATTTCCAGATTTTAAAGGGGAAAGAAGAGACTCTGACTGGATTCTTGGACCCTGTTAATTTTGGAGACAGTCTGTAAGTCTATGGAAGAACATGAAGGAAAATAGTGACCTAGTGAAACAATAGGATGTAGCAGGTGCCTTATTCTTTTACTGAGACATCTGGAAGCCCACATTTGAAGTTGTTGCCACAATATGTCAGCTGGCTGTAGTTTGTTCTGATAGCATCTCTGCATCATTTTAACCAGATTATTGTGTGTGTGTGTGTGTGTGTGTGTGTGTGTGTGTGTACCTCCCAGTACATCTCTGAACAGAGTGTATGAGGAGCACGTTCTGTCGTCGGGCACTCTGGATGAGAGAATATTCCTTGGAGAAGGAGCGAAAGAGGACATTGGTACACCTGCACCATGTCTGCGTGAGGGGATTGAAAACCAGGACCGTCCTGCTAGCCTTCTTTACAGCTCTCTGACTGTAAGCCTGCACAACCCTTACACTATCAGTTTGCACAGAATAACTTTCACTAGCATGTCTGTGCAACATTTCCCCTTTGAAAATAGCGTGGAATAACTGTGAAGGGAATAAACACCTTTTAATCCTTACAAATTATTATTGTCATTTTTTTACTATTTCAATATAATTACAAAATGATATTAGTGATGAAATAGTTACAATACAAATTACATAAAATTGGTTTATATTCTAGATTCACAGGGTCAAGCCTGTGCTTCTTATTGGAAATGCCATACATTAGAATACAAATCTAGCACTGTCTGAAAGCAAGGATTGAGTGAGAAATAACATCATCCTTGTATTATTGCAGACAACAATTGTGATTTCATTGTATCTTTATAACAGCTTCTGTTATAAACCTGTTGGTTCTTGTTGAAGATGAATGATTTCTTGCTCCTTTTTATAAAGACCCTAATCTGAATGTTTGGTTCACAGGCATCTGCTCTGAAAGTGTCCACTCCACTGACGGGCCGGACATACGTACAGGAGAGGGGAGTTGGCACTCCAGTGTCCATGGCAATGCAGGGTGTGGGGCATCTGCATAGCCTTTTGTCTGGACTCAAACACAGGCCGAGTCTGAGACTCACAGAGACCCTTAAGTAATACGCAACATTTATCTGCATTCTGTATTGCACATAAGTAGAACCCTTTACTTAACACAGTAAAGAATATATTTCTTAGTTTTTAAAGGCATAATATTGTCATTGGTCAAGCAGTCTGACATGGTCACTTAATGATTATGCAGTCTTGTCAAAGTGCCGCAATTAAGACTACGTTTCTATGATTCTGTGGAATATAGAACCTGTGCAAGAGATCCCAGTGATGCCATTACAGCAAGACTGAGGGAGATGTCTGACACTTTTCTCCAGAGCTATGAAGCAAAAGATGAGGAGAACAGATGTCTCACAAGAGGTTGGAAACCTGAACAGGCGTTATATTACACATTTGTCTCAGTTGTGATGAGTTTATATCTTAAATTTACACATTATGTCCTTCATGTTCTGTTATCTCATTTTCTCCTATTTGCCTCATTTGTTTACAGATTTGTTAGAAACAAAATATACTAAACTATATTGGATCATTTTGTTAGTGTCAATGAAATGTTTTGTTTAGGGATTCCAGAACATTATACTGAAATATTTGTCCCTGTATACACATATTTTGCAGATAGTGCTGTGAAATACTTTTGCTTGGCAGAGGCGCTGTATTATAAAACACTGGAGAACATCGTTGACCAGGAGAAGAAGAGACTTGGAGACAATGACCTCTCTGTGAGATTATATTTATGGCTTAATATTATAATATTATGCTTTGACCTTTCAGTTGATTCATGTCGGTGACACACACTGAGTGTAAGTTATTTTCTAGTGTATTCTAGAGCAAGACATATTTCACCGGTCTCTGATAGCGTGTTGCTTGGAGATTGTGATCTTTTCCTACCATCCACCTGGCGAGTTTCAGCGGGTGCTGCGAATTTTTGACATCCCCCCATACCATTTCTATAAGGTAACCAGATGTTGACATAACAAAAATAATGACTAATGATTCCGCTGGTGAAGCAGCAACACATTTTATTTTGCCACTCATATGTTTTCGTGGCATGATAGTACTTATGATAACCGTTATAGTCTCTATAGTAACACAACCAGTTTAAGTGTTTTATACTAGTATGGAAGCACTAAGGGCAACTAGAATAATCTCTTTCTCTTTTGATCTCTCTCTCTCTCAGGTAATTGAAGTGCTAGTTCGAGCAGAGGAGGGTCTATTCAGGGAGGTGGTGA
Organism: Clupeocharax schoutedeni; assembly: GCA_037974565.1. Taxonomy (NCBI): domain Eukaryota; kingdom Metazoa; phylum Chordata; class Actinopteri; order Characiformes; family Alestidae; genus Clupeocharax; species Clupeocharax schoutedeni. Next base: position 7,364,871 of record JBBPDH010000124.1, read on the forward strand.
AACATCTGAATCATGTGGAGGAGCAGGTGCTGGAGAGTCTGGCCTGGAAACAGACTTCTCCACTCTGGGACAGCATCAAAGGGGCTAATAACCATGTGCCTTCCTGCCAGGAGGTCAGGGACAATACCTTCTTCTAAACACTTCTGTTAATGCCTTAGCCTTAGACTAGTTATTTTTTTGCTACACATCCTTTGGGATTAATACAGTTTTCTGATTTTGATTCATTCAAATTACATAATGTAATCAAAAGTAAATGTAAAAAACTACCAATGAAATTAACTACATTTCTTATTGCATTTACATTAAATAATAATTTCTTTTTTCTCCAGTTCTTACAAAATTACAAAAGTGGTCATTTTTCATTAGAGGATTGATTAAAGACAGCAACAGTAATAAGGGTAATAATAATAATATGATGATGATGATGATATATGCGTGCCTGGATGTGCATAATAGGTAATGCCCCCTCAGTACCTGGAGGATGGATCTGGCAGCAGCCCTCAAAGCTCCAAAAATAATGATTTCAGTGCTACCCCTGCAGGAGCAGGAAAAGGTAAAAGACTATGAAGCTCTGTGCCTGCTTTGTGATATCTGAAATGATACTGATTTTGGTTCCTCAGATTTTGTATATCTTTAGATTTTGTATATCTTGTATAGCTTAAATTTATACCCTTTTTCATTTCCACTCTTGCCTTAGGAGCATTCCCCTCTTCCTCTACTCTCCATGAGCGCTACAGCTCCCCACCCACAGGTACAGCACGGCGACGCCTCTATATGGATGCAGACACAACCTCGGAGCCCCCTTCATCTGTCAGGGTCACCCAGCCCTCCCTGGTCTCCACTATTCCTGCAGGCCAGACTGTGGTCACTATGGCAACAGCTACTGTTACTGCTAACAATGGACAGACGGTCACCATACCTGTGCAAGGTGAAGCAAGCCAATTATATACTGATATATCTGGGAAGATTTTAAAGGTGTACGTGCAGTTGTGAAGTTAACAAGTCATAGTAAATGAATAGGCAAATTTATACAAATGTTGAACTTACTCCAGGGGTAGTTGCTTGTTTAGTAACATTGCTAACAAGTACTAGATGTCAATACTCAGCCAGATATTTTCTATATATGTCCAGAGCATCTCTACTCCTATTCAAACTCCATGCATGTCACATCTCTGATTGCACTGTATGACTAGCACTGAGCTGTAAACATAAACAAAATATTCAGCAACTTTGTTGCTAAATCTATAATTATTACACTGTTAATATCCTGAAGTGTCTCATTGTAGATTTATAGCTCTTGCAAACAGTCTGATTGCTTTGAATGATCCTTTAAAACTTTTCTCTGCAGGAATAGCTAATGAGAATGGAGGCATTACATTTATCCCGGTGCAGGTGAGTGTGACGGGGCAGAGTGGGACAGGGCTACAGCCTCTCACTGCTCAGGCTCTGACTGGCACACTGAACACCCAACAGCTGGCAGCTACCCCACCCACCAGCACGGCTCAGAACAGCCCTACAGCAGGAAAACCAAGCAAGAAGAGCCCTCTTCAGGGAACACCACCTACCAGAGCCCGGCGAACAGGCTCCCTCAGTCTGTTTTTCCGCAAGGTGTGACAGTTTAATTGTTCATTGTAAAAAATATTAGTACACCTGAGAAATATTTTCATCAAATCTAAATGCTGCACCTACGAACTAAAAATAAGGCTTAAAAGACTATAACTTACACACACTGAAAAAGTACAAGGAATTGTCCTGAATCTATTTCCACATTGAAATAGATTACACCAGTACAATACTGTCTTTTGATTTGCTCCCGTTTGTCTATCATTGGGCTGATATGTTATTCATATTTGTACATATTTGAATCAGATAAATGTAAGTAATTACTTAATAAATGTAAGTAAATTTAAGCAATTATGTTTTTCCATGTATCTGCACATACATACTGTATGTACCTTTTCAAACATTTGGTCATGGATTTAAGGGAATGGCTATAAAAACATTTAGATTTACACCAAATTTAGTCAATTAGCCAAGACAGCTGGCACCCTGATTTTGCATTTTTTAGGTTCTGGAGCTATGAGGCTAATGTTGCTAACAAACATCAGAAGGCAATAGTCACCCTTATGCTTTCAGTAAATACACAAGGCCTAGAGAGCAGTTCTTGGGTACAATTTCCATACAAAGTGATTCTAGATCAGCATTCCTTCTCTAGAGGTGGATGTGAAAGTGGGTCTTGTTGTCTAAAAGGGCTAACTGCTGTCTTTAGCTGTCTATTGTTTTTTAGTTGATTGTTCTAAGCTACACAGACAAGTCTGTTCCACCTTAATGGATAGATGTTCAAGTACGTTTATATTGCTTCCAATAAGTGAAATGCAGGTATAGTAGTCAAAGACACCTGTTTATAATGACCTTCTTCTTATTCTGCTTGACATCAGGTGTATCACCTGGCCAGCGTGCGTCTCCGGGACATGTGTGTGAAGCTGGACATTAGCACAGAACTGCGAAGGAAAATCTGGACGTGTTTTGAGTACTCGCTGGTGCACTGCGCTGAGCTGATGATGGATCGCCACCTCGATCAACTGCTCATGTGTGCCATATACGTCATGACTAAGGTGCACTTAAAGAAATAATCTGTGAAATTGTTTTCCTTCCATACCTAAAATTGTATTTAAGGTAGCGTTTGAAGTTAAAAGTATGTTAAAAGTATGTTTTACTGTCAGTCCTTCTAACTGCAATGGCCTGTATGTGGACTTGCACTTCCTTATTTAATATACAGCTTAGCAACCACTCTATGATAGTACATAATAATTAGTTATAGTTACTAAACAATAAGTGTAAATATTAATAACTGAATAATAATTGTAGTCTGTTGCCGGAGAGGAGAGATGCGGGCACTCACTCTTGTGCTTATCTTTTGTGCAGGTGACCAAAGAGGACAAATCTTTCCAGAACATTATGAAGTGCTACAGGTCTCAGCCTCAGGCCAGCAGCAGCGTAAGTATTACACTTTCAGGTAAATGTTGACAACTTGTTTAGGTGATAATGATGAAAATGTCTGTGGTCAATGTTTCAGGTGTACAGAAGTGTTCTGATATCAGGAAGAAGGAGACGCCGCCACTCAGGCAACGGTGAAAACAACAACAGACAGACGTCTCCAACTGAGGGAGGGCATGAACAGGGTAACACACACACACACACACATACACACACGCACTCCTTTACCTATCCAGATCTTCATTATCCTGCAGAGAACAGCTTTGTGTTTGCAAGTAGGCAAGAAAATATGAAAAAGAGGAGTTTGTGGCTTTATTTGTGCCATTTTTTCTTTGAAACAAAAAGTCACACCAACCAATGTCAGTGCAGCATGGGAAAATAAATGTATGTGTAATTCATAACTAACTACATAATTATGTAGCAATATAAACAGTACAAGCCAGTTATAGAGGGGGATTTCCTTTTTTCTAATATTATTAGTGAAGTGACTTAGTGACTTCCAAACTATAAATTAATTGATATATATATGTGTGTGTGTGTATATGTATATACATATGGATGGATGGATGGATGGATGGATGGATGGATGGATGGATGGATGGATGGAAGAATGGATGGATGGATGGATGGATGGATGG
>JBBPDH010000124.1:7369007-7388368 GCA_037974565.1 Clupeocharax schoutedeni
ATGGATGGATGGATGGATGGATGGATGGATGGATGGATGGAAGAATGGATGGATGGATGGATGGATGGATGGATGGAAGAATGGATGGATGGATGGATGGATGGATGGATGGATGGATGGATGGATGGATGGATAGAGTGTTACCTGTGTCATTACACAACACGTTTAACTGAGATCAGAAATCTTTACATCATTTTTAACAGCATGTATAGATATACACACAACACACAACTGTTCAAAATGATGTAAAGATTTCACATGTCAGTTAAAAGTGTTGTGAAATGATAAATAACAATGACAGCACTTCTTAAGGCTACGTTTTTTCTCTTTCTGTCCCGCAGCAGCAGCCAGTGGTGACAGTAGTCCTGTGACCATGCGCTCCAGCAGCACTCTGCCCATTCCCCAGCCCAGCAGTGCCCCTTCCACTCCCACCCATGCCCCTGGTGCTCCCCCAGAGCAGGAGGAGGAGGAGCGGGGAGACCTGATCCGCTTCTACAACCACGTCTACATCAAACAGATAAAACAGTTCGCCCTGCGCTACTCCTCCAGCTCACCAAAATCTGGGGTGAGTTTTTAAGTTCTCTCATGAAATGCAAAATATTACTTTACTTGTAGAGTTTATAGTGTCAAAGTCAGCTTTACTGCTATTCCTTCTCACCACAAGATGAGATAAGGAGCAAATTATAGTTTTTCTTGAATATAGAGCACCTCAAAACAGCAGCAGACAAGAGGATTAATCACAGTACAGGGAGATCATTGCTGTGTTGAAGCATAACCCTTTAATAATCAATTTTTGGGACTGTTGAAATGTTTTATTAATGTTATTAAACATATTTTGTCATTGTGCTTGTCAATTATCTGAAGAAATGAGTACAGTTGAAATAATAGAAATGAGCATGCGGGTCATTAGCAACCCAATTTTATGTGACCTCTCTGGGTGTTTGCAGGCTGAGACTCCTCCTCTGTGTCCGTATCCCTTGCTCCGGATTGGCTCTCCACGGCGAGTTCTCCTTTCACACAACCACTCCATCTACATCTCTCCCCACAAGAGTGGCAGCCCTCTCTCGCCCAGAGACAAGATCTTCTACTATATCAGCTCCAGCCCCTCCAATGTAAAGAAGTATTTTAGACACCCATACATAGCCATGCATGTGATACAGTTGGGTGCTTCCTGAAGTTATAGGAAAACCCCATTTCCACTTTAAAACCTCTCTTATCTTACACTACCTGCATCCAGCTTTTTATTGTGGTACAAGCTTGTCCATATGGTTTAAGACACAGTACATTTTGAATATTAATGGTACAGTACAGTAGGAGTTCTGGAACCAGTTTTCAAGACAGGGACCATCATGAAAAGTAGGGATCTGTCATATTTGAAACAAATAATTCGCATGATTATCCTGTGTCTCAAATAATGCCGTTGTTTAGACCAGCATGTTGTTGTAAAGTGTTAACACTGCCAGGAGGTGGTAGTAATGTCCTCTCTCTGTCTTGCTTCAATTATCCATTAATTTCTGTCTATTTCTATTACACCACGACTCTCTCATTGTGTATGTGATCAGTCCCCTTACCACTTCCTTTTAGTTATTAATGCATTTGTGGAAACAGTTTGGATGACTTGAGTTCTACAAGTTGTTAGCAGTGTTGGCCTAATTGCTATAGTGCTAAATTGAAGAGACATGTTTTTCATTTGATTTCATTGTACTGGGGGTCCTCGAATTATGAGGGTCTCAACAAATGGGGTGAACTTTAGTGGCACGTGGTGGAAGTAAATGCAGAATACACAGTAATGCGCTGTATGAGTGGGGGAGTACACTTATCTAAGTTGAGTTGTTCCATTTGTGTTGCTGTGTTTGGCAACTTTTTGGACTTTATTATAGCTTCTGAGCAAATATTTTGTCATTTTTTCTTAGCTGTGTCTATAAATTTTACAACTGTATTAGGATAGGCTATGGTAGGTTATTAACATAGGCTATGGTATGTTTCGACTTACACCAAAACTCGGGTTACATCACTGTTTTAGGAACGGATCTCCGTCGTATCTTGAGGAGCCCCTGTACTGAGGGTTTTCATTCATTTCAGTGTTATACAGTTCTTTTATGAGCAAACATTTCTTCCTGTCCACATAAATAAAGTCCAAAAAAAGAGTTTTCTTGACAATAAAGAGACTTCTGATCACCCTTAAGGTACCTCTGTCTTGTACTGTAGCTCTATGGTTGTTTTAACATTTATACATATTTCTGCCTGCCTGAACCCGGTAGGTGGCATATAGATTTAACGTCTCTCTTTGTCTGTGCTTGTCCTGCAGAGGCTGCAGGAGATTAACAGTATGATTCGCACGGGGGAAACTCCCACCAAGAAGCGCAGTATGGTTCTGGAAGAGGAGCAGCAGTCTCCCGCTAAGAGGCTGTGCCAGGAGAACCAGACCGCACTCCTTCGCCGCCTGCAGGATGTGGCCAATGACCGCAACTCCTGTCACTGATGCAGACAATCCTGCAAGATCTCAATTTCTCCTACACAAATAAAGGAACATCAATAATCTAGTGGTGCAGAAACATGCAGTCACACATGGATTTTATTTTGAGAACCGAACTCATCGTTTTACGCGGAAATCCTCACAATAACGCAGATACTGCAAATACCCTCCACCTTTTTTTGCTTTTTTGTGGAAATAAATATATTTTTTCAAATTCCACACCAGGGTTTAGCCCCCGGCGCTTCAAGCGCAATTTCTCCGTGGTGCAAGCACTCAGATGCTTCAAACTCCACAGTTCAATTGATCTCCAGGAGACCTTTCCAAGGATCCCTCATTTGTATTTTTAGCCTGAGTAGATCAGGGGTTATTCCCCAAAATATATGCTTTTACTCAAAACGTACAGGTCTGTGTTTTGTGATGATATTTGAAGAAGATGAAGCACTTAACGAAGCATATGTCTGCAAATTTTACGTAGCGTTCAACGTTGTTCTTGATTTTTTAAAGTATTTTCATAAAAGCTATTTTATAATGTAAAATGACCAGAGTTCATGTTTTCTTATGAAACTGTTAAGAAATTACTGTCAACTCTTTTATATGCTGCAGTGTGTTTATATAGCTAATATATTTATGCTATTTTTCTAACATTAGTTAGAGAGAAACCAACTAGACACCAACACCCAATAACTATCATGTTAAGCTGTATTCCACTAAAAAGAACAATATTTATTATCAGTTGGTTTTGCATGTGCTTTGTAGTGCAGCAAGACAAATGATTTCTATTTCTTTCCTCATCATTTTTGTAGAAATGATCCTCCTGTAATTAATGAAAATTATTTTGTTTTTTGTCGTATCTGAAATGTGATGTTCTAACAAACCATGTGTGTCACGTACAAGAAAAGCTCCCTTTATTGTGTAAGTGCCTTTTCTCCCTTTACCTCTTCACAGCTTTGTATGTGTGCTTAACATAGAGCTTCCATGAGTTCCCCTACATGGCATTAAATAAATGAGAGAAACTGTACTGACCAATAAGAGCTGAGGATTTCATTTAGGTGTTCTGAGAAATTCAAGACTGTTGTGTTTCTCCACTAGATGGAGTCCCACTCTTAATAGCTGGCACACTGGCCTCCATCTCTAACATGCAAAGGCAGCTGGAGTGCTTTCTCTTTGGCACTGCATGCATTAGGTTAGTGTTATAAAGCACTGATGCATGCTGCTATGGGAGATTAAACTACAGGTTGAAATCCCTGACTGACTCAGAATAGACAATAGACCCACAGAACTAGTCTCCACTACTTTACTGAAATATGATTTTAGTATGTAATCAAATCCCTACTGATTCATAATACTTTTCTTTTTTTTCCTCACTCATGACTAAGTAGTATGTTTCTGGTCAGTAGAGCCAGGGGCTTAATTTTCCATTTTGGAAAAAATAGTAAAGCAAACTAACTATTAAGGAAAGTAAAGCTTTTAGTTGTTGGGTAAATGCTTAAACACTACTTTGACTAAAATATAACCAGTGCCTGATTATGGAGCTTTGATTTAACACTGATTTACAGCTTTTTATCAAATACACAGTCATTTGAACAAATGAGAAAAATTTGCAGAGGTCCTTTTCAAAAAAAGACAAATGTCCCCTTTCCACATTTCTATATTGCACATGAGAGTTCAATAAGCTTAAAAGTGTACATTTAAACGATTGGCTCGTCAGTGGTTCTTTAGCTTATATATATAATGCTGTGACACCTCAAAGAACTACTTCTACAAATGGTTCCTTGTGCGGTTTATAGTCCTTTGTTTGATGGGAAACTTCTTGTATAAGGTTATTTAAAATGTATTTTAATTGTCCCACGAGAAACCAGAAATGAAATGGAAGAAAAAAGAGCCTTCATTTGGTACTGTATAGAGCCCTTTATTATAAAACATACCTTAGAAGGTCTCACAGACTGTCATTTTTGTGAGCTAATACTAAAGCTTGATCAGAGGTGATGAGTGAGGTGATGAATAACACCTGTGTTGATTTGAGCTATAACTTAACTTTAATATACGAGACCATCACAAGTCTGACTATGAGTGAGTCAGTACTGCTGGGAAGTGTAGTGTGTGTGTGTGTGTGTGTGTGTGTGTGTGTGTGTGTGTAGTCCTCTATGAAAGACTCACATAACTAAGTGTGTTAGTCAGTGTGTGAGGTCACTGTCTGAAATATGACTACATGCTGTGCTTTCATACCTCACTCAGCTCGTTCATTTGAAGTGTACTCAACCATTGTTAATCAGTTTTGCTCCCATACAGCTCATATCAATGCTTCACAGCAGCATGCGCCTTCTGAAAAGATGACATAGCTCTTACTTTGGACTAAATCTTCAAATAAACAACACTGTTTTTTCCAAGAAAATTCCAATTTATACATGAAATGTTAGTAAGGGCCTGAATATTCCTGTTTTTTAAAGTTTGTTGTGGGATGTAAACAAAATGTTTCAGAACATACCATTCCCTACTCAGCCTACATGGAAGCTTTTTGAATTTGCTGCTTATGTGAAAACTTAAATACACACCATTCTCTTTAAAACTATAGGATGTTTTTGAATGAAGCCCAGTACAAAGCAGTCAATCAGTACATAAATGATTTATATACACATGTAGATGTGTAGCGTAAATAGACATATATAGCGTGCCATTTTTACTTGCTATCATAATACTGAATGATTTAGACCGACTTTACCCAAAACGACACTTTACACACCAATACACTCACACACTGCCAGCTTATTAGAGGCCAGTTCACTACAGTGACAAATGGCTTGCGGGCCAGAGTGAAAAATTACAGCTCATAATAAACGTTTAGGCCTTTGAGCAGGCATGGTAATTCATATTCGGAGATTAAAACATGATTGTGTCACAGGTGTGACAGATCCTCTAATTCAGCTGAAACTGCTGTTATCCGCTTAGTTCATCACAAAAGAAGGTGCATGTAGACATGCATACACCTACAGTCACATCACCATTTTAAGACAATGAATCATTCAGTGTACAGGGCACATATCAAATAATACTGTGTGATAAATTTTTTATGGATTTGCTGTCATGATGGTGCATTAGCCATGAACGAGAGTTTAATAATCTCTATAGCTGTTCCAGTTTAAAAGCTTATCATTTTTATATCATTCAGCCGTAAAAGTAAAATCACCAACTAAATATTGTGTAGCTTCTCTGCCAAAACAACTCTAACCTGATGAAGCATGGGCTCCACTTGATCTTTGAAGCTGTGCAGTGGTATATGGGACCGAGACATTAGCAGCAGATCCTTAAAGTTGTGAGGTGGGCCCTCCATTAATCAGACCAGTTTGTTCAGCAGATCCCACAGAGATCTGAGTAATTGGAGGCCATGTCAACATTTTCAGCGCCTTGTCATGTTCCTCATCGACCATGAGTTACATTTTAATCTGCTAAAAGAGGCTACTGCCTTTAGAATAACCATCACAAAGAGGTGTCCCTGGTCTGTAACAAGGCTTAGGTAGGTTGTACATGTCAAAGTAGCATCCACATGAGTGTCAGCCCCCAAGGTTTAACATCAGAACATTACCCAGCACCTCAGCACCAGCTTGCCTTCCTTTCATACTGTATCCTGGTGCCATCTCTTTTCCAGCAAATGGATACAAGCACCTGATGATCAGAACAATGCAAAAGAAAATATGATTCATCAGACCAAACCATCCATTGCTTCATGGTCCTTCTCTGATGCTCATATGCTCAACATTCTGATCAGTCTGCAACTACGTAGCTCTATACACAACAAGCTGTGATGCACAGTGTGTTTTGGCACTTTTCTATCACTGCAGACACCTTTTTCAGCTATTTGTGCTACAGCAGCTCTTCTGTGGGATCACACCAGACAGGCTAACTTTCACTCCTCTCAACACTTGCCATTTTGGAGATGCTCTGACCCAGTCATCTAGCCATCACAATTGTGTGCCTGTCAGAGTCACTCAGATCCTTATACTTGTCCATCTCCCTGCTTCCAACACATGAACTTCAAGAGCTGACTGTTCACTTGCTGTCAAATATATCCCATCTCTTGACAGGTGCCTTTGTAATGAGATAATCCATGTTAGTCATGTTGTGGCTGATCTGTACTTTACACTTCCAGAAGCTATGGAAATAAAGGTGCCAAAATAGATATTAATTTTTCCAAGAAGAACTAGTTTCTCTAATAATTCTTTTAACTATTTTCCTTAAATAGACGTTTACATCTAATTAACCTTTGTAAAAATAAAAATAAAAACCTTTAGCCATTACATTGAGAATTATAAACCTAAATTCCTTGGTCCTGTACTCTTAAAAGAAGAAACAATCAGATCACGATATATGCAGTGTAGTAAAAGATGGGAGATTGAAAGAGTTTTGATACGATGCATCCAAAGGGTGACATAGATGGAGTTTCTGAAGAAATATTCTTTCTGTCATCCCTGTACCTGCCAATCTTCAGAGCCGCACGTCTCTCTGGCAGCTTTACTGGCCAGATTTACCACACGGTAACCTTCTGTCTTTCCAAACACGACTGACAAACCATAAATATGAGCTACATTTATGCAAACAGATGCTAGACAATACCCTGTCAGTTATGCCCCCATGCTTTAGGGACATTTGAATTTGCTCTCATAAAAGGCAAACAAAAAGGGACAAAGTGAACTTAAACTGAGTCCCATTCATCTTGGTAGCCACAAGTAAAGTAATTTCAGTGGGAACTGCAGCTGCCTTTGGTAAAATATAAGCATCTGTCTTTTAAAGTGAAGTTCCTCCACGACAGAGCATTTCTCCAGTCAACAGTATCTGTTATGTTTCACATCAGCGTGTCCTGACCTTGATCCTGCACTGCCCGTTTTTCTGCTTTTACATGCCCACTTCATCCCAGTAAAGGTTTATTAAATAGATGACCATTATTTTGATTAAAGTGTGTGGCAAGCATGCAAAACTTCCTGGAGCAGGGATGGAAACCACTGTTCAACATGACTGCCAGTGCATGGTGTTCATGCTAGCAAAGAGCACATTCTGAGGGAAGTAATAAAATGGCTAAACAGAAGAAGGCTGGCTGCTGCTGCTGCTGCTGTTGTTGTTGTTGTTGTTGTCATTTGTTGCTCGTGAACCCACATATTTTTCAGGTGAGTCAGAAAAAGTTGTGTTTATGAAGGAGTGGAGAATAAAGAAACTAGAAAAGCATTGAGGGAATGTGTCACTTCTTTTGCAATAAAATCGGAGGGCACTCTTGGGGGATTTGAATCCCCATCTCCATCTGTTGTCTTTGAGGAGAAATAATAGGTCTTCAGGCTTTTTCCAAAAGGCTTTTCACTCATCACTTGTTTACCACACAGCTTTTACAGACATTATCACAGCATTAGATGTAATGGACCAAGAGGATTAAAATAAATTACTTTTAAGTTTTAAATATGTATATAGATAGATATTTAATAGTATATTCTGTATATAACACTAATAAAGGGTTTCCCACTCATTGGACTCAATACAATGCTGACATTTTATCATTAATTTCCTTTAAGCCTACATAATAAATGGTGCACATGCTGTGCACATGGTCTCTTATTGGTATACTTGTGTCAGACTGGAATAAAGAAGGTTGGCAAGGGGTGTTTGTTTATAGGAAAAGGTGTCATGTGCCCGTCTGAAGTCTGTTGCTACTGACCCCAGGCAAGGGATAGCGGCACTTTAACAGAGTCCTTCATATCTAATGACTGTAAAAGATGACTCATAGGATGTAGTGGAGTACACCTGGTGCTCTCTCTCTCTCCCTCATACACACACACGCACACACACACACACACACACACACATACTTTTATCTCACAAAAAAGACATGCATTCATTTATTTGTCCAGTGCACTGACGAGTCATAAATCAAAAGACCAGGCTGACAGTAATAGTCATGTTTATGCTCCATCAAAGACAAGAGGAAAATTCCAGAGCTGTAAGGTAGCTCATTTAGGTCAACACACCTTTGTACATAAAAATGAGAAGTGAACACTTTATGTTTACATGACTATTCTGGATAGTCTGGGATACCAAACAATGTAGCGTCAGTGAAACATTGCTGTGTCAGTTTGAGCACGTTTGGAATCTCCCATTGTTTTAGCTAGTCACTACTAACTACTTTTCATCTATGTGGTCAGCTACATCAAGTTAAATACACAGGAATGCTATGTTTTGGTTACTTTTAATCACGTCGGTCCAAAATCACTTAAATGGACCTCAACCAGACCTACAAATGAATAAAATCAAATTTGTACATTCCCAATGCATCATGTATGTAACTCGGAATACTGTACTATAAATGTGCTGACGTAATGGGAGGAGTTTTTACAGTGATAGCAAAAGGTCTGTGAATAAAATATATAAACCCTAGTAAATAGTGAGTGGGTAAAATATATAAACCTAATTAAGTACTGTGTGGGTAAAAGACATAAACCCAATTAAACAGTGTGTGGGTAAAATATATACATGCCAGCAAATCGTGGGGTAATAGCAATAGTGATATGTATTAACAGCTGTAATGACTCCGTGTATTAGGCATCGCTGCCCCGGCACATTTGCATAGCTCCGCCTAAACCCCGCCCCTCCGCATTTATGTCCTATAGGAACTCAACTGGGCGGGACTGTGAGCTGTGCACGCGCTCGTAAGAATGAACACCTTGAGTTCTGTCCGCTGACTTCTGTTTGCTGGAGGACTGAAATCTCTCAGCTGTGGGGATGTACAGGGATGCGCATACGAGAGCCTTGCATTTAATCAGTCTTAGCACAGATCACCGAAAAAGCCCCAGGGAGCTTATTCATGCGTTTGTCATTCAGGTTTCATTAAGGCCGTTTTTAGGGCAGTCCTAGGCAAGGTGAAACTTCTCTGTGTAAAACTGGCACTGGAGACTACATGTGAAGGCCAGGTGTTCTTGGCAGCCGTTTGAACGAGTTTGAGCTGGCAGAAAGAAAGTGATAGTTTTTGCTGATGTAGGGTCAGCAAATATGTCGAGGAGAAAACAGGCGAACCCTCAGTGTGTCCACCTGGACATGGATTTCACTTCTTCTGAACACTTAGGTAAGTTCCAGCGCAAAGCGAGCAAAGATTTTTAGAAAGTTTTTAAAAAGTTTTTACAGAGTCAAAAAAAATGCTCTTTTTGTTGCACTTCTTGTCTTCTTGTAACATAAAAGCAGCATTAAACACCAACGGATTCCTTAAGACTAGTTATATATGAAATGAGCTACATTCACTCTAAGCATTTTACTGACTTGCACAGGTCTTTCACACTTTAGACTGGTTTTACTAGCATGTGCAGATGACAAAATGTTTTTTAAATTGTACTGTGTTTGTTATTATGTGATGTTTTGTCATTAAAAACTTTTGGATGCCCATCATGGTTTCTGAAAGCTATAATCTGATGATTATATATAATCATGATGAAAATGATTATATATAATATAATCTCATGAAAACGTGCTTGTGTTCAGAAACCCTTCTGTCATATGATGTGTTATAAGCAGTTCCATTATAATGAGTAGCCTAATTACACAATAGTAGAACTGTCCATATTAATATGCCTTTCAGTATTGTAAAAGATTCTGCTCTGTGATCTGCTCTGCTATATGGAGCTCATCTAACAAAAATACCCTTTATATTTTCTTTCCCTAATGATGATGCAGAACACCGCATAAAAAACACCAGCTCTCTATCTGATGCCCATGTCTGTGAAAGTTGCTGCGCTGAGTTCTTTACCCTACTGGACCTCCGAGAGCATCAGACGAGCTGCTGTAAGAATGCGTTAGTTCTGATAGTGAATGAAAATGGAAGTCCAACATCTCCCTCTTCCTCTTTTACCTTCAGCCCCCCACCTCGCATCGTAGAGGAACAGATGAAGAGTATCAGTGTTGAAACAGCTGAAGAATTACATGAATCTTCAAAGGACAAAATGCTAGAAGAAAACATGGAACCACCACTCGTGTCTGCAAGCAGCAGATCTGACAGTGTCGGTCACACCCAGTTGGAAAATGAAAACAGCATGGAAGATGGAAGCACAAGTGCTGTTGCCATCACTTCAACGGATCCATCAGTTCTGCCTCAAGTGGAGTCTTCACCTCAAATGGGTACAGTATCATCCACAAGCAGCAACGTCTTCATTGAGAATTTGGAGAGCACCAAAGTTGCTGTAGCTCAGTTCTCTCAGGAGATATGTTTCAAGACACAGGTTGGCATCAGTGGTCTTTCCAGCTGCAACATAGCAATACCTGGTCTAGTCGAGCAGCTCATGGCTCTGCAGCGACAGCAGGTGGAGCAGCTGAAACTGATTGAGCAAATTCGACATCAGATATTACTGTTAGCAACCCAGAATACAGATACATCAACACCCCCCTCCGGCAACTGTCAAGGTACATCAGGAATTTCTCAGACCAACCCGCTAATAACACTTAGCTCCCACCTTTCCCAGCAGCTAGCAGCAGCCGCAGGACTAGCACAAAGCCTCGCGAGTCAGTCTGCCAGCATTAGCAATGTTGAACAACTTAAGCATGCAGTCTTATCAAGCAGTCATGATAATGCAGTAGTACTGAGTGGCAGATATATTTCTCAAATGACAGATACAGATAGAAACAAGCATTTGATACCAAGACTTGGTACTTACCTGTCAAAACACCAGCCTGCTCATGATGGTTCCCTCTATAGACAGCAGAGTAGCACAAGTCCTTTACCTGAACCTGCCTTGGCAACTGAAAATGCCCCCAAACCAACGAATAAATTAAATCTACCTCATACTCACACTGCTAAGAACCACATCTTTGCAAACCCGTTGCCAAACTTTGGGACAATTGTAGAGGACCTGAATGGAAAGCAAAGGAAGGGCAAACTGCCCAATGTGACTTTATTTGAGCATACAAAGTCATTTGATGAAGGTTTGTTCAAGCATAAATGCAGATTTTGTGCCAAAATATTTGGGAGCGACAGTGCTTTGCAGATACACCTGCGATCTCATACAGGAGAGAGACCGTACAAATGCAACATATGCGGAAATCGTTTTTCAACTCGTGGTAATCTCAAAGTACACTTCCAGCGCCATAAAGAGAAATATCCAAACATACAAATGAATCCGTTTCCCGTTCCAGAGCACTTAGATAACGTTCCAACAAGCACAGGGATTCCATATGGTATGTCTGTGCCGCCAGATAAGCCTGCCTCCAACTGGTTAGACAGCAAACCATCTGTGACCAACTTACCTGCATTGTTGTTCCCCACATCATTGCCAAGTCTTCCAAACATAATTAAAAGAGAGGAACAAGTAGTATCAATTACCAGGGCTCACAGTCCTGTTGTCAGTGAATCAAACGGGTTTGAGACTTTTGAAAGAAAAAATAGCAAAGTAGAATTCAGCAGTGACCCTTTTCCAATTTTAAATGGAAAATATGAAGACGTCAGAAAAACACTGGGTTTTGGAGCCTGTATGAACTGTTCAGGCGATGGCTCAGAAGACCCTTCCTCCATTGACAATGCCTCTACCCAAGCAAATTCAATCACTCCACTAATGTGTGAGAATATAAAACCAAAATTTCCATTTGGGGGACTCCCAGATTCAATGGAAGCTTCAGAAACCACCAAGCTGCAGCAATTAGTAGAAAATATAGACAAGAACTGCATAGACCCTAATGAGTGTGTCATCTGTCATCGGGTGCTCAGTTGCCAGAGTGCTCTTAAGATGCATTACCGTACACACACAGGTGAGAGGCCATTCAAATGCAGAATATGTGGACGAGCTTTCACAACCAAAGGGAATCTCAAAACACACTACAGCATCCATCGGGCCATGCCACCTCTAAGGGTGCAGCATTCGTGCCCCATATGTCAGGAGAAGTTCACTAATGCCATGGTTTTACAACAGCACATACGCATGCACATGATTGGAGAAATCCCCAATGTTATCTCACCAGAAAGTTACCAAGAGTCTATGGAACATGATACATGCTCAGCGGAAAGAAAGAACCTAGAGGATCGAGCAAGCATGTCTGATGAAAACATGGAAGCGATGGAGATTGTAACAGACTCTAAAGACACAACATCTCCAATAGACAGCGAATGCTCATCTCCTGCTTCATCACATGCCACAAAGACTGCTGGGTCAGAGGGTCAGATTCTGGTTTTGCAAGAGAATGATGTATTTAGTGAAAGGTCAGAGCATGGGTCAACAGGCAGAAACAGTTTAGTCCTCCAGTCATCTCCTAGACTTGACCAAATGAGCCAAATACCTAGGAGTCCTGCCTTGTCTGAAGCTACATCTTCCTGGGACTCTTTATCTCCAAAGAGCTCTGTGTTGGAGTCTTATAGAACACTTGCATCTGAGACAAACCAAAAAACATCATCTCTAGAGGCGAATTCAGCCCTCTTACAGTCAGTCTGCACATTCGATTCAACGCCTGCTGAAATCTTAAGGGATGGAATGACTATAATTTTTCGGGAACGAGGGACATCTAAGGGCAGTTCATGTGATATCTGCAACAAGCCGTTTGCTTGTCAGAGTGCCTTGGACATTCACTATCGCAGTCATACCAAAGAGCGGCCATTCATATGCACTTCATGTAACAGGGGATTTTCAACTAAAGGTAACTTAAAGCAGCATATGCTCACCCACCAGATGCGGGATATACCTTCACGGCTGTTCGAACCAACTGGCCAGACTCTGGCTTCTCCGTTAAACTCACCTCATCCTATAATAGGCCGCTTAATATCTTCAAAAATAAAGATGGAAGTTAGCAGCATCTTGAATAAAGACAGAAAGGATTCAGTATTAGGAATGGCAACCTCATCAGCTCCCTCACTGCCAGTCCTTTCAGCACCACCGGCTCCAGCACGGCGAACCCCTAAACAGCATTTCTGCCACACTTGTGGGAAAACTTTCTCTTCTTCCAGTGCCCTGCAGATTCATGAGAGGACCCACACCGGGGAGAAGCCTTTTGCCTGCACCATTTGCGGACGTGCATTCACCACCAAAGGGAATCTAAAGGTACACCCTCCTAAAAGCCATATGTGGTTTGTCCATTATCTGTGGTATATGGACATTTTACTAATCTTTTTCAAATCTTACTTAACTGATAAATAAAAAAGCTCCCAAGCTAATGAATAAATTTACTATGTATAGACTCATAGTAGTGGGATTTCATATAATTGAATTATATATATATATATATAATTTTTTTTTATTATTTACATCCATCTAGGTTCATATGGGAACCCATATGTGGAATAGTTCTCCAGCCCGACGAGGTCGCAGGCTCACGGTAGATGGTTCTTTGACATTCCTTAAATCCAATCCTGTGAAAGTTCCAGAGACTCTTTCAAAAGAGACCGTAGGCGGAGTCAGCAATGGGGAGTCCATCGGCCTCTGGAACCAGTACGCCACAGCAGCTCTCACTAATGGCTTAGCACTGAAAAGCAATGAGATCTCCGTGATTCAAAATGGAGGCATACCACACCTGTCAGTTTCTGTTGGCCATGAAGGAAACTCGCCTATCGGTAGTCTGACAGCAAGTCTAGAAAAACTGCGCAATGCAGAAATCAAATCAGCTCTCCCTTGGCTGGAGAGGCTGGGCGAGAACGGGAGTTTTCACCTTACTCAGTTGACCGAAGGCAGTAACACTGATTAATATTTTGTACTTCCATAGATGATTCCAAGAAAATATATTTTGTCCTATTCCTTTGTCAGAAGGCATTTTCTTAAATATTTAGGTCTCCATACATTCTTATTTAAAAGTAATGAGGTGTGCTATTTTTTTTATGAAAATATGTTTTAAAAAAGACTAATGTGTAGTTATTTTGTCATAAAATAGACACTGTGTTAGACATGGAATGTCAAAATGTTACAATTTGTATGAGTAGTAGTAAAAATATTTATTATCAATAACATTTTTTAAATTATTTATTGTTATTAATGCTATTTATTACCAATGCTTATTGATTACCAACAAATGTACATTGAGTTTTTCTTTGGCTTTAACTAGGTTTTCAGATAGGTCGCCCTGTTCAGTGTTACATTTAACTGTTTACCTGATTCTCAAAGGAAGAGGATAGCTTATTACTAATTAGTACTAATAGTATTATATATCGGTACTACATGCAGTCATACAACAGTTTACATGTTGTTATTTTTTTAATACATTTTTATTACTTCGTGTCAGAACCTCTGAACCCATGACTGTGTAAATTTGGTGCTACAGTAAGTTTTCACAATTATGTGTTACTATGTGTGTCTAAGTGTGTGCGCGCATGTGTTTGTGTGTCTGTGTGATTATTGACAGATTGTATGTGCATTGAAGTTACATATATAGCTAAGAGAGTGCAAATATGTGGTATTTTGTGTGAAAGAGCTTACTTTCCGTATAAGATTTTTTTTTATCTTTGAGCAAGGACTAACCCTTAACTGGAGTATAACTTAACATAATGCTGCCAGTGTTTCGAAATGCACAACAAAATTCATGCCCTTTCACTTCTGATATAAATCTGGGTCACTTTGTCTTCTGAATTTACATTTCAATAAACCCACTAATAATAACACATTGTGCTATACTGAATGATCTTTGCCAATGCAAGGCGATACCTCTCCTGCTACCTTAACAGAATCAAAGAGCCCATTCATTCAAAAGGTGTACCATTCATAGATATCAGATACACTGACTCATGACTTTAAATAACATTAACTATGTAGACAGATGGTTAGCTATGGTATTGCATAATTGAGTGGACAAAGCTACGTCTGCAGGGGTTTGCCATATAAAATGCGATACATTGGATTCATTTAGAAGTAGTCAAAAAGCTTCTGTTAAAAAACACTTCTTCTGTTTGTCTTGTTTGTTTTTTAATTGTTTGCGGAGAAAAGTTTCTGTATTAAAGTGAATGTCATGAAAATGGATCTTTCTGGAAATCAGAGGTTCATTCAGGAGCCCATTTCAGGATTTTAGTGAATTTCTCCTGATGGGTGGAGGGTCCCATCAAGTCCATTCTCCATAGTGATACATCCTGGAGAAGAGCTTACCAACATCAAATATGCCTGACTCATAAAGGCCACTAATATGTCCATTGTATGACACCAGCCCAATCCCACATACCAAATCCCACTTTGAATGAGTTCTGCTCCACGAGCTGTCAGCCCCATTAAGCGTCTCTCACGGTGGCAGTGGCCAGCTGACAGGGGGGGGAAACCCAACACCAGCCTGCGTCCATTAGCATTATAAAATGAGCAATCAGCTGGAATGAAGCACAAGGGCTCGAGTACAAAACACATCCACACCACTCATCAGATACATATCTGACTCAGACAGATGGAAAGCTGTGCAGCAGGCCCAGCTAAAGAGCTAAATGTCTGAATAAAGACAGCAAGACTAGGCTTTCAAAAGGGATCACTCACCTCTCAGTTTTCAAGAAAATAAAAGACCTGAATGCATGAACTGAATAAATGTAACAGGCATATAAAATTAAACTGCAGAATTTCCATGCAGTATTGCATGACAACTGTGCTATGTTTTGTGAGTGTGTTTATTATATATATACACAAACCGATCAGAGTGGACTTCTTGAAATTTCCCAGTTTAAAATTATTTAAAAGTAATCATGTATCAGTCATGTTTGTGTAATGTAAATAAGTCCTTTAAACTGCACTGCTTTATCCTGTTTATGATAAAGGGAAAAAGAGCAGTAAAGTCTGACTTTTCACTGTCCTGTCAGCTTGTTTTAAGAACTCATTACAGGCAAACAGAACAGCGCTGTCCCAATCATTGCATATTTCTCTTCAAAACTGCTGATATCAGCGTGCTGTTTACAATGCAAAGAAAGCAATTCCTTTGTAAGCATTTTCCCTGTGATCATCACACTTTTGTTAGCCTGACAATGGAAATATTCAATAACAGAGGAACGGCCAAATCTCCACCAGGGCTTAAACCTATCCACCACAAACCCTACTATTGATAACACCGTGATGATGGCTTTGTGCCGGCCGTGCGCATGGCTCACATCATATCAGATCATAGGAGCTTAGTCGACTGTTTGATGACTGTGGGGTCAGTTTGTGCCTGCTGTATTATTTAACAGAATAAAGTTCCAGAGGGAGGGGATTTGCCGGCTTTATCATCTCACAAATTCAACAAGTGTATTTGCAGTTTGACGACTCCTGTTTTCATTCTAGCACAATTATTATAATGTATTTGTCATCATGCACTAGTCTTATTATCTAATATTCACCTAGCAATATAAAACTAACAGTCTCAGAAATAATGTGTTAACTAATATTTTGTGTTATAACACATTGGTTTTTCTTCAAAGTAGCATAATGTGTTGTACTAACACAAAACTGAGGCACATTTTCTTAACTAAAAGAACACTAACAGGGTTTATTTATGACTACTAGACTTAAATGATCACTTTAGGTGTTCAATATTATAGGTGTTGTCGTGATCCAGGGGAGGTGTAAACCCCTAGGACCGCGAACTGCCTTGGAATACGGAGTAGACGGGAACACAGGAGTCCATGATAAGGGGTGTTATTTAACAAAACTACAAGCAGGGTACAGGGTGAGGGTTAGGGGAAAAATAAGGACAATGAACCAACACTGACGAGACATACACGCAGACCTTAAATACACAGGGAAACACGATGCACCTTGGAAGACAAACAGGAAACAGGTGGGGAACTAAAACACGTGACACAACCAAAACAAAAAGCCACATAGCACAGGACAAAAACTAAACAAAGCACGGTGCCCATTACTGGCCCTCAGCCGTGACAGTACCCCCCTCTAATGGCGAACTTCCTGGGGCAGCCCAGTACCACCACCAAAACCCAAAACAAATCAGGACCCCCTCCCGAAACAACACCAAAAGGGAGGGCAGCATGACCCAAACAAAACAAAAGGGACCCCACACAAGTCCAAGGCTGGGGTGGCAGGAGGCCTCTAAAAAAAAAAACAGGCCAAAACACAAAAAGAAAAAAAAAAAAAACAGTAAAGGGGCGTAGTCCTTGAGGGCTGCGGGCCTCTGTCTCAGGGCATGGGCCCTCAAAATGGTCGGGGTGGTGCAACCCCCTCCGGGTAGTCCCTCAGCCGGAAAGGGGCCTAGTGTCTTTATATTGGGGCTCCGCCACCAGAGCCATGACAAACCTTTTCCACGGCCAGACAGGTCGGTAGATAGGCCGGCAGGCAGGTTGACCCGCCGGGAGACTGGACCGACCACTTGATGGTGGGCAGGTCGGCAGGTAGGCTGTCCCCACTGGGAGACTGGACCGACCCCTTGATGGTGGGCAGATCGGCAGATAGGCTGGTTCCTCCGGGAACCAGGGTGGACCCCTCACTGACAGGCGAGAAGTCCGGCAGGCTGGACCCTCCAGGAACCAGGGTGGACCCCTCGCTGACCGGCGAGCAGGCTGGTAGGCTGGCCCCTCCGGGAACCAGGGTGAACCCCTCACTGACAGGCGAGCAGGCTGGCAGGCTGGCCCCTCCTGAACCAGGGTGGACCCCTCGCTGATAGGCGAGAAGGCCGGCAGGCTGGCCCCTCCGGGAACCAGGGTGGACCCCTTGCTGACCGGCGAGCAGGCTGGCAGGCTGGCTCCTCCGGGAACCAGGGTGAACCCCTCGCTGACAGGTGAGCAGGCAAGCAGGCTGGCAGGCTGGCCCCTCCGGGAACCAGGGTGGACCCCTCGCTGATAAGAACTGGTAAGAACGGGGCCTAGAAGATTAGGGGATGCCCCATTTCTTACGGGGTCTGCACTGACAGGAGGAAGGGCAGCACTGACAGGAGGAAAAGGGACTGCTCTGACAGAAGGGGCTGCACTGACAGTAGGGGCTACACTCACTTCAGCAACCACACTCACTCCAGCACCCACACTCACTCCAGCAGCCACACTCACTCCAGCAGCCACACTCACTCATGCAGACATCACTCACGCAGACATCACTCACACAGACACACAAGACTTTCCTAACACCATAGGTTTCCTTGTAACGACCACCTCTCTGGCCAGGGAAACATGAAGCTAAGCCAGGCAGGGAGCAAATGCTCACGAGCTCGTCACATGAGCTCGGTGACCCTGATTCCGGCCCAACTGGGATGACGATGGGCTCACTGCACGAGCCACGGGGACAGGGTTCTAGGCTAGGCGGGGAGCAAGCGCTCACAAGCTCGCTACACAAGCTCGGTGACCCTAATTCCAACCCAACGGGGACAACAACAGGCTCACAGCACGAGCCGGGAGGACAGAAAACTTGGCTAGACGGGGAGCCAATGCTCATGAGCTCGCTACACGGGCTCGGGGCCCCTATACCTAACCCAACAGAGGCAATGATGGGCTCATTGCACAAACCAAGGGGACAGGGAACTAGGGTAGACGGGGAGCTAGCACTCATGAGCTCGCTACACAAGCTCGGGGACCCTACACCTAGCCTAGCTGTGTTAACAATAGGTTCTGTGCTCGGACCAGCTAGCACTCAGGAGCTCGCTACACGAGCTCAGGGACCCTAATTCTAGCCCTTCTCCTTCCATCACCCTGGCGAAATCCCCCAGGAAGCCCAAAACCCAGGCCAAGACCGGGGTAATAGAACAGACTGGGGCTCCCTGGAGGCCAGGCCCGGGAACAACTGAACCCAGGATGACGGGAGCATGGTGATTACTGGCCGGACATTCAGGTGCTGGACAGACAGGTGCTGGACAGACAGGGGCTGGACCGACTGGTACAGCCTCACACTCTCCGACAGCCTCACACTAGACTTGTAGTCAAGACCGCCTAGACCAATACCAAGACACTACCAAGACCAGAGGGTATCGAGACCAAGACAAGACCAAGACTAAGACCAAGACAGACCGAGTCAAG
>JBBPDH010000124.1:7441253-7453757 GCA_037974565.1 Clupeocharax schoutedeni
TACTTCAATCACGTCTTCTCCGTCGTACCGTGTATTCTCCGAAAGACATCATGTACTGAACCGTGACCCATGTACCGATGTACCGTGACGGTTTGGTACAAATACCGTGACAGCCCTAATATGTATCTGTATTTCCCTTTAAAACAAATACACAGCTGCAGATTTTCTGTAAAACTTACATTTTAATGTAATCAAATCAGATGTAAAACCAAAGCTATTTGTCCCTGCCAGGGCATTTAAATTTGATCTAATTTTTTTATAGATAAATAAGTTACCTTCATAGTTCAGAGCATGGGGGAGGCACCATTACAGCAGCTGCAAAGGGGAACCAACTCCATATGAAAGCCTATGTATCTGATTGCAGTGTCATTAAAATCTCTGTTGGTGCAATGGCCAAGCGGCCAATTACTATTGTCCATGCAGCCCTTTAAGAGGTCAGGTGTCCCATTACTTTTGTTCATATTATATGGACAACGTAATGGGACGCCTGACCCCGCGAAGATTCACATGTGCAAGATTCTTATCTTATATATATATGTGTGTGTGTGTGTGTGTGTGTGTGTGTGTAGGTGTCTCAGCTCTGAGTGGTGATGTGATAAAAAGACTCCTAAAGCCTCTAGCTCCTTATAAACCATAAATATCAAAGACAAAAACAACTGCGAAATTAAGTGGTTGTCAACATTTTGGAGGCTGCACATGTGTGCTCAGAGTAGTTCCAGAAGGGTCCTTTAGTGTTTTTTCCATTTTATGGCCTGAATGAGGCATACATACAGCAGAGCTATTCACTCAAGTAAGCTCTTAATGCTCAGCTGAGTGCATATGGAGCCAGTTTGTAACTCAGTGCCCTGAGGGGAGGTATGTCAGTAAACAGCAGATAGCTGCGGGGAGGGAAGCAGGCTGTTAACACAGTAGCTGGTAAAGACCTATAAGACCTGGATGAGTGGTCTTCCCTATGAAACTGAATACCATTTATGTAGTATGATGGATATGCAGTGGAGTCCTCTAGTGCTAACTCTGTCTTGAGCTATGTCAAAGACAGCACCCTTTTCAAGCAACAGCTTCCATTCTCAGTTTCCTTGAACTATGTGTGAATAATGATGGAGTGTGAATAACTATGTACCATCAAAAACCAAGTTATAAATATAACATGAATTAATTACATAAAATGAGCACAATCAATTATTCAGAATGTGTGGCGATCTAGAAATAAAATCTCGAATAAGTTAGCTATTACATTTCTAATTTTACTAACGCATTACTAACGTCTTCTTGTTCCCAAAATAAATACCGAATAAAATAATGATAAATAAACCTAAAATAAAATCATTTAGTTTAGATTAAATTTCAACATGTATAAGTGTGTTTTGAATGGAAGTGTTAAAATGTCTTTTATTTCCAGTGATTAAGGCCTCGTTCACACGGACGTCTGAACCAGACGTTTTTCTGGTGTTCGTGACGCCAGGTGAGCGCCTATTGAACGGCACCCCTTTTTCTGCTCATTGAAGCAAATCAATGCGTCCACACGAGCGTTCAGCCCCATCTTTTGGCCGGCTGTGCGTTTGAATGCCGTCAAATAAACGCTGCATGCAACGTTTTCTTGGCATCAAAATCATGCGCGGAAAACGTCGCAACGTCGCAGTTCGGTTGACGTTCTGGAGGACTGAATATCTCCCATGATTCTGTACGGCAACTGCAAAAAACCATGTTTTGTTCCTCTCCTGCCTACGGCGCCATATCAGGAGGATCTTTAAAACAAGATTGTAAACGGTAAGTTTTAAGAAAGAATAGGGATCCATGTTTTCAGTGCAGAACTATAAACCAAGATGACACACGTGTAAACACTCTGGAGTAATTACTGCCCCCACAGGTAAATACACGAAACTACAGATTGGGCGACAGGCTGGCGTTAAACGGCGTCAGACTAACGCCTGTTGAACGCCTTGCTCAAGCGTCGCAACCAAACCAAAAATACGCCTATGGCATTCAGAGCGCATTCATTACGAACATCCGTGTGGATGAGGCCTTACTGCAAGAAAATCTACTCAGTCTATAAAAAAACTTTGCACACTTTGCATGTGTCTTGCTGCAGTGGTATAACGTGCAGTCTGAGTACAAAGAAGTGTAAGGAAGTATGAAGGTATATTTCTTGGTAAATAGAGACCCTCAGCAAGTAAACATCACAGTGTTTTACTCACCAGGGCAAATTCATGTGATACCCTGCCATCAGGGGGCAGCTTTGCTCCAAATCCCAGCGCTGGAAACATCTTATCACTGTCATAGTCCTGAATGATCTCCCCCACCGCTCTCAATGCCATGGCATAGGCATTGAGCTGGTATGGGTTCATGTAGTGGAGAGAGGTAGGTTGTGAAGGGTTGCCTGGCCACAAATAGACAAGAACAGAAACAAAGCATGATCCATTGCACTTTAGATAATAAGCACTCCTTCATGTTTCCCTGACTCACATATATGACTGATCTTCTTTGTGAGCAATGCATTAAAGAAGAACTCGGATGTTTTTTTGTTCCAGTTCACTATTTGCGTCACAGAGGCTCTTGCCATTCTTTTTGCAGTAAATGCTACATATCCAATGTTCGGCACAGTTTGTGGAGAAGTCTGCCTCAGTTTGCTATAGAAGTATGGTGAAGTACAAACAGTGCACTGAGCTGGTTTCAGAAAGACTTATCATCACATGAAATCATCAGATGAAAGCATTTAATTATAGCATAATCTTCCAAAAAGATAAGCTCACCATTTGATGCAGTGAAATCGATTGCCACCGTGAAATTAATCTGAGTGCTGTAAAAAGAATACAAAGAGAGAGAATATATGAGAACCTCTATTCTTGATAACGCCTAATTAACATAAAATGAGTAATACGATATAAAATATCCTTTTTGCTATAAAAAGAAGAGATTCCATTTGGTGGTCACACACATGCACTGTACAGAAACTTTCAACTTAAAACGTTGTCTGCATTCACTATGGGTTGATAAAAAAGAAAATGCATTATTCATGCACACCACATGTGCTAAATTTAGCGAGACGTTTGTCCAAAGCAGGTTGTGGGTTATAAATGTTACTCTGCCTCAGAATAGATACTGCTATTTTTAGCTGGGGCTATTACAGCATCTCTAATGTAGCGTTGCCTCTTGTCAGTGAGTGGACAAGGTAAAAAAAAAAAAGCGGGAGAGAGGGGGTGGGGGCAGGGCATTTTCCATGCATACTAAAGCTTCCGTTCTACAATAATGGTCTGGTTGAATTCAGTGGTGGGCTACAGACAGTTAGTGGTGAACTAAATGGCAAAAATATATCACAATGCTTCAAGACATGTTCACGATTCACAATCTGTCATGATGTTTATTATTTCTGACACAGTAATCCCCCATTTATACGCGATTCAGCAGTCGCAATTTCAGTCCATGGCAGATTTTTTCTGAGAAGAAAACGAATAATTGTTCACGAAAAGCCCTGCACTGTCACAGAAACTGTAGATATCTGCATTTTTTGCTTTTGTGACACGCAGGCCACCCTGTGGAGCATTTTGAGTGTTCTCCTGTTTTTCGTTTTGTTCTTCTTAAAGCCATGTATTTATATTACTGTAAATTAAATGAATTTATTACTGTATTCACCCTGCAGAAAACTACAGCGTATATCATGTATGTATTACAGTACAGTCTATACAGGGGTAACATCGGCATTTACATTCTAGCACTGCCAGAGTTCAGGGTTAACTGTATAGTATGAATACAGGTTTACCTTTACATTTTCTTGAAGGGAAAAGTATTAAGCTGAATTTAAAATGAAATTCAAGAGTTTTGGGAGGATATTTTGGGGCATATTTATGGTTTAAACTATAAAAATAGGCATTTTTAGACATTTTTCTACCATATCACAACATAACGGGTTTTCACTATATGGGGGTTTACTGTATTTTACTGTATTTTACTATGTTGTCTTATGGGAGGTTACTATAGAGGGGTTAACTGTATTTGAAAAATAGGAACAAAAATAGGAAAAGATCCTATTACTTTCATTTAATTGTGTTGACAAATGCTAATGCTCACCCTCCTTTGATATAGTCCAAAAAACTGACTTCAACGTCTATGAGGCATGACAGCAGTGTCACCTGTTGAAATAAGAGTTTGGTAACACTTCCTATTACAGTCCTCTAAGACATCATTACACTTTCAATAAGCAATGCATACTTGCATCATAAACATCATATAAATATTCATAACTGCTGTGATGATGTTACTCACTGCGGAGAGAGAGCCTATGCATATAAGAAGTGAGATACATGATCAATTATGAATGTTAATACACAGCTTATGAAGGCTTTGTGCATTGCTTATGAAGATATAATGTAGGACCTTCAATAAGAAGTCTTACCAATAATGACATTTGTTAGAACATATGTGTCTCCCTCCTCGGCCTTTCACTCTTCTTTGAAAGCATAAAAAATAAGTACAGTTCACAAATGTACTCACGGTTCCTGAATTGAGGTATTTCTTCTTCTTTTTCTTTTTCTTCATGTTTACTACCTGCAGGAAAACACCTGCTGTTCACTTCTCAGGGATTCATTGAGCAGAACAAGACTTTGCCATCTGACTTAGACTAATAAAGAACAGGGTGCATGAAAGTGGTGACATGAAATGGAAAAAAACGAGTAGACGCTGCAAAAGCCGACGGCTGGCATTAATCGCTGAGAGCAATAGTGGATAAATCTCTCAGCAAAGATCGACAGGCCACTGATAGACCTCTGGTTTGTCCTTGTGGCATATAGTGGCCTTGACTGTGACCTATTCAGCAGAAGTATGTGCTCTGAGAGCTTATCTTCTGCAGGCGAAATAGATTTATTTTCCAGCCAGCAGGTGCTCATAAACAATTCTGAAACAACAGCTGAGGAGGCAATCAGTCACGACAAGTGATAAGGTGGAAGAGAGAGCAGGAAAGAAGGAAAGAAGGAAGGAACAGAACAGAGGAAGGAAGGAAGGAAGAAAGGAAGGAAAGATGGAACAAAGACCTTGTCTTCTAGTGACCAAAGAAATAACTCGATAAATCTTTAGTAATGGCCAAAAATTAAACGTACACTTTCTTCAGTTTTGCCTTGTAGCTACGAAGCTATTATAGTGAACACATTACAGAATTAAAATCTTAAATGTCTCTCTACTCTCTACTTTTTGCTGAACGTAAAAAAACAGCTTAAATGAAAAAAGTCAATAAATAATGAGAATAATCAAATACAAAATGAATCCTTGAAATCAGCCATGAAATAGAGCAGTACTTCACTCTCCAGTGGCCCGAGCAGCATTTCTTTGCAGGAGCACTCAATAATGTGTTCTCAGTACTGTACTAAAAGACACTTACACTCCTTAATTAACCAAAATTTTACACACATCCATTAGTTATAAATGTATTTAAAACATAAATCAAACTTTATAATAAGGCTAATATAGCTAAAATAACAAATGCCAGCACTTAAACTTTATGCCTATGTTATGTAACAGCTGCCTGTAAAGTCTGGTTTATATCTTAAACTGACACTGTATGCCATGTTATCAAAAAATTGGACAAAAGTAGAGATCAAATTCTGACTACTAGAAAGCTGCTGTACTGTTTTAAACTATGCACATTTTTTATAGATTACAATCATGCCACATGGTGTCAGAAACCACATAAACAAAATTATCAGAGATTAACACAGTTGAGGGATGTGTGTGATGATCCAGGAATGCTGTTTGCACAAGGCTAACTGGTGGTGTATTAGCTTTCATTGCCAGTTAACTGCATTAGCAAAATGAAAGAATTAAACTCCAATCACTGAACATGAACTCAACTAAAGATTGACTGACACCTGAATAGAATATGCATGTTTACATACAGGCTTCAACCACTTTTGTGTCCACTCCCAGGTGAACAATTTTTCTGAGCAATAACATTCATACGCATCTAAACAAGGAGTAGTGTGCATTCTCTCTTTCAGTGTCTGTCTGATTATATCTGTCTGTGTGTAGGCGTGTGTGTGAAACTGAAATGAAATGAGAAGCCAGGGAGAAAAAGTTACAGCATAGAAAGGCAAACACAAATATCCACATACAGGTGCTCGTGTGCACACACACACACATACACACACACACACACACACACACACACATACACACGCACACACGCATACACACACACGTGTGTATGTATGGCACACGTATAAGCTGTCTCTATATGTATTTAATGTACTTGACTCACCTCCCACACATTGAACTGTGACTGGCCTTTGGACAGCTCCCTATAGGTAGTCTTGAACTCTCCGATGTAGTCATGCCTAAAGAAACAAGCACATTAGTATTATTCGATCTTCATTTGAATGTGCAGTGAAATCATTTGTTATGAAAAACAAATCCTTGTCTTTCTTACCCTCCATCCCTGTCCCAGTCAGACACCTCAATCTTTATTGCTCTGTAATACATTATAACTTTTTATAAATATAAATATAATTAATTATAATTCATTATAACTGTGTAATTATGTTTCAATTATTTTAATAAAACATAATTAAACTGACAAGAATGAACTGAATTGTATTGTAAGGGCTAACAACATCTTCATTGTGACCATTCGTTTTGAAGTTTAACATATGGGCAAAATGTAAAGTAAGAATAAGAGAACATGTGAAACAGTTTTTAAATGATTACAGCTCCTTTATTCAAAAGGGATATCTGTAGTCAGGCCTGGGTCTTACTGATCCCATATATATTTATAGTGCTGAAAAACCTTTCTCCCTTCAGAAAAATAAATTATGGTTTAAAGGTTGTGTTTGGTGTGGCTTCACACCACAAACTATGTGCTCATAATGTGTTACAGAAGGTTTAAATGACGCTTTTAAACTAGTCACCTGTCATAGTCTCCGTTGCACAGGGCTCTAACTGGGATTTTGAAGGCCTGCCATACAGGGTCCAGAGTGTTCTTCACCACTTCCGTCTTATGGCAAATTGTGTATCTGTTCGACATCATCCACAAGAGCGATTTACAATCTTTTTTACAGGACTGAATTGCAAAGATTATCACTTTATATATTCCACTTCCAAGCCAGAGAACCCAGGAGATTCAGACTTTGCTGCATGGTTACGCAAGCCGCTAAGAGCTGAAAAAATAGCTGAAACTTACGTTCCGTCTTCGTTGCTGCGATAAAAGACAAGGAACGGGTCGGACTTGCCAAAGAAATCCTTCTTGTCCAGTTTGTTTCCACAAAACTGCAGCAATACGGACTCCTACCATAAAGAACATAAACAGCTGTACATTGTCCCCAGGCCCTGGCTCTCGCAGCATGTGCGCGAGTGTGTTTGTGTGCATTCAAGCATATTGTGCATTCATTATTCAACAGGAAACATTTTATGAAAACCACAGAGGCACAGGCCCAGCTGTGAAGAGTGACTGAACTAAGAGCAGAACATAGAAGAAGAAGAAGATGCAGAAGAAGAAGAGTAAACTATATGGCAAAAATAGGAAAGACAACTTACTCTGCAATTTCCAAGTTCTTCTGCTTTTATAATAATGGTTCCACAGTTTTTACCAGGAATGCCCCTGTAAAACATGTCAGCATATTCTAGGTACTCTAATAATACTCCATTAAAAATATCTCATAAGCAACATTAACAACCAATTCCTTCCCAAGACATCACTGCTTGTCTGACTAACTGGTCATGCCTAATGTGGGATAGAATGGAATGCTCTGATCAATACGTGAATACATGAATGCGTGACTGACTCACAAAACCTTGACTGAAAAGAATGACGAAAGGATCATGAATACCATACACCATACAACAAGAGACAAATTGATGCATTAGTTATGCTGTGCCTGGAGTGTTTGTATTCAATTTTGCTAAGTAGCCCTGTGTAATGTCATATGGATGATGAAATAGATGTAGACAGAAATCGATGGATAATTGAAGCAAGTCCTTTAATCTGGTTTGAATGGGCACAAGCCCCTTTGGTGCAGGGAGAGAGGCACTTTCCTAAATTAACTCACAACACACGTGCATCGTCCAGCCCTCTTGAGAAAGAGAAGGCTGGAGAGGGAGAGAGAGAGATACAGAGAGAGAGAGAGAGAGAGAGAGAGAGAGAGAGAGAGAATGCACAAAAAGCTAGTGTTGACTTGATTTTAGTGGATGTAATGCAGAGTGACTGGACAGTCAAAGCTTGTCTGGTTTATTGAAAGAATACTTAAGAAATAATACAAGAAAAGGAAAATATATACAGATAAAGAGGTACATGACATCAATTAAACTAGCCTACAATTTTAAAAAGAAAGAAGCCAAAAAGGTTCTCTGGAGTTAAGGATGTCAAAAATCCATTCATTAACAGATACTTTGTTTAAATATAGCCATAGCCATAGCCAAATAGAGACATAGCCACCACCACAAAACCTTCATCACTATAGAACTTTTAAATTACTAAAGGTTTTTCTTTTCCTCCATCTACTTTTTTGGTGTTTTATAATCAGACCAGAAAAAATCTTTTTCTGTTTTAAGGATTTGTGAACGAATATGTTTAGATCTCCTATGTGGGCAAGAATAACAGATGAGTGAATGAGTCGGTGGTAAATGAATGAATGAATAAATGAATATATGCAACCTATTCCCACAGTACTGGTGTGCATTCAGGTTTTACTGAGCAAATAAATTGGTGATTTCCAAAAGAGCGCAATGGACAAGTGAGTTGATGAACTGTGCTTTAATAAATGAACACATTAAGACTGTGCTGAGTGAATGAATGTGTGTGTTCTAAATGTATTGTAGGTGCTGGTGAATGAAGCCATCTCCAGTTATATAACTCTCTGGGAGAGGCACATTCTTACATCATCATCTAGGGGTGCCCAATGTGTCACTGTACACTAAGCCTATAATTCATTCATGTATATAGACACAGTGCCTCAGGAACACACACACACACACACACACTCAAACAAACTAGAATATGTACATATACACCAATGCACCGGTGCATGCATGAACATCTGTACATTCAAGTTAGGATGAGGATACATTATGAAATTCGAAGTGAAAACATTAAATTAGCATTGAGTCATCAGGGGCAGGCATGATGCATTTTAGAAAAGAGCAGGGATGAGCAAGGTGGAATGCCCACTCAAAAGCATTACTCACATGAGGGGTCTTTCCATACGACTACCTGGGGAACCAACCACCTCTCCTAGAGTGCAGTACATCTGGCCCAAGAAGTCCTAAAGAAAAAAACACCCACCCCCACACACACCGTGTGATAAGAGTATGGCCATACAGCCAACCTACACTTGGGTTTGATTGAGTTTCAGTTTTCATAGTTTGATATGATATTTTCAGGAGAGTAAGACTGATAACAATTCACTATTCTCACAATATTTAGAATGAAATCTGAATTAAGAAACATTATGACTGTATTCAGTTGTGGCACAATTTAATAATAAGGCGAGTGCTGGAAGGCAAGGAGAAGGTGATATATGACATGGATGCTGATGGATAAACACTATACTATAAACAAAGTAGATACATCAAAAAATCATAATTAACAGAACATTTATTTTCCAGGTATTTTTTCTACCTCTACAAAATGCAATCTTAACATAACCTTCATATAGCTTAAGTAACAAAGCAGTAGCTTCTGTAATGGATTTCCTTGATATTTAGGACACACTCATGCGCACACATTATAATGAAGATTAAACGTATATATACATATTTATCCTACACATGTGTCATATCCTACACATTATTTCTGTTGTGTATGTCAACATTTGTTTACACAAATCTGCACGTGCATGAAGGCACACTTGTGTGTGCAAGTGTGTAGTTGTGTGTCTGCCACATATGTGGTTTCCGGAGGAGGATGTCATGGCTGATCTGGTCACCCAAAAGCTCAGAAAAAACATTTTGTCAGAAGTTCTCAGCTGACAGATCAGCTGGCTTTGTGCCCTTCGGGGTTAGATCTGCTCCTTCCAGGCTCCCACAACCAGCCCCTCGACAGGATCAACAGCTTTTCCTAAATTTTCTCATTCTTTCTGCTATGTCTCCTAAATAACCCAAAAAATTTAATAATTGATTTTTCCAAAATCTCAACAAAAAGGAGACAATGTGGGCCACCAATATTCAACCAGTAAGGATAGGAAGGTCCAAGTACTTGCTTGTCACATGCCATATATCAGAATGTTAGCAGCTGTAGCATAAACTCATAGGCAAATAAAAATCATATTTTTGATAACAGCCATTTTACAGCTGGTTAGTCCATAAAATACACAACAGCAAAGAAAATGCTACCAACGGTACCATAGTTCCTCCACTAGCCGAGCAAACAGGAGGCGTCTGCCAAATGTAGCATGCTGTTCCCATTGCTATCACTGTGTACTGTGGAATTATTTATTTACAAATTTACAAACAAAATGTCATTAAAAAAAACATTTGTTCTGGCTCCTCAGGGGATGTTTTTTTAACAATCTAGAAGGCGTAATCAGTAATCAGTGGAATATAGGAAGCCAGACAAATCATGAAAAATTATTTAACAGTTAGGTATGAACAATGTTCTGAACTGTGGACCTTGAATCTAACTTTCAATCTGAACATTTTTTTAATCACCAGTAGTTAATTTAAGCTGTAAAACTACAGGCATGGAGACCCTCTATTCTGTATAGTCTCAAGCCTTCTCAGGTCCAACACAACTGAACAATCTATTAAGCAATCATTCTTTACACTAGGTGGCCAATTACTCACACCAGCTTTTAACTGACTACCAAAACCCAAGAGCAGAAATCAGCAAAGGCAAGACTGAAAATCACGGTTACTTTCAACTGGAAAAGGACATCAATTCGAAGAGCATGACAAAGGATTTGGACTATATAAATATAAATATAAATAAGTAAATATTTTATAATTCATATTTTATTCTGAATTATGCAACTAACAGGTATGCAGCTAACAGTAAAGGCATGACAGTAGGTGTGTCCGAAATCACGTACTACCGTCTGAGATTTAGTGCATAGTGTGCACTGCGTACTGCCTTCTGTAGTGTGCACTGCTGTGGGTTAACGTTACTTACATTTATACGAACCAGCTGCCTCCGCTTGGGCTTGTATTTCACTGTTTGCCGCAACTATCCAGCTCGAAAACACATCGATGAAAATGAAAGTCCCGCCCCCTCCGCTACGTGGTCAAAATGGCGCCCGTTTAGTTCGCCTAGTGTCCATCGTTCTGCGCTTCGTTTTCTGGCCGATTTCAGTGCCGCATCCGGGTTCTTTCAGTGCACTGAGTTTTAGCTTGGTTTTCAGTGTGACCGCACTACGCACTAAAATCGCACACTAAAAGTGTGCAACTGCGCGATTTCAGACACACTCTCTGTCTAACACAACTAATTAGCATCACTGATATGGACTTTTCATCATTTTATTGACCATCATTATTTTATTGATAACAACTCATTACAACTCAGTGAGCACCTAGTTTACAAAAGCACGCATGGATATGTTTTAGTGCAGGGCTTTGGCTAAACAACCGAAGAATTCATAATGAATTAATCATCCTCAAGTGCAACATGCTTCTTTAGAAGCTGTGACTGTAGTATCTCATACGAATACACTTATGCAGGCAACATGAATGCTAAGGAGGTAA
Organism: Clupeocharax schoutedeni; assembly: GCA_037974565.1. Lineage (NCBI taxonomy): Eukaryota > Metazoa > Chordata > Actinopteri > Characiformes > Alestidae > Clupeocharax > Clupeocharax schoutedeni. The sequence continues at coordinate 7,452,906 of JBBPDH010000124.1, forward strand.
AACCTACATAAAAAATGTATTTACTCATACTAGGATTTTAGTTAGCGGCGGCAAAAGCAACAACAGTTTTCCTTTTCATTTATAGACATAAAAACAGGTCTGAGGCTCTTGCGAATGTTGTCCCTTAATACCAAACTCTTATGGATACCTTGATACCTAAAGTAAAAACCAGCTATAATACATATAGTAATGATCACTGTCCTCTGCTATAGTTTAGGCTACAAATGTTGTAACCTACTCGCTTGGAATGGCATGAAAAAAGACAAAGCTAAATATACTGAATATTAAATACAGACATGATACCCAGCAGAACAAATGAATACTTGAGTACTCAAATTTGGGTCAGTCATAGCAACAGAGAAATCTATGTTTATGATCATTATAAGGCTGCAGAAGCAACAGCAAGATTGCAGAAAACTGTCCTTTATATATTGTACAATGTAACATAAGCTCATTATTTACTAAAGGCTTAATGAGAATGAGTGTCAGCTAATGGCATTCACAGTCTGGCAGAAGGAGCCCATAACCCTCAGTTGCCAAGGGTTTGTTAACAGTCAGAGCATGTTTTGTCCCACAGCATCTAATGCCAAAAAGCTGTAAGACAAAAAGTAGCTGCTTTCGTCTTGTCAGTTACCAGTGAAGGATGATGAAAGAGAATATCTTTCTTGACAAATTTTCTGGGGGCACTGGTGGATATTAAGTGACCTCTATTTCTGACCCTATCAAGTCTAGGGAAATCTTGCACGATTCATTTACAGCCAATAAATGCATAGTTTCTATCATGGACAAATGAAAGCACACACCCATGCACACACATTTACACACACCCACAAACCCACACACACACACACA
>JBBPDH010000124.1:7475349-7492838 GCA_037974565.1 Clupeocharax schoutedeni
CAGTGGTGGTGCTGAAGGTAGGACTCGAACCTGTGACCTCTTGGTCCGGAGGCAAGTATCCTACCCACTGAGCTACCGCCACCCCGTACTCTCTAGTGGCGGTGACATCTTTTACCAGGATAATGCATCCTGCCACACTGCCAAAAAATGTTCTGAAAATGGTTTGAGGAACACAACATCAACAAATAGCTGATGGGTTGACTTCACCTCCAAATGCCCAGGATCTTAAGCTAATCAAGGAACTGTGGAATGTGCTGCTCCATGCTAGAACCATCTCACAGCTAACAGGATTGGCTGCTACCATCTTGATACCAGATACCACAGCACAAATTCAGAGTCCTTGCAGCACATATTAACTTACAAAACATTTTGAAATTGTAAGTAATTTAAGGAACACACTACACTCAAAAGCCTGACCATCTACCATTAGACTGACATTTAACAGAGTACAAAAAGCTGAAACTTAGACCTAAATATCACTATGCTAACAAACACATGGATCCTCAAAATGGTAACACCTACAGGGAATATCCCTGACTTTTTAAACTAAGTGGTTAGTTGTGAAATGCTTTCAGAATGGGATTGATATGAAACAGGAATCTGAAGAGTTTAATGTCTCTAAAAGCTACCTCCCAGAAAGCTATTACATGAAATGGTTATGAATAAGCCGCTTAAAGTCTGAGATATTCATGGTTGTTTTGAAAAGGTTTTGACACAAAACATTTTTAAAGATATTTGTGGTGGAGAGGTACATCCAGTGTGTTTTAAAGCAAAATGGTCCCTAATACATAACTTTTTCCCCAACTATTTTATCACAGACAGAATTTACTGTAGATTTACTGGTAGTGGTAAATGTACTATATGTTTGTTGCACCCTTGGTTCCTATCACCACCATGGTAAAGAAGTCTCAATATCTCAACCGTGTATAAGATTTTACATCAATATATTATTCTATGTAATCTACTGGTCCATTCTTCATGAAAAAGCACCTGCTATGCTTGAATGATGTATTTGACAATGACAAGGTTTTGTATGTTTGTTTACTCCGAGTGATGGGCTGGAAGTCTTGATCCATGCATGTTTAAAAGTCTTGTTTTTCTCACCTTCATCTTTCTGATTGTGCTGTATCGACTGGACCCCTGCTAGCCTGCAGCCTTCAATATGCCAGCACAAGTCAACAGAGACACCCCTTCTCTCTTGACTATTAAAAGGTTAACTGCAAAGGTCAGTATCAGTCTGAGACAGAAAAAGACCTTCTGCTTTCACCCTGTGAAGCATTCCTTCACTTTACATTGTTAAATGACCTATCCATGCTCTGTGCAGAGATGCACTCTTTTTGAGAGCATGGACATACAGAAAATTAGGATGAATCCCCTTCAACCTAATGATAAGCTGTAGTGACCTTTGTTAAAATCACTTCATAAGACCGAGTTTCTAGTTTCAAGTCCGCGCTAATGAGCCAAACTAGGCTGTTGTAGCTAATTGAAACTAGACATGTAGAAAACAGCAGTGACAAATTTGTTCATTATGTTCAGCAGTACATATCCAAAGTGTCCCCTTATAGGCATGCATTGATTATCACTGAGTAACAATGGTCTTTTTCTGTAAGATATCCATGAGAATCAAATGTATGTTTGTTTTTTGTGCAGTATCACATCTGATTATTCATAATATGTTGCATCCTCCTTTTGACATGTCTTTTTATTTCTATTTTTTCATTTGAACAATCGCTGCTTCTATGGTGCCGGTGAGCAGAAACTATTAATGCAATGTAGCTGCTTACTGGATATTTTTAAATACACCACTCACCACAGTTTGTCTGCAATAGCTTGACCGTGCAATTGCTTGACAGTGGTGCATGGTGGAAAATGGTACTTGGTAGTTTCTCATAGGAAATATTTTATTTCTATTCAGGCAGATTAATTTAGCTGGCCGTTCTGCCTAGAAACATCTTGTCAGAATTGTTTCAGTGACTGTAGCCAGGCGACCTGCTTTCACATGTAAAATCCAGTGAGCTCCAGCTGCTCTGACAGCATTGTCTCTTATGTGAGTAGTCATTTTATACCACATCAGTATCACTGATAGGAATGATCAGTTTAGGATTTATATAAGGTATTTCAACCAGACACACAAAAAGTCTTTAGTGTTTGTTAGTATGAGTTACAAAATCTATTGGTGGCAAATTCTTCTTATGCATGTCTGGAGCATGGTGATGAGGCCAGTCGTTCTGCTGAAACCATCTTACATTAAGAAGAGGCTGTCTACTCCCAGTATGCTGAAAATGTCATTAGAAGTTAAACTTTGCCACCGACAACTGAGCAATGTAATTATTATTTCTAATGTACAGAAGATGTTCCACTGGGTTCTTTAACACAAAAACAGCTGCAGTCTATCAAGTGTCCAAAAGCCTTCAAAGTTAAGTTTCAGTGAGTCTTCATTTATTCACTAACATAATGAGCTCCTTTTATGTGGCAGAAATTGTTCTTAGCAAGTTTTCCTAGAGATAATTAGTCCTTCAGGTTTTTATACAAAGTTTTCCGTCCATACACAGTTCAGCTTTATGATGCTGACCTATAAATATTTGAAGACCCAGCAAAAACTACAAAGGAACTCGAAATCCTCTGGCCACTGAAAAAATGTTGGCTGGTTTTCCACAACACACAATAACTTATAATGAGGAGTCTAATTAATACTTATGAGGGCATGGATAACTAGAACAGGCAAGACAGACACTAATGAAACACACTCACATACATAGACAGAGCAGCAGCAGCCCACACACCCCCACAGGCAAACTGCATATAGAAATATGCATTTAATACAGCATTGATGTGTGCCTTGACTTCTTAAAGAAATGCTTCACTGAAGAATCAAATGTACACAATTTTCCCCCTCAAACGTGACTGATTAGCCAAGACATGTTTGGGGTCTGAAATGTGGTTCTTTAGTTTGGCAGAATTAAATAAGTGACTGTAGCCCTCAACATTCGTTAGACTTATATCTACTTACTTGTTTATCTAATTTTATGTTGTGTCTCAAAAATTTAGAATTTCTTCTATTTAAAATGTACTTATTGTCTATAGTGTTTGCACAGTCAGAAGGAGCCGTTCAGGGTACATTTCACTGCGTGTTGTACCTGTATGACTATGCATGTGACAAATAAAGAATCTTGAATTTTCTGGGTTACAGACACCCAAAAAAATAAGGAAGGAAACTTGCGCTCCATAACTGTGTTGGCTGAGAAGCTACATTTGGGGTAAGGTAGCAAACTGTACATTTGATTTTTTACTGAACAATTCCTGTCGTTTCAACCTATGGGAGCGGAGGGTTCAGGAAAAAAAGATTTAATCACACCGTACAAGAGCTCATTAAATGAGAGCTGGGGGTACATAGAGCTCAGGAAAAAGATTCCATCTCATTCAAGAGATCATTAAACGCGTTTTCAGAGAGGAACTTAAAATCGAATTTGTCTGCCCTTTCTGGGTGCAGTCAGGTGCATCACAGAACTAAATGAAGAAGGTTGCACAGGCTCTGCAGATGGTTTCAGTGACAAATCCGCAGCATTGAGACCTGCAGTGTTTATGAACTGTCACAGTGTTCATTTATGTATGTACACCAGTGTAGGTTCGGTAATCATTCAAAACTGGGGATTTTGTTCTGAGCCTCTATAAGAATAGCTGACAAACTATATTAACCCAGTTAATATATGTTTGCTTCTCTTGATTTTATTGTAAACCAAAGTCAATAACATTGACACTGACATTTAACACACTGATCATAAGGTACCTTAGGAAACCAGCCGTGTTTACCACCATAAAACCATAGAGAATTGAGAAATCAGAGGCGAAGTCTTCATCATTTCTAAACACCTAGAGACGTGTTTATCATAGCAAAATTAATAGTGAATCGAGAGTCAAGTCTAGAAGTAAATCGAAATCATTCAATAACTCCCATCCATAGGCACCCCGCCCCCCGACGCTGGAGGTCTACCGCCCCCCTCCCCACCTTCGCGCGCGCCTCCTCCGGGCTCACCTGCAAGACACGGTGATTTCCACCTTGGTGGCCGGAATGGCTGCGGAGAGCGGGTCCAGCTCTCCGATGCTCGCCATGTTCGGGAAAGCGCTAGCCGCGGACATGCTTTGGGCTCTCCCGGCGTGATCACAACTCTGCGTACAGGCGCGCGCTTTCCATCGCGGGCTGCGCGCGGCGCGAGCGCTGCTGCTGAAGGGGGAGTCACGGTGCCCCCCCCCCCACGCCCACCACGTCACAGGCGAGCGAGCCAGTGGAGCGAGAGAGTCCCGGAGAGTCAAAGCAGCATCTCAGAGCGCGCGCGGCTCTCCACGCTCACGTGACGCGCTTCCACTGCGCGCTTAACGCGTGTAAACACGTCGCATGCACGCACGTGATCGAGAGATGCAGCAAAAAATGTGCGTTCGTGGGCAGTTAGTTTACATTCCTCTGTCTGAAGTAACGACTCTGAAATGCTCCAGCGAGCATGCAAGAATATGTGAGAGAGACACGAGTGACTCATCTGTGGTTCATCTCCGAGAGAGAGAGAGAGAGAGAGAGAGAGAGAGAGAAGCAAGAGGAAAAGAGAGAGAGGTGGCCTCTGACCCATTCATGCATAATGGCCTCTTTCTATCATCCAAGTCTGGGGGGTATTTTCAGCACTACGCAGGATTTTCTGATCACTTCAGCCTGCAGTCAAGCTTGTGCAGATAGAAAATATGAGGCATCGAACAATCCTCACTTGGACATGAAGAGGAATTCCAATGATTTTGATGATTTTCATTCTGTAGAGCATTTATGAGGTCAGGCACTGATAATGGACAAGGCCTGTACCGGAATCTTCGTTCCAGTTTAGCCCATAGGTGCTGGATGGGGTTGAGGTCAGGGCTCTGTCCAGGCCAGTCAAATTCTTCCACACCAAACTCATTCAACCATGTTTTTATGGAGCTTGTTTTGTGCTCTGGGGCACAGGCGTGCTGGAATAGAACAGGTTCTTTTGTGTCAATGGTGGAAGCATGTTGTTGTCCATATGTCTTGTGTGATGGTCATGGGGTGACTGCACATGACTGGTGCCCTTTTTGAGTGCAAGTATGTACACTTTATGAACTAGTATACACACATTTATCAAAAGAACACCCACAAGGCTATTTTTTATGCAGACATTTATTGCATATAAGAAGGGGCGCAAACTTGGGTGCAAAAAAATGTTTTAGCATAGAAGGTTTACCATTTCCTGTTGTGTCCTTGTTTGGCAAGGGTCTGTCTGGCAGCAAAAGAGTGCAACAGAGGAACAAAGCAGTATTTATTTGGTTCCAGCCATAATTGGCCAGGACCTTTTCTTTATGGCCACATGTGGAGAGGGGGGGTTTGAGATGGCTATGATGAAACCATCTCTGTACTTGTCGTCATATGCCATTAGGATGTAATATTTTGTAGCTTGGTTACTAAATCTGCCGTTTGTATATTTGTGAACATTATGTTTTTGTTTCGGAGTCTAACACCTTGCACCTCTGTTTTTGTAAGAGGTGCTGGCCACCTGTTATATGTTTGACTTGTCTATTTTTTGGGGAGAGTATTGTTAGTCATGTGTGTGAATACTGCTACTCTGCTGCTGTGATTTGCCCCCTGAATTTTAGGAGCCTCGCAATTAGAATTATTTTTAATTTTTTCTCTTTTTTTCCCCTTTTTTGTGTGGGGATTTTGGACTTAGAGACTTTGTGCTTGATTATTTTGTTTCAAGCCTGATTAAATTTCACCTATTTTATCCTCACTCTGACTGAGTTTTTAGCCAAATCCACTCATTTGGAAGGGCCTGGTTGGTTACCTTCACAACTGGTGGCCGCGGTGGGATGGCCAGTAGAGGGAAGTAGTGAGGTTTTTTTTTCTTTCTTTTTTTCCAGAACTCCAGCAAATTACCAATGTTTTTTTTTTCACTTGAGTTTCCATAGCACCAAAGAAAAATCTCCAGGAGGGAGGGGCTGCTGGAGGACAAGATGCAGGTGTCGCAGAACCCGAATCAATCTGAGAGGTCGAAAGTGCCTCTTTGCAGGAGCTGCATGAAATGTTTATTTGGTGCGGCAGCAGGGCCGAGATGCTCAGTTGGAGCAAGAAGCAGCATGGCAAGAGAATCGGTGGAAGACCTTACAGTTAAGTTCAGACCTCAGTTCAGTCTCCTGCAGCAAGAGGTGCATAGTAGGACCCCACTACCAGACGCTGGAGTAGCTGGCGAAGTTGCTGTTAGTAGCGTAGGCATCTCTGAAGCACCAGAAAGACGAACAGTAGCTATGGAGAGCCGTCCATCGCTACCAGGTGGTCCATCATTAGCACTACCATCGCTGGCAGGTAGGCAAGCGAGGGCTCAGGTAGAGAAGGAGCCCAGGTTACAGTGTCTGAGCGATACAGAGGATGTTGAGCACTATGTGGTGACCTTTGAAAGAATAGCAGTGCCATGTCAGTGGCCAACAACTGACTGGGCAGTTAGACTAGCACCCCTTCTGACGTGTAAGGCTAGGACTGCCTATATCAGTATGGACCAAGATGATGACCCTTGCCTATGTGTTTTTGAAAGGGGCCATACTGGACAAATATGATATAAATCCTGAGACCTACAGGTTGCAGTTCCGAGGAGCTGAGGTCGGTAAGGAGGAAACCCCAAAAGAGCTGTATGTCCGCCTGCGAGATCTATATCAAAGGTGGGTCCAGCCACAACATCACACCAAAGAGGAGATTGGGGAAAAGATCATTATGGAGCAGTTCTTGCGCTTGGTTTCATCAGACCTTCAGGTTTGGATCAAGGAACGTAACCCTGGATCTGCTGCCGAAGCTGCTTCTCTGGCAGATGTCTTTGTGGCAGCACGTCGTAAAGCCCAGCCCTGGACTTATGCTCAATGGAGAGGGCATAGAGAATTGAGTAAACCCCCTCTGCAGCCTCTGCCACTACAGATTACTGCAGCTGATAGGAGTGGTCCGTTTAAACCAAGCCCTGCTTTTAAGTCTAGTGGCTTAAAAACACCAGTGTGCTGCCAGCCAACCAAGCGAATATTTGTACTGTACCTAGGATTAGTTTCCCTAAAAAGCCTGTATTTCTTCATTGTCATACTGTCGTTTTAAATAAGCGAGAGGTTAAGGCACTAGTAGACACTGGCAGCATGGAGTCCTTAGTGTCCTCTGACTTAGTCCCAGTACAGCTCGGGAACTATTTGGTGAAGACCCAACTGTGGTGTGTGCATGGGGAGGAAAAGCTATATCCAACTGCAAGTGTGTGTGTGCAGGGTTTAGTACAAACTTACTTGCTAGAGGTTGGGGTAGTGGATAATTTACCATATCCGATGATTTTGGGCTGGGATTTCCCTCTTTTTTTTGATCTTGTTAGTAGAGTGTAACCTAGTGGTGACAAGAGCCAGGGCCAAGAAGGGTGAGGTAGAGGTACCTTTATCTGTATTGCCTTTTTTCAATGCTGACATTGAAGCTCAGCCAGGGAGGACCAGGAAGACAAAAAGGCAGAGGAGAGGTGAAAAGTTTCGGTTTGGGGTTGTTCAGGGTCCGGGCGAGTCTTGCCCAGAGTTGCATGAGGTGCTTTTGAGTTTAATGCAACAACAGGATAAAGATATTGGTTTGTTATATCAGCAGGCTCAAGAGGAACAGCTTAAGGGTGATGTTGGAGAGACTCAGGGAAAGGGGTTTGTTATTACAAATGGCGTGCTGTATAAAGTGGGAGGGGCAGAGGCAAGGATGGTGGTTCCTCCATGGGCAGGCCATTTGGGCAGGCAGAAGACTATTTCGCGACTCAGCCGTTATTTTTATTGGCCAAATATGGCCAAAAATATTGTAGAGTTTTGCTAGACATTGTAGAGTTTCGAATGCCTGAAAACTGCCAGGAGATGTCCCCCAAGAGTCCCTTTGGAGCGTCTTCCGGTAGTGGGAACACCTTTTAAGCAGTTAGGGATGGATGTGGTAGGCCCCCTTGAATGTAGCTTTTTTCTTTTTGTGTGTGGGGATTTTGGACTTAGACACTTTGTGCTTGATTATTTTGTTTCAAGCCAGATTAAATTTCACCCATTTTATCCTCACTCTGACTGTTTTTGGCCAAATCCACTCATTTGGAAGGGCCTGGTTGGTTACCTTCACATCTTGGTATGCTGAAGCATAAAGAATGTCCTTCACCGGAAATAAGGGGCCATGTGAATTCATTAAAGGGGACATATGCAAAACAAAAACAAGTTATAATAGGTTTATGGGCTATACAAAACTGGGCTATGCACAGAAACACTCACATAAAGAGATCTCACCAGCTTGGTTCTCTCCGTTTGGACGGCTCCCTTATTCTTACATCAGAATAAGGAAATTTGCATACAACCGCCCCGCATCTGTTGAGACCACATCGTTACACTAGTTGAAGAGCCGCCATTTTTTCTGCTGGTTTTATGAGCAAGCATGAGATACCGGGCGCTATGGCTACAGGCAAAGGCAAGTCACACGTGAAGTGTTGTGTGGTTGCTGCAAAGAACAGCACACATCCCTACACTTTCTCCCAGCCAAAGAAAACCAAACAACTGCGTGGCTCCATTTCATTTTAGATGGCCATGTCCCAGCAACAATCAGTTTCGTTCCTCCTTAAATACTACTATACTACGTTCCACCTTAAATATTACAATATTGCTATTTCGCTTTACTGGGAAACTTTACTGAGGTTTACAATCAGAATCATGTTGCTTTTTTTCATATGGGATGTTTCAGCAATGCATATAGAGAAATTAAAATGTTTTTAATATCCACATGGCAATGATATTTTTCCAGAGTAAGGCAACATCATTCTGAATGTAAACCCCCTCTACATGCGAAATAGCGGTATTGCAGCTTGGATAGCAGTATTTAAGGTGGAATGAAAAATTAGAATAATGAGCTAACTGTCCGTGACAGAAGATGATTATACTTTCAAATAATGACTTATGTGTTTCTATTGCAGTTAAGTATAAACTAGCTTGTTCATTTACCTAACTTTTTTAATAAAATTGCTTAATGTGAGGAGCCCATCCATTCCACTTTCTAGATCATTCAACATGGGCCAGTTCCTGACCAGTGGACTTCAGTTTTCTGGGTGATGGGCCGTTTTCAACACTGCAGTGACTTTTGCATGGTAGTGGTATGGTACTGTGCATGGTGTTAGTTAAGTGAAGTTTATTTATATAGCACATTATCATTCACTAAAGATTATTCAAAGTGCTTTTCAGAAACAGAATAAAAATGAACAGAATAAAAAGAAAATTGAAACTAAGAGAACTAAGAACTAAGAGTCCTACCAGGAAAATATACTTCAAACATGTCAGAGATGTATTTAGGTCCAAACCATCGAGTGACTTCTACACGATGAGTAATGCTTAGAAATCAATTCTGTATCAAACTGGGAGCCACTGCAAAGAGCTGAGAACTGGAGTGAGGTGATCTCTTTTCTTGGTTTTGATTAGAACTCTGGGAGCAGCTTTTTGAACAAGCTGGAGCTGGCTAATGGGCTTTTGGAGAATCCAAGTGAAGAGCGTGGCAATACTCAGCGCTGCATGTAATTAAGGTGTGGATCAGTTTCTTTTAAATTTTTCTAACTTTGCAATATTAAATTATGTCAAAATACAGACTTTGTAACAGCTTTAATGTGATCATTAAAATTAAAATCTCCATCCATGAGCACACCAAGATTTTTTACATGGGTAGACATCTTAAGTACTGTACCTCAGAGAGAGAGATTCCAAGCGGGCAGTTTTTCCCTCTTTATTTCAAAAAAATATATAATTGCTGTTTTATCTATTTGCCCAAAGACACTTGGCGAGAGAATTAGATAGATCACGAGAGTGTCTTCAGACACAGCAGCACAGTTTTTATCCAGCATTACTGCCAGGTTTAGGGCTGCCACTCAAAAGCATCCAGCCAAGAGCAGCTCAGTGGGCTATAGCAGTTTTTCTTAATCCTTTACTTGAGGAAAGCTGGACACATCTAAACTCACTTTTTCTTAGCTTGGAGCTCCTTCTTGCTGGTGCCCAGTCAGCATGAATGATGAGCCCATGCTGTAGCCCAGTGCTTCTTAATCCTGCTCCTGGCCACCAACAGCACTGCACAGATTCTCTGCTTTGTTACACCTGATTCATCTTATGGAGGACTCCATAATCAGTTGAGCTCAATTCAATGTGTTTAACAGAGCAATATTAGTCACCAGGAGCAGGATCAACAAGAAACACTGGTCTAGAAGATGGAAAACACAGATAATGCATGGCTGGTTATAATATAACACAACGGAGCAACCAGCCAAACATTTCTAATAAAGTTGATGGCAAGTGTAGATGCCTCTGGTTGAAATAAGCTACATTACAGTTTGCCCATTCAGATTTGCATCTGATGAGAGCACCTGCAGAGATGGTGGCAAATGATAAGAGTCTCACAAAAGCATGCAGCAAACCATCTGGATAAGGATTGGTGTGAGCAGTAGAGTGCTCAGTACCTGTCATAACCCAGAGGAATTGAAGCAGGAACACCTGCACACTGTACAGACATGGCTGCTTGCCATCCGCAGACCCTGTGCAGAACTCACCTTCATCTTCTCTTCTTAAAAGTAATCTGCTAATGGATTAGCTGTGATACAGTAATATTAACATGGGCTTAAGTGGTGGATTTTTAATGTGCTATGTAATCTTTCTAACTGAGATTAATGCAATAAAAGAAAATTTGACACTGGGGCAGGCAATTTAAAGCCATTCTTTACGCTCAGAGATGTGTCTAATAACTCCCACGCAGAGTGATGAGTGTTAACGAACAGCATCAGGGAGATCCCTATGGCTCCCTAAGGGCAGGACTGGCTTGCCCAGGCTTAAAATAGAGTCAGTCGTTATGTTCCGCTGCTGCACATTTTAATGGAATAGACTCGGGCTAATGCATTATTAACTTTATCTTTTATTCTCAACCGCAACAGAAACTTGACTGGAGAAGTCCGGACCAAAAGAGTCAAAAGGACGAAGCAAAAGATAAAAATTCATAGATGACGATGCAGAGGCAACTTTGACACCACGCAGGAACTTTTAGCGGAGGAAATGTCTTTTGTACTTTCTTCATAAATAATTGACCTATTCAGATGAGTAAAAACAATGGAGATATGTCATGTTTCATGTGCATTTTGGCATTGTCACCCGGACAGAAATAAAAGAATATCTTCTGAGAGAATGAACTCGTCACAAGTGCACTGAGATGATAAATATTTCACCATGATTTTCATCCGCTTATTGAAAGGACCGTGCCACAAAGCAGCTCAGAACCAGCGGTTGCCAGGCTGCTATTCTAGTCTGCCTTTTTATTCAGTCATGCCATTGTTCTGAATCCAGGTGCAGCCATATTATGATAATATTGAGAGGCAAGTGGGACAGAAGGGAACACCTGCACACTGATGGATAACACAGATTAAAGTGTCTTACGAAAGAAGCAAGGTGCCTATTTCCATTCTCCTCAGGACTGAGTCTTGAAGGATGACTGTTGTGAGTCACATGGACTCACATTAGGACCACAGATGCACACACATACATACAGATCATTAAAATTGTCACAAGAACAGTTCTAAGACCTCCCCATCCAATGCACAGCATCTCATACTGGTGAAAAAAACAAGAAAGGCACAACAACACTAAAACTGGTATTAGGCCTACACAGCAGTATCTCATCTCTGTGAGATTTTACTTTTGCACAGTACTGCATGTATAAAATGTTTCTTATTAAGAGAAAGCTTTAGCGATATAACATTCAACATATTTCTATTTTTTATTAATCTAGCAAAGTTTTCTTTTTCTAAAAGTTCAAGAAAACAGTTCAACAGCTGCTAATAAAAAATGTAGACATATTGACAAGATTTAAGAGAAGATCGTTTGACAAGATGTCATTTTTTGTTGTGCAATTCCCATTCATTTTGGGCAATTTCAGTTGGTTCGGTTATCATGAAAATATGATGCAATGTTGATGACAAATGACATAGTTTAATTATGGAAAAACAAACAGAACATAAAAAACCAAAAAGCAGCACTAATGGAGATTTTTCAGAACCAACTGACACAATACACACAAAAGAACACACACTGTTCACAGCTTGATGGAAGCATCTTGTAGTGGTCACAGGGATTGCACTCACACAATCTCTCAATTTCACCCTTCAATAAGAAACACAGATGACTGGCAAGAATGTTTTTTGACAGATGGCATTTAATTCAAGTGGCATCTGACATTAAAATTGCTAAAGGGGTCAGCCAGCTAAAACTCCAGTGAAAATCCAGGACTTCGTAAATTCATCCAGTTTAAATACATCCAGAATAAAACAGACCATCATCACAGGACAGGACTAGCCCACATGGATAGAGAAAGCTTAAACTGAGGTGGTTCCTACCACTGCAATGCCATTTCTGTTCCGCTTAAAATAGCACTCCCAAATCTCCTGCTCGACTGCATCTGAGTGGAGGCCAAGAGGAGCCAGGTTTGTCAGCTGATAGAGGTTAAAGGAATACTTCGCGCGACATGCGCGGACATATTAATGGGAGTTGCATTAGGGCCACACAAACACATTTATTATTAGCGCCTATACCATTTTCTGTGAAGTACTGCTTTAACAGGATGCTGGATTTGACTATTAGAATAACACTAAAATGTAAGGCTATATATGAACAGTCTATTTATGCCATAGATGAACACGTATAGTTGAGAGCTGAATGGGTGTGAGACAGCAGTGGGTGGATGTGTAATCCAACAAACAAGTCAAAACTGGAAACACCACTGGTCTTGACAGTTTAGATGTACTGGCACAATAGTCTCTTCCCTTTACATCCACATTCATATAAACAGTAAAGGATCTGGTAGGTGTGTGTACACAAGTTAGACCTCATTTACATTTAAGAGAAGGCTCTAATCAAGCTTAAAGGTACGTGTTAAGCAATCAGCAAAGACATTAAACACAGGAGCTGTGAGAAAGACTACTGCGCAGTGATAGATCGTTGGAACAACATTAACATCAGAGTGAATGGGAAAAAGAGGGATAACTAGTGAGACGTGCAGAAAGAAAAGACAAGGGGGCAGAGAAGGAGGAGGAGGAGGAAAGAGGAGGATGGAGAGAGAGAGAATGGAGACTGAAAAAGGGATAAAAAAGGAAATGAAAGACAGAGGGGTGAGCTAAGATAAGATAAGATAATAGTGAATATATAGAGAGAGGGAAGTAGAAAGAGAAGGACAGGAAAGAGATAGAGACAAAGACAGTGGAAGGAGAGAAAATAGAGAAGTTATATAAGATAGGGAGATCATTCTATATCTAATGTGTTGTTACTGGATTTTCAAGCATTATGATTGTACTATATTAGAGTTTAGTAGACTTTGGTCACCGATGATTTACAGGCGCCAACCCTACAGCTGAAACACACGGACAGTGATTTAAGGGCATGGTGATTCCAGTTAGTCCACTTCACACGAAAAGCTAGAGTGAATTAATATGCATCATATGCACAAAGCATTAGGTCCACAGCCCTCCATTTGAGCTCCGAGAACCGGACAACTGGAGCCCGCTACAGAGCGTCCGGCTTCTTCTCTTCTCATTACCAACATGCCCCAATATGGCAGGGTCCTCGTATTGATTAATAAGGATCAATATGGACAACTTGCTTAGGGAGGTGTATTTTGCAGTTAGACTTGAACATTGTAGTTATCTTCCATAGAATCGTCACAATATTAAGACACAGGCTAAGAGACCCCCAGGAAAAGGAGCTGGGGTGAAAAAGCAGATTCCAGTTTATTCAAATCCACTTTCATTTAGGCATTTTCCTTCTGCTCAGGGTTTCTATATGATTGTGTCCATTTTTAGTGGCCGAGGTCAAAGTGCAAAGGTACATTAGCCATGGTGTCACTGTTGCAATGATCAGTGACCTCAGGGGACAGTCAGTTGCTGGCTTCATCTGCCATGTCCATCACATCAGTAGTGCTGTCCAGACCTCCTCTCGCGCGCCAGATCTTCACTGTTCGATCACTGCGGAGAAAGGCAGAGGTACACACTGTTAAAGCGCAGTGTTTTTGTGGTCATGTGACCTTAATCAAAATAGTCAGATTCATGTGTTTTTTTCCACTGTACATCCACATATTACATCACAAATCAGTGGTGTGCAGTGTATCTGCAGCAGTTAACTTCAAGTTTCTGCCCGTAAACACTTCAGAAGCATAAAACATTCAGCCTTTTTCAGCAGCTCCCCTATCATGAACAGCTGAGAGCTGATCAGAGCCGATGATCCTCGTGATGAAGGTCTGTGCCGCTGATTCATTTATTTGCTGCTGTTGTTCAGGACGGCACGTGGATCACTCATGTGGCGTTACTGATTAAGATGTGAGCATGTGAGTCATTTCAGGGCCTAGATTTGTTCACACTATAGATAGATATGGGTCACTTCCATGCATGTATGTAACTCGTCAGGGCAGAAAGATTGTACCTAGGCAAACAGTCGGAACTGGGAAATGAGGCTTGTAATGCAAGTGTAACCTTGTTTACATGCATCATTTCCTCTCTAATACTTGGTTATTTGTTCCCTCATCTGAAGGCCATGATTCCAGTCGGGTATGGATAACACTTGAGACTGTGGAGACCTCTTGAGATTCCTGTCCATTTTAGCCCACTCTACTTTTGAGCTTTGTGTCCAAGCAAATCACAACATTGATGCTTCTGCATTTGAGGATGACAACTGTGCATGACCACTTCATATTAGAACAGTGAGACACTAACAGAAATCACCAGACCTCTGTGCTAGTTCTCAGTGTACAACGGCAGATAAGATGCTGAAACAGACACAAACTATAGCTAAAACGTGCTAGTCTTTAGAAGGACATATTGAAATGAACAGCAAATTCTCTATAGACTGGTATCCTTACCTGACAAGTCTGACACTGTTATTAAGGCACCTATTTATTATAAAATATTATAATTTTATTATTATAAAATTATAAAGTATTATAAAATAAATTATGCAATTAACTAAATTTGTTTGTCTATGAATATATAAAAAAGCAGGAGAGTGGTGCTTGGGGACCAGACCTGAAAACCACAGAGAAAGTGTCTAATGGAGAACGTGTGCGTCACTTACTCAGACGCAGTGAACAGTAAGCTGCTGTTGGTGGAGATGCCATTGATGGGACTCTCATGGCCCCGCAGTTCTCCGAGCGTACTCAGTGTGTCTGTATGCCATAGTTTAAGCACTCCTCCTCTACAGCCACTCAGCAGGGCCGGAGAGCCTGGCACAACACCCAGAGCGCACACCCAGTCCCGATGAGCATTCGGCACCTGCTGCTCCGACAAAATGCACACATACACAGTCAGATTCACCCAATTTCATTTTCAATTCCTCCATGCCAGCACATTCGCTGATACAAAGTGAGCATTCTGCAAAAATTTCTGCTCACTTCTAATCTTTCATTGATTTACTTCCATCATTTACATGCAACACCCCAGCCTTTGATTGACAGAATTCACTTACTGGTTGACTGAACAGTAATCCTCTCTCTAACTTACACCCGGTGCTGTATTGATTTATTGAGCTTACCTGCAGCAGGTCTTTATGAGCCAGGTCCCATTTCTTGATGCCATTATCTCGGGAGCCGCTGAACAGACAGTCTCCCTGCACCACTACTGACTCAATGCCATCATAGTGTGGAGGCTCAAAGTTATGTGTAGGTCCAATGCTGCCTAGGGCGCCTTCTGTTACATCGAACATCTGTAAAATTAAAACAATCAACAACAACGGACCAGGCAAATATGTAGATGTATGTTTCATCTTTATGAAATGCCTGTACCTTTATGTAGTGATCTTTGGAGCCAGTGATGACCAGATCTTGGCCACTGCCAGAGTGATCCACAGTCAAACACATGACTGGTCCAAGGTGACCTGTTAGCTTGCCTGTTGAGACAAACCTTAGGGAGCAGAGGAAGACGTCAACATTTAGAAAGAAAATCAATGACATTCATTTCTCCACACCACCGGAAGCAAAAATAGTTCATGGCACTGGTCAAAAATTTAATTTATAAGTTAAAGGTGCTATACATTATATACAGTACAGTACCTTTCACACTCAGAACCGGGGCTATCATCAGGGTCATTTTACCATTTATTTTCAGATTTATTATCAGGACTTTCTGCTTCTGTTGACACTACAACCCTCCCAATAATATCCTTAAAAAGTATTTTGCAGGGCTACAATTATTCATAATTTCCAAAACATGTTTGGTAAACAGCACCCTTTTCTGAATACACATACACACAGACACACAGACACACACACATACACACAGACACACACACAGTTGTTTTTGATTTCTGCATAATTCCACATGTTATGTAATAATTTTGTATTCTAAAATATCCACTATTATTTTCAACTGAAAATAATAAAAAATAATGAAAACCCTTCTATGAGCAGCACAGGTGCGTTTTCTAAAAACAGAACATGCTGTATATTACAACATGTGTATCCATACTATGTCTAGGTAAAAATAATTATTGAGATGTAGAATATTTATACCTTCTAAGGTCCCACATGCGGACAGAGTTTCCGGCTGCTGCGTAGAGGACTGTGCCAGTTGGGTTAAGTGCAATCTGGTTGATCTGATTCTCTCCAGTAGGTATCGTCACTGTGCGGTTAGTGGTGGCTGCACACGCATCACCTGAGCTCACCTGACCAGAAGAGCTGAGAACAAAAGACAAAATCTTTCAGATGAAAAATGATACTTTATGTAACAATCAATGCTGAGACAGTTCATACATATGCTACTTCAAAGGTAGCTTACTGTCTGAAACTTATCTTTAGTAACAATTCTTTAGGAAATAATTCAAGATACAATGAATAGCCAAATGAGACCACTATTACATTATTTGATACAATGCTGAATTATTTTTGTGAATATACAGATCAGGCTTGACTGGAGGTACTATATCCATATAGCAGAATATTGATAATTATGTTGAGAATTATTATAAAAAATTGTACTGGAGGGTTGATGGGGACTCACGTGAGTGTGCGAATGCATTTGGCCGAGTCTCGGATGTCCCAGACTTTGATGAAGGAGGTGGAAACAGTGAAGACCAGGCTGGAACTGTAGTGTACAGACACTACGTTGTTGGGGTGCCCACCTAGAGACATGATCTCCTGACCAGTCACCAGGTTCCACACCTTACAGGTGCGGTCTAAATGGGAGAACACATGCTGCACTCATACAGATGATACAGATCAAGAATAACAGCGGGAAATGATTACAGGGTTTTGATACCTTAAATTAGTTTCAAACAATGTAAAAGAAACAACAGGAGGTCAGGTATGCATCAGGTGAGCGGGCGCAGACGGTGACTGTGACCATTTGTCATACATGAACACACCACTGCACACAGTGTGAACAGCACGTAATTCAACCTCTGCATTTAACCCATTCACCAAGTGAAGCAGG
>JBBPDH010000124.1:7493869-7511164 GCA_037974565.1 Clupeocharax schoutedeni
CTCAGTGGTGCCTAGCGGTCTTGGGGATCGAACCCGGACTTTCTGGTCGTAGGGCGAATGCCTTAACCACTAGGCCATCCAACTGCCTAGTGGAACCCAACCCAAGACGCAGAATGTACTCTGATGTTAAATTATTGTTCCACTTTAAAACCTTAAAGGTGCCAAATGCAGTAACTTAACTGCAGTAAGAAAAGTTTCAAATTGTACCAACAGCATCAAACATATATTATGTAATATGTAAACCTTATTTCAAAAACATCCGTTTGTGGACTGTGGAAGAGTTCAGAAATTCTAACAGCACAGTCACACCACGTTTTTTTGAGATAAATGCTACAAGTTGCCTAAAACTATGGTGCTTCCAATATTCCAATATAAATTTAGTGATAGTTTAGCTTAACATGTACAGGCATTGCCATGTGCATGTAAATATTTTGCATTTTTACATCTGCGTGGATCAGAAACTGCATATAGGCTTGCTCTGATAGCTGCCTGAAAGCATACACAGGCAGTCAGACAGTCAGGGGTCATTTGAAAATCAGTCATCAGAAGTAAAGCCAAAAACAAAAGTCAGACCTTTGGATCCAGTGAATAGGAGGTCATCAGTGGAGTCCACGCACAGCACGGCTTTATTGTGGCCCTCAGCCACATGCACACACTGCAGAGTACCACCACGGCTGCTCTTTGACACAGGCACTGGGTTTATCACGCCTCTGAGAAATACACACACACACACACACACACACACACACACACACACACACACATACATATACACACATGAGTCATGTTGAGTACAGCAACACAAGCTGTATTCAAAACATCAATCGATTCACTTTGTATGCACCAGCATGCAGTTCTCCATGCATACAGAGCCCATCATTAAAATATAGTGATCTGTGCAGATAACACTATAACAATACGTGCAGAAATGTACACACAATGTCCAGCAATCCAGCTACATGCTGCAAAATAAAAAAAGCAACAAAATGGACCAATAAAAACGAATGGACCACAATAATATAGAAATATCACTAAAATCAGACCTTCAGTTTAAAGACTACGGGCAAGCTGTGTGTCTTTGGTCCAGAAACAATCTACACTAGCAAAATAAAAAACAGTTACTTGAACAGCAGACCCTACATGAAAGCCGTTTAAGATTCTGGAAGATGGGAGGAACAAAATTCGCTGTGTGTTAATGGAGACCTCTGCTGGACAAACATGTATACACACAGGGTATACACAAACTCCTGTTTAGCCGCATCTTGCACATCTCAAGCCAGTCCTAAACTTGCAATATGTAAAAACGTGACAGCATTCCACTGCTGCAGGGAGAACCTAATGAAACTAAAAACTCCTATCGCATAGACACTGTACTGCTTTTAGATATAAGGTCCATCCTAATAACAGGCAAGGAAGATTCAAATAAAACTGATCCTGTCCTAAAATTATAACTCCAACTAGACTACATGAACAAATATACGAACAATGCTAAATATTAACTTGATATATAAAGTAATCTGCAAACGGCCACCTGATCATAACAGATTTTAAGCTATTTGCTCAAACAAAATGTAACATCAAAAATAAACAACACTGCAGTAAGCTGTGATTTCATGTATGGAGTACATGGAGTAACAGAGAAACCAAACCTGCGTTTTACTTGTTTTACCTGTGTCTTGTTTTACTGTATTTTTTGAATGTTTATTTGCATGTATTCTAATGTTACATTCTGTTTAGGCAAGCAAAAAAACACTTCATTAAACAATTTTCTTGACTTCTGCACACTACTGTGTCTATCCACTGTGTCTAAGCTCTGGTCCTACTGTCCAGCTGCACTGTCTGAGCTCTTCTCCATACTTCCTGTGCTGAGGCTCAGAGAGCATGAGCCACGCAGTCAGACGAGTAAACACATTCGGCTGAGCCCACACACAGCCTGCAGGGACAAGGAGGGGAGAGGGACGCTCCTCCAAGCTACATGAGCAAGCAGGAATACACACACACATACACACAAACACACACACACACACACATATATATGCTCACATCAGATACAGTCCAAGGCTAATGCAATGTGTCTAATTCTAAATACCACAGGGTCGAGGGCTAACATCGCGCTCCTGTTCTCTCTGAACTCTGCTATAGCTAAAGAAAGAAAAGAAAAGCATTCAAAAAGGCAAGAGCTTTCAGCCATGTTTCCCTTCACCTCAAGCCGGTGCTCTGATGATGTCTGTTATGGAGGATTCCGGAGAAACAGAGTTAGTGCAGGTCACCACAAACCACTGTAGCATAAGATCTCGCATTTGAGTATTTGGTTTTGGACTAAAGCATTTGAGAGGCAAGTTGAACACTGAATGTGGAGACACTGGGCAATAACTCCCATACTGTGTCTACTGTCTCGATAATAAGGGTGTAACGATTTCAAAACAGCATCAGGGCAAAAAAACAACAGGGATCAAATGAAAAAAAATAAAAATTTAACACAACAGCTGGAGAAAATGAGATTTATCGTTACAGTGATCCATTTCGCCACAGTATGTTTCAAGTATGCAGTGTTATTAGTTCTTAAAGAACAAAGACCGACTATTTTTACAAAGAGAACACAATTAGTCTTTTGATTTATATAGTATTTTTAATACTATTACAAATAAAAGGGTGTATGGTGATATACGTTTTGCCATATCACTGAAATCAAAACTGTAAAGCTGATACTTTTATTAAATTGAGCCAACGCAGTTTAAGTAGAGTATAATTAATTCTCTGCAGAATCAAGGCAATTTAATGCACAAAATATCAGAATCAAACATTATACTGACCCTGACAATATTGTATCGTTACACCCCTAGTAAATAGTATTTTGGGAATGCCACAATATTTCAAAAGTGTTAGAAAAAGCAAATTGTGGCCGTAATTACTGCTGTGCCTTTTACACACAGGCCAGGGTGAGGCATTATTGGACATAATTAGACTATTGGACATTCAGTGTAGGACTTGTGAGGGATTGCTTTCACCAGGCAAGGTTGAGTCAGGACATGCTTTTTCAAACGCTGATGAAAAACAGTTAGGGGGGAATCTTCTTTGGTGTAACTGACACATTCAGAGTCTGCTCTGTCCGGTTTCAGAGTCCGCTCTGCGTGTGCTACTCTCCAACTCACTAAAAGGGCATTGATCATGAAAACTGGCTCAAACAGGCAGAGGCCTTTTTCAGACTAAGTGGTAGCAGGACTGTCCTCCAGTCACCATGATGGCGCTAGCGCTTACTGTTTGCTTTCTTTGGCTTTAACAGCTGCTGCTTGTCCCTTGTCAAACGTCTTCCTGCGGGTGAGAGGAGATGCTTCCGGAACCCTCTTTTCCACCCCCGATGGAGGTCTGGAGCCAGAGTTGCTAGTTTTTGGTCCATTAGTGATGTAACAGGCAGAAACATAAAATAAAAACACAAACATCGACTGAACATAAAAGGACAACACGAAAGGATGAGCAGCATTCAGAACAGAGAATACAAACAGAACATTGAAAAACGAGGATACAAACCTGTTCACTAAGGGGTGAAAAAGCTTCATCAAACTTTGCTAACAGGATTTACAACATTATCCATATAAAAATGCTCCCATTACACAACTAATATGTCGCTAAAGAAAGTGGTTTAACCGGCCATTGAATGAGATGACAATGTCATATGCTTGTTAGATGCCACTCAATGAAAGTAATATCTAGTGAATCTCTCCATGGAAAGAAAATTATTGTAAAAAAAAATATAATAAATTGTTCAGACCTTCTAAATAAAAAATGTTTTCAAGTGATTTCCTCGTGTGGCTATTGGTAATTAAAAGTAATAAGATTTTTATTGTAAACCAAATGAGCAAGTATGGGCAGTTCCAGTCTCGGAGGATCAATTCGTTTGGGGCTTCAAAGGGCCCGTACCATGGAAAATACATTTAATGTAATATGTAAACATGGTTAAAATTTGAAAATGTACCATTTATCCTCCAATCCATTTTACAACTGAAAACCCATGTATAGAAATTCAACAGCAAAAACAGCCCATTTTAAATTCACTGTATTTGTGAAGTCATGAAAACCTACACACTTACAAATATTCACTCATTCAGCAGATTGTGGTTTAGCTCAATCTGAAGGGCAGCAATACATGAAAGAAATACTGTCTAGCAGTACAGATCCCATTTACATAAGGGCAGGAAAAGTCATGTAGTCGTGTAAAAATGAAATATTATCTTTGGTACATAAAACCACACAAGTGTCGTAAGTGATCCTCAGAGAAAGAAAACAAAATGGGTCCTTTAATATATTTAGTCCTTAAATTCAGCTACAGCTCTCCAAGACTGGAGCTTACTAACCAACAAAAAAAAAAAACATGGACAAAAATAATGGAATAATGGACACTGGCAAATGTTCCAAGCCAGCATAAAGCTAAGAAGCAGCCGTGCATGCAGCAGTCAGTGGGAGTGAACTCAAGATTGCTACACAACTTACATGCTACCCATTCTAGATGACAAGCCAGGTGAGGTGACCATGTAGTCCCTAACCGCATTGCCAGCAGACTCTAGGTCTCCTTCGGGTGTTTCGGCCATTGGGTGCAGAGAACCAGTGAAGTCCCCACTGGGCGTGTCAGGGCCAGAGTCACAGCTGTTTGCATAAAGCAGCTCCATTTGAGTGGTGGTTCTCCGGCGAGCCTATAAAGAGAATTAAGCAAACCCAGCTTTGTTAAGAAAGACAAACAGCAAGATTTGGAGATCATGTAAAAGTGAGAACATTTCAAAACAAAGAAAAGCGAAAAAGGAAAAGAAATAGGTTTTAACGGGACAATATGTGTGGCATCATTAAACTAAGTCATGTTTACCTTACTCCTGGACTTGGTCTCCCCACAAAGCTTCATGAGGTCAGAGGCCAGGGTGCTAGAGTGGGGGAATGTGAATTATTTATAAAAAACAAAATGAGGATACTCATCAGCCTTAATCAAACCCATCAATCAGTAATGAGAGCTTTACTTTAGAATCTAATACAACTGTATTGGAGTTAACACAATCAGTTCCGGTTTCGTTGACTTACTTTCCGTCTGCTGCAGGACTGGTTGATTCATCACTGCTACTGTCATCTCCATTCTCTAAAGAGAGCAAAAACAACAGTGGTCAATGCGAAAATAACGACACTGCATGGACTTTCCATTACATGGAATGAGAGCTTCTCTCATAGCACTTACGGCGCTGAAGAGCCCACTGCTACTCTGAACTCACCCTAACGGTTTAATCAATCTGATGACAGCGTTAATTACAGAGGAAGCAAATGAGGAGTCACTGAATGAGCTCAGTATTGCCATGCTTGTTGTTCAGCTGTTTTGAAACATTGGTCCATACTGTCCAGCTGCATCCACAAGATGATGTCCAAGTTAATCATAGTTACTACAATGGAAGAAGGTGAGTCGTGGAGTTCTCTCAAGAAGAGTAAGGAAACATTAGTAAGTGACACCTAACATAAAGGAACCACTTAAATGAACTAGCTAATGTGGAATTATTCTTTCTACATAACCTGCCTGGGATTGCAGCTAATGTTAATCATTTTTATTGCTAAAACTGAGGCTGTAGCACATGTAGGAGCGGTAGGCACTAGAGGTCTGCGTGGGACCGTTACTTCAGTCCTGCTCCCGCAAGATTTTGTCCCACTCCTGCAGAAAATTGGCACCACATGTCCCGCCCTCATGCGCACCCTAAATGCTCCAGCTTGTTCCTGCACCCACAGTCCTGCAGATACTACTTAATTCTCAGTATCTGGTATTTATTGCTAAAATAACGTGGCAATGAAGGTCATCAATCCACTTAAAAAATCATAGGCTATTCAGTCCCAATAAAAACAAAGCAATAATTAAATTACACAACATTTAAGGTAGGCTAAGCTATAGACAACAAAATGGCAATAAAACAAAACAGCAAGCAGCTGGTTTATATCTGCGTTAAAAAAAGCCTGCCATATGTTAGCCTCGCCTTTATTCTCTTTACTGCCATATTCGCCACTCCTATGAGTGTTTTCCAAAGCTGTGGCCATTTAAAGGTCCCACCTCTGCAATTTGTATAACTGGATGAAATGCCATTATGTAGAATTAACTTATTTGATTATTTTGCTTTTATTCTTTATAGCGTTATTATATGCTATTTGCTGAGCAACATTCATTTTATTTAGGCAATTCTTTAATTTTGTAGGAATTCTCTACTCAAATATATAGCCCACCCCCCAACCCTCGTATGTAGGTCAGGCTAACTGCCTTTCACAGAAAATGAATCCCGCACTGAAAGATACTGTGCTGGGTCCCACGGACCTCTAGTAGGCACCAATATGGAAGAGGAAAAAGGAGAAGAGGGGTGAACAGATGAGGGGAAAGCCTGACAGCCTCATGCACCTGTGGATGTAACTGCTAGCCTGCGGTTAGTCTGAGGAGGGAGACCCATGCACTCAGAACACAGGACAGGGAGACTGGCGTCTGGTACTTACCCACAGGCATGTTACCTAGCTCTGTTTCAATACAGGCAACAGGGGATAGAAAAAAAGGCAACACACAAATCAAAAACACATTCCCCCAGTACAAACGAAACCAAGTCCAATCCAACTAAAAGAAAGCTCTTTCAGCAGAGCGGCCTGGTGCTGCTGAATAGGTGCTGTCAAAGAGTTGAAATTGAATAAGTATGTTTTTTTTTATTGTGTTTCACATACTCTTACAGCAGTGCAGCATCTATTCAGGAGCAAACGTTCAACAAAGAAACATCTGGACAGGTCATGCAGTGGACTTTGTCTGACCAACCCTGCCTAAATGCTAGTGTGTTCCAACATTAAGCGGCTTTACCAATCGATTTCTTTCTCTAAGACGTGTAGGGGCAGTGGGCAGGGCTGGGCAGAGGATTGAAGGACCAGTGAGTGTCTGAGGGGCAGGAGAATGGGCTCCAGGATGAAAGGAGGCTGACCTTGTAGAGCGTTGCCCAACAGTGCATCCAGCTCTGGGTTAAACTCAGCCTTCTCCTTCAGCATGTGGAAGAGCAGCTGGTTCTGAGTGGCGCTGTTGATTTCAGTCTGTTTCAGCCGGCCTTCCATCACTTTTATCTGAGACTCCTTCTGAGCTGCCTGCAAACCCTGTGACATATTCACACACACAGCGGCAGGCATAATCGATTCACTTTGTTTTAAAACTGGACAACAAGACTTGAGTTCACAGTACAAAACTGCAAGAAAACACTCTTTAGAAGCAACGTTTGCTACCTTATTAATGGCCATAGACATGAAGTGATCCAGCAGGAAGCGAGCCTCTGAAAGAGTGCAGGAGCCGATTACTGCAGAGACGTCCACGGTCTCTCCTTCCTCCTGCACACACACAAATACACACTCACATGCTCACTTACAGTGTATTTATCTTAAGCCAAACTTGAACTTGGAAATATGTTGAAATAAAGGACACTTATTGGATGTTTGAACCATTTGTAGGGCAGCAGAGATACACATGCTTGACACAGCTGGACCGTTAATGATATCTGCTATGAATTGAGGGAACATTTCTGAGCCAGTTCAGAGGTGATGCACCTTGGCCTCCTCCATCTGCATGATGTTGGCCTGACAGTCGGCGATACTGTCATTGATGTAGTCGATGTTGGCTAGCAGGGACTCCAGCTCTTCACTCAGAGACTGCACACCCTTCTCCCCCTCTGGACCCTCAGCAGCCAGTTTCTCCTTCTTCCTGCTCAGCTTCTCTCTCCGCCGGGTCAGCTCTTCTCGTTGCTGTGGAAACAGAGGGGCTTGACATTAATACATACTCTTTCTTTCTATGAAGGAAACTAAGCCAAAACCAAAAAACGATCAGGCTAAACTTGTCAGTGATTGTTAAATGGCTGCTAATGTGTTTTTGTCAACTCTGTGGATTACAGTGAATTGCCGAAATAAAGGAAAGTGTGTAGGTCTTGTTAGGACACCAAGTTTGTGTTCACCTTGAGAAGGCGATTCATATCTGCCTCCATGTTGGAGATGGTCATGCGCTGCATGATAATATCAGATATGCGGCGCTCCAGGCTCTGCCATTTCACCCGAGCCACACGGGTAGAGTACACCCCCACAGGTCTACGATGGTACAGCCTGCTGGACACACAGATACTGTAAGAGTCAAAAACTCACATTGTATACAGTGCTGCCACTGCTGTTTGTTGAAGACCCTGATCCTTTGTGTTGCTTTCCAGTATCTTCTTCTTTGGATTTTTTAAAATCAAGGCATTGTGCAGTTTGCTTAGACCTCTAAGGCTATTTTACATTCCCGAAAAAGTTCTATTTAAGTAATGTTTATGCTTAACAGGGCAGTAATCAAGCCTGGGTGTGTCTAGTCTAACTTAAATCAAATTTGAATCAAACGGGGCACTTACTTTTCCACATGGGGTAGTTGGTGATCAGTAAATGAGATCATCATTAAAACACACGCATTTCATACCTGGTTCCATTAGGCGCTCCTGAGTTGTGGACACGTCCAGTGGGTGGTCTGTGTGATGAGTCTGGTAGAGTCTCAGGCAGGTTGACCTTCCTGCTGACCTTGCCTGACATTGGCCGGACCTGCCTCCTCAGTGCAGTCACCTACAGGACACACCAACAGACACTATCACTATCTATAAACAGCCTCTTGTACTACCGTACACATCTGTACACCTTTAATGTTTCCTTGCATAAACACTGCAGTTTCTAGCTACTCTTTATATCTGCAAGAGATTTAAACTTACAGCTGATTTTGTGTAGTTTTTTTTTTTTAAGATCAGTGCCCCACAACGATGTGTGATGTGTGTACACCATATTTTACCTCCTCAGTCTTCCTGCGCAGTATGAGTTCCTGTTGTCTCTTTTGAGCCTCAAGCAATTTCAGTTGGTGCTGCAGAAAAGCAGGCACAAACAGAAGACGTTTAAGACACAAACACACACACACACACCCTTCCAACTCCATCTTTTTACAGTGCCATGCCACACCTCTTGTTTGCGCTGGTCTTTCTTGAGTGTGGCGATCTCACGGTTCCTGCGAGACTCTGCCATCCGGTTTTTCTCCTGCTGCTCCTTCATCTGCTTCATCAGCCGCACCTAGCAAGAGTCAACACAGGGGTTATGAGCAAGGGCTGCTAATACAAACTCTCCAGCAAGGTTCAAAAAGTTCTAACTAGAAAGAAATATGTTTTATAGAGGAAAAAGATCTGGGGATTTTTATTGCTCTGTATAAATATAGTGAACCAAAAAAACAGGAGATGTTCCACTGGCAACCACAGGGGGGTGCTGTTTGATTCTCTGAAACCCAGTCCACTACGTAGATAGTAGTACACAGACAGAATTCATATTATTAATTAGATCATTTATATACTCTTCACCATTTCCTAACATAGTAGAATATAACTCATGGCCTTACTTTGGTTTTCTTCATCTCTCCCACTTCCTGCTGGAGCTTCTTGAGCTGCTTCTCGTACTGTGATTGGTTCTTGAGCAGACGGGCGTGTTCTTTCTGAGCGGCCTGCAGCTTCTGCAGCTCTTTATTCATGATGCTCAGTTTCTTCTCGTATTCTGCCTTTATCCGCTTCGATTTGTCCTCTGAACAGGACTCCATGGAACCTACAAAACCACACACACTTACATAGGAGCTGAGAGCAATCAGGGAGGGCTGTATAAAGGAACCTGTGGTAATTTGACTTCTATTAAGGTATAAATGTTTCTTATCTCCTTATATTCATACCCATGTTGTGCAGCACACGGTCTCTTTCCACCTGTGTGTCACGAATCTTGTTCTGCAGCATCATCAGCTTCTGCTCATACTGCTGTTTGAGAGTGTGCAGGCGTCTTTGGCTGTTCTCCAGCTCATCGATCAGCTTCTGTTTGATGGCAATCTCACAGGTGATGTTGGCCAGATCTGCCTGGAAGTTCTCTGTAAAACACACACACACACACACACACAGGGGTCATGTACATTTAAATCATACACAATCTATTTAACACTAGCTGTATTTGCAATCATTCACTCATGAGAGAATGACTATAGAACTGCAAGGTTTATTATGAAGATTAACTTCATAATGCATGACTTCAAGCGCAGCTTAAGTGTACACCATACACACATAAATGTTATTCATTTGGTTTAGGCCTATTTGGTTGCACTATGAGGTAAATAACAAGCTACATGAGCGCAATCATGCTGTATTGAAAGCTGCTCCAGACGTATCCAAATGCTACAGTACAATTACAGATGAGTAGGTTTGCTAAATTGGCAGTTGCTGATTCGATTGATTTACTTTATGTTATTCACGTTATTAAAGAAGTCTTGCAATGGTGGGAAGTCGTTCATTATCCAGATAAAAAAGGGTATGGGTGTATCCCTATTTCATTATTTACTGTAATAGTTCTTCCACATAGCAATTTCTTAGCACTTGCGTTATAACCTAGGCTATCGCTACCAAGCATTATTTTCCCCCTAAATGAAAACTTAACTTTCATGTTTGAGGCAGTATCTATGTACAAGGATTATTTTACATATTAGACACAGCCAATCATGAGAACCAGATCTAATCATTAAAAAAAAAAAATGTAATTACTGTCACAGCTCTTAATGGGCAGAGAGATGTTAAACATTCTGACAGGTACTCAGAATGTATCTGAGGTGATGAGATAAGAGTCTGAATTCACCCCAAGCTATTGTATGCTCAAAAACAAAGGAGAAAAAAAGAACATGGAACAGAATAGCTATGATATTCTAGTAAAACAGACTTGGTGTCCTACTGGGAAAAAAAATAGACAGCACCTTTCTCATCCAGCTCAGAGTCTGAGTCATCTGAGCTCTCCTCAGCTTCCATCTCTTCCTCTTCATCCTCCTCCTCCTCCTCATCGCCCTCCTCATGATCACTGCCTTCCTGAGCCTCCTGTAATAGAATAATAGGTTCAAAACTATATGTGATGTGGAGAAAAACATACAAACAATCCCAGATAGAGTGTCTGGCTGTAAATACCGTCTCTGCCTCCTCATTGGCTGGCTCAGGCTGCTCTTTCTCACTGCACTTCTCTTGCTGCTCATTGTCAGGAGCTTCATCCTTTACAGCACTGGGGGGCAGAGTTGCACATGCAGCTAAATGACAAAAATATTTTTTTCTGATCGCAGTTATGTACTAAACCCACACTCTGGGATTTTAAACGCATTTGGTTGCACCCTTATGGAAAATGTGCATTTACTCTCGAAAACAACACCTGTTTAAAGCAGTAGCTTTTACACAACTTCAACTTTTTTGATTTACAGATTATTAAAAAAACTCAAGATAAATAAAACACTCATGTCTTCCAAAGATGTTTCTTCTGGTTAAGAATGACCAGTAAATGTGATGGGTGCACTGCACCTCCAAGCCAGTCTATGAGCTAACCAGTTAAAATGGAACTGCTGTATCAATCTAAAATCACAGAGTGTGCTTTTGTAAACTACTGGTGGGCAATATGGCAAAAAAATAACCACAATATTAAGACACTTTTTCAATACATAACATATATATCATTTTGTATTTCTGTGATTTGTGAACAAGTGTGAACAAGGGGGAAATACACCAGCCAAACCTTAGTGCAAAATTAAAAATGGTGAAGAAAAAGTATGAGTGCTGTGATATTTGTCAATTCGATAATTGCAAAAAGAGGAAACAAAAGGAGCAAAAACAAAACAACTGTTAATAATAAATGAATAAATGAAGTTAATGGCTTAATGGACAGATGTCCAATCAACTACTTATAGCTTCTGCTTTGTCATTTTCAAGTGGTCTATTAAAATCAATTTATAGTTATTTTTTATTTTATACTCCAATATAGTTAGACAGTGTTTTTTGACTAATGCAACTAAACATGTTCCATTCTATTCTACTCTATTCTTAAACTTGGGAGGAGCAATCTTAAGGAGCAGTTAATTACTTAATTTATTATTATTCAGTATTTCAGTACTTCTTTCAGTATTTCTTTTTTAGCTATCCTTATGCTAAATGTTAGGTTTTGACACATTTTACATTTTTGTTATTTTAATTATAAAATTTAGGGCTGTCAAAATGACTCAGGCCTCAAATAAAAAAGTATATATAGTTAACAGATTACAATGAACATTTTTCAATGGTTCATCTTAGTGATTCATTATATTAATCAAGTTAAATTATTTTAAAGGAGTTTAATAGAGTTTCAATTTCAAAAAATTAAATTTAAATGATCAACATGTTATTTGCAGGTCATTATAATGCTGTGTGCAACAGCCTGAGCTTTTACAACATTGCTGAGGGAAACTATTAACACCCACATCACTTTTCACTTGTATAATATATAATGGTCCTTAGTGTAAATCTGTGATATTTGCAATTGGTTAGTGGTCTAGGTGTACTGATGAGAATCACAATATAATCAGAAAAGCATACTGTGAAGTACTGTGTAACATAGTCATATTGCCCAGCTCTAAAACAAATGCACAGTGACCATACAGTGCATCTCTTTATCCCAAAGCCACTGCAAGTGGGGACAAATGAAAGTGAAACTTGCAGTATACTTGCAGTATACAAGACGAACTGAAAACAAAAAGCACTTTACAAAACAACCTAAATTAAAGATTCAAAGCAGGGAATCTTTATTAAAAAGTGAAATGAAACATTTGGATGAAACAACAAAAAGAGAAAAATAATGATCAGGTAGTTTCCAAACCACAGTTGTCAGATCAAGAGTTGCTGTTTGAAAGTGAGTAAGAAATGTGCAACTTTGCCAAGGTACAGTAAATCAGGCTCATGCCCTAATCACAGATCACATTAACAGATTGATGAACACGTTTTAAAGGCACTTGCTGGCTCTCCTCCAAGTGTGGCAACTACCTGGATTAAAAAGAAAGAGAGTTAAAAGGGCAGGGGCGGGGCACTGCATGGGCAGCAGGGTGGAGTGGGCGGAGTTTGATGGGACAAACCTGTCTTCTTCAACTTCCATCTCCTCTTCCTCCTCTACTCTCCTCTCCTCCAGCAGCTGCTGCAGCCTTCACAGGGTGCAGGTCAAAGGGGAACGTTCAGGGAGAGGAGAGGAGGTGAGTGAGACAGGAGGGAGAGAACGTCAGTGAGAGCAGGAACAAAGCCTCTTTTCTCAGACCAGTCAGTCTTTCTTTCAGTCATTTCAGCTTCATAGGTTTTTCAAGTTTTTTCTCTTTTATAGCTCTATCTTGTGATTATTTTTGAATCATTATTTTAAAAACTCATATTTAACATTTGATGTATGATTTTCTAAACAAACTATTCAAATCACATGACTTTTATAATACATTATTCTTTAATAAACTAATAATGTGAATAAACCATTTATTTAAAAGATAAAAACTGCCTTAAGCTTTTCACATTGTGTTCTTTTAGGATGGTGCTGATTAAATTTGCATGGTGATGTTCTTTTCTGGCTTTGACAAGTGTGTGTTATCTATACACTGTTCGAAACACAGTTTAATGTCATCATGATGCAGACTACTGCATGAAATGAAACCAACAAGCATTTTCTTTCAGTGACTACATTGCCAAGATTAACACCGATTCTAACACAGTTATCCTGCTGTGCCTTTTGGTGTTAAGCCCCTCATGGGTCCATAACACCAGACAAACTAATGTTACTTCTGTACTAATTACAGTTATTAGAGAAACGTTCTCATGTGTAATTGCAGCTGACAGTAGGAATACACACCCACAGTACAAAGCGCACCAACAGCTTCACATGACAAGAGGACAAAAGTGCGATGCCATGACAACCTTCCCTCCACAAACCACCTCACAGGGAGTTAACAAGCCTTGCATTCTTTCAGAACATGCTTGGTTCTCTTTTTTTACCTCTTCTTTTTCTTCTTCTCTCTCCTCTTCAGTTTCTCCAGGTCTTTCTTAGCCAACTCGATGATGTCAGAGGTCTCCTGTGAAGGGTCAGGCCCAAGGAGAGCGGGTGAAAAGGCTCCTGGGCCTCCATAGAAAGAGGTACGAGTGGATGCTCTGGACAGATTCTTCCTCAGGTTCTCGTTCACCGCCTCGCTTTCCAGCAGTTTCGCTCTAAAACGTGGAAGCAAAGAGGTTCAGTGCACAGAAACTCAAAATGATGTATGAGCATTCTCTTCAGTGCCACACCTCAAGTCTTCAATCTCTTTGATGTAGTTTTGGATCATTTTCCCAATCTCCTCACTGCCTTCACCTGGGCACAAACAATTCATTCGAAGGTTCTTAGCAGTGTGCGATTTAAGCAAGAAGTGAGTACAAGTGTAATCACTGCAGTTAATACAAAAATAATATTTAAAAAGTAAAAAAAATATTTTTAATACTGCAGTAAGAAGCTGTTCTGAGCACAAGAAAAATCAAACAAACACACACACAGGTGACTTACCAACTTTAGCGAGAGCCTGGTTGGCCTGGTCACTAAGCAGCTGAGTAAGGCGAGTACGCTGGGCATCGATGGTCTCCTGCATGGCTTTAACTCGCACACGCAGATTGTTGTTCTCCATCTGCAGCATGGAGTTCTCATGGTACATGTCATTGATGCTCTCCATGCCATCTTCGCCAATAATGCGTTTTCCCTGTGTACACACACACACACACACACACACACACACACACACACACACACACACACACAACACAAAGTTCCACATTTCACTGGCACTAAAGCAGTGGTTCTCAGACCAGTCTATGGGACCCATTACACTTAAATTCACATATTCATTGTTCTTAATTGTGTGGTTCAGGTGTGCTTGAAACTGTGACCATTGGTACATGGCCCATCGTCTGAGCACTGAGGGTCTGGTTGAGAAACCCACCTGAATAATCCTAAACTTACTTTGGAAAGTGAACACTGGAAGTACAGCTGTCTTTAAAATGGCCTTATATTATATTTTTCTTGTACTTTGTTTCCTTTCCTCTGTGGGCCATAACATCTAACAGACTATTTTGGAGCAAAAACCATCTTTAATGAATTCTGTTTTCCAATCTGTCTTTATTTCTTAGGATTAAGCAGGTTGTTCACTGGCCTCGATTCTGACTGGTTGCTCTGTATTGTACAGCATTCAGGAAGCACAATTGGCTGAAACACTCTTTATAACTTCAATGTGAGTGAAGCAGATTTCCATGAAATGGATCCTTACTACTATTAGAATTTTGCAGTGTAATGAAATTTGTAGTTTAAAACTGTGAGGCTGAGGCAGAATTGCACTTACGGTGCGGTATTCCATGAGTTCCATCTGCAGCCGCGCAATTTCAGTCCTCAAAGCGCTGATCTGCTGGCTGGCCTTGTCCTGGTTCACCACCACCTTGTTCTTAATGTTACGTGCTCGGTTTGCATACTTCAGTGTGTTTAGGGTCTCCATAAAGTCACGGTCAGACGGACTTGTGCAGGCAATCATCACTGTTTGGCTGTGGGACAGAAAAATGTCATATGCATGTATGTCATCTCGAGACTGAAAATGCAGTCAGCAAAAACACAGCATTAAAAACTTTAATCTTTAAGACGGAACCCCTGCACGTGATTTAATAGGCTTATTGATTGTATCGAACCTGTTGCCACCTAAGGAATCCTGGAGGAGGCGAGTGAGTTTGGAGTCCCGGTAAGGCACGTGCGTTGAACGTTTGCTTCTATTTCCTAAGGCACTGATGACATTCCCCAATGCCAACTGCATCACACATAGAGGGGAAGAGGGAAGACAAGGGTCTTCAAGTACTGCAGAGTTACGGTTAAAACATATCTCGCCTGCATTAAATGACATGAGTATCTTCTTGCTTATATGAAATTATATACCATTCAAAATCAATACAGTATAGACAACTAAAGATCTGTTTCTGATCAGGGATGTTGGACAACTGCCCTCACCAGTCCACAGTTGATCGAGATGCCCTCCTTGGCCCTGTCCCCTGTGGCCCCTGTTCTCTTTAGCCGCTCTGAGCCTGCCAGGTCCACAAAGTGGAACTTCGCTGTCAGCGTCTCAAACTCCTCCATATCTGACGAGCCATTAGCCAGTCGATTATCTGTCTCATTATCCTGATGGACAAAGAAAAAAACTCTTCATGTACACCCATTCATTAACAGAATTATAATCCCTTTCACATGACAAGCATAAAAACTCTTGAAACGATATCCTGAAAATAGTCAGGAACAGGTATTTAAAGACATACTGTACACTTTAAAGCAATACTGAAGAGCTGATACTGGAAACCTGAAAAGAGCAGCAGAAGAGTGGTTAGAATTTGAGCTTACATTGTCTGCAGGTGCACACACGCGGACTTGGCACAGGTGGATGGTAAAGATGGCGTGAGAGCGAGAGCTCTGCACATTCATCTGAGTGCTGGCTGTGGTGCGTGAAAGAGCACCCAGCTTCAAACACTGCATCATCTACAACACAACAGCAAAATCAACACAATCATTTCTACAGTCATCCACAACATCATACATAAAGCTAGAGAAATATTTGTGCATTGTTTCATGTTCCTCTCCTGTGTAAATCTCCTGTTTCATGTTTCTTCAGTCAAATGTGAATTTGGAATCAGCCCAAAATGA
The DNA here is from genome assembly GCA_037974565.1 of Clupeocharax schoutedeni. Classification (NCBI taxonomy): domain Eukaryota; kingdom Metazoa; phylum Chordata; class Actinopteri; order Characiformes; family Alestidae; genus Clupeocharax; species Clupeocharax schoutedeni. Next base: position 7,510,424 of record JBBPDH010000124.1, read on the forward strand.
TCCAGTTGGATTGTGGTGAACTTGAAAATTTCACGACACGCAGAATTGCCTCCTAAGGAATCCTAATTAAATTGTTGTGAAGTCAGAGATATACACTCACTTCAGCCTCGGAGGAGACGGTGCGGGTGGTCACCCCTACAGTATAAATGCCCCCGGTGGCATCTTCATGTATCTTAATGTGGGACTTCTGCTTCCGGGACTCCAGATCACGTGTGGAATCAAAGAGATCCAGAACCTCTTCATTATACAACTAGAGGCACATACACACACACACACACACACACAAAGAGAAGCATTAAGGATTATACCCGTGTCTTATTATACCTCATGCATTTTTATACACAACAATTTTTACTCAAATAAACTCTCTCCATGCCAGGCTTTATGACGACATTTATTGTTAACATTGTCTTAAATTACATCCCAATGTCTCATTATGCTTTTTTAGCAGGATTTCATTGTGAAAACAGCATCATTTATCCTGGTTAATTAGAAGCTATTGTCCTCAAGGTACTTTATATTAAATTTTTTTATGTGCTGCTAGGGGTTCTTCTTCGTCTATTCCAGTTTATTAAGACTGAGAAAATACTGTGAACATTGCGTAGATTGCTTCCATAAAGTATCTTGGTATTACATTTTTGCCACATTTCCTGCTTTTATTAATTTGTATTTTTGAGGAATAATTTTATTATTGAATAACAACCATGTTCTCAATGAACCCAAAAAACTCATTAATATCAA
>JBBPDH010000124.1:7522801-7534617 GCA_037974565.1 Clupeocharax schoutedeni
ACAGCTTTACACACACTTGGCATTTTTTTCAGTCAGATTCATGAGGTATTGAACTGGAGTGGTATTTAATTAACCGGGATTCTTCATCAATAGTTCAATAGTGGAATTTCTTGCTTTCTTAACGTTGTTTATGACCACCAGTTGTGATGGTCGGGTTGGTACACAGCTGGTGATCCTATTCGACTAAGGTTATGGTTAGTTTAACTAATCTTTTTGTGTTTACTGCATAATTCCATGTGTTCCTTCAGCATTTTGTGTTCAATATTAATCTACAATGAAGAAAATTATAAAAACAAAGAATAAACATTAAATGAGAGGGTGTGCTCAAACTTTTGACTGGTACAACTCTGTAATTGATACAGCTACTTCAAGAAGCATCTCCATTATGAAGCACTTCTAGTAGAATAGGTGCTCTTTAGTAACTGCACATCACCACTCCAGCGCTACACAGTGGGTAAAGGGATATAAAGCCTCTTGGATTTAAAAACCACAAACCTCGCTCATGTAGGATAAAGCCTTCCCAGAAGAGAAGAGTGTAATACTGCAGAAAAAGCAGGACAGACTTCCCATTTATACCATTAAATCCAGAAGAAACTTCGATTGAGTAGGTATCTAAAGTGCATATAAACACATTTGTCTGGATATGTTTATGATAATGCCTATGTATGTCTCACAGGAGATTGACCGGAGCCCTGTCCTGTGCCTGGTCACAGTGAGAGTTCCTGAGGAGAATCATGACTGGTTGGTTGCAGGGACACAGCTGGGCTCATTGGTCATAATGGATATGAAAAATGCTGTAGTTTTGCACCATTTACAGAGCGTAAAGGATGCAGTGACCTCACTCCTCTTCCATACACCATCTCAGCGTAGGTGAGTTAATACGGTTTGTGATTTGCTGTCATGGACAATTGTCATGAGATAAGCATCTGAGATTGTCTAGTTTAAACTATATCATTTATTATGTTTTTTTGGGTTATATTTCACTGGTCTAATTACTTTTATGTGATTTCTTTCTGTTAGCTGTTTAAAAAAGTACTTATTGGTGGGAACAGCAGATGGAACGATTGTCATTTATGAAGATTCCGTCTTAAAGGTATTGCTTCACTGAATTCCAGTTGCCTCTCGAACTACTTCCCATGTAGATTCCTTTGTTCTCTTGTTAAAACATTTCATTGCATACTGTGGTAAAGGACATGGATCTCTCTCAACCCCCTGAACCCAGTGTGCAGATGGTGCTCCAGTGAAGGTGGTGCAGGTTGGGAATGTGAATACACCTCTGATATGTCTGGGTCTGTCAGGCCACTCTCAGGACCGCAGCACTGTCTGGGCTGGCTGTGGCACTAACGTGTTCTCGCTCACTGTAGACTTCAACGTTTCTAAGAGTATAGACATCCGGCCAACCAAACTCTACCAGTAAGTAGAATCTTGAATCTTAAGAGACCATGTGGCTTGCTTTTCTCAAGTTATTGAAATAAATTGTGGTACCAATGACCCGTTTGCTGTGCATTTGTTGAGAAGGCAGCAGTGGTCGGCCTATAGCGAGGCATATATCTCTCGGCTGGTGGTGGACAAGCACATATATCTGTGTAAAGCTGGAGGACAACGAGTGGAGGTGTGGGACAAGAAGAGTGGGCGGATGATTGACTTCATTGACTGTGCGCAGTTGCTAAGGTGACCAGACATACATACATACATGCTGTGGATTAGGGAGAACTGGGGTAATGAATTTGGTTGCTACAGGGATACATCCTTGGCCTCCTACCCATGCTTAAGGAAATCACAAGCTGTGCACATTTTTTGTTTTCCCTTCTCTATACACCTGAGGCTAAGCCCACAAGAAGCTTGTTAATTAGGTAACCAGTTGAGCCAGATCTGCTAGATGAATCATAATGTATTTTCTTGGATTGGTATTGGGGATATTTCATGGATCAGATAAAGTGTGTCACCTTTCAGTTGATATTACACTGTACAAGCATAGTACAGTTCAGAAATATTACCGTGTGGACAGGGGTATTGAGGCCAAAGTCTGGAAGATACTGAACAAAATTACTGCAAGTTTTTTGTGGAAGTTTTATGTTTGAAAGTAGGCCAAGAATTGTATTTGGCGAAAATGGTCATTTTACTATTAGACACTATAATAGTTCTAGCATTTCAGAAAAAACCTTTAGGCAGATTTCTTACAATGAATATGATGCATTTTGTAACACTATTAAATTCTGTATGGTTTGATTCCTGTGCAAATCCCAGCTCTGGCAAGAAGACCAAACAAGGTTCTGACATGCCCAAAATGGTGGAATCATGCCGGGCCTATGTGAAAACTCTGCTGGTACAACATAACGGCACACTGTGGATTGGCACTAGAGCCGGACACATCCTACTGGTGGATCTGTCCACACTACAGCTGCTGCAGGCATTCAACCCCAACTGTGTCTCAGTGCGCAGTATGGCCCCTGTGCTGATAGGTACCTGCTCTGCTCTGTTCATTTCTTGCTGTATTTCTGAGTGCAGCGCCACCTGGTGTTGCATCCACAATCTGATTTTGCATTTCTTTGAAATGTTGACACATTTCTTCATTGCATGGTATTTAATCTATACAGAAAGACTTCTGAAGTGAAAAGTCTTGAAGCTGTTGATACAGAATGTGTATTGAATTTGAATGTAACCCATAATTCACTATTAAATTAAACGTATGCTCTCATATTTATATAGTATAGTAAAATGAAAGATGGTTTCTGTGGATTTGTCAGTACCCAATCATGCGCTGCTTTTTAAAGCCGGTTTGTGTGTGTAGAACCTGTTTTGTTATTTAGTTACTCCCTCTGGTTGTCCTTATCTCTCTCTGTACATCTGTGCAACACTGATTATGTCATCAGTATGTTACTGGCTGTACCGTTTTAACTTGCAGTGCAAATCTATGTTCTATGACTCTTACTTGCATGTAAAGACACATATATTGTAAATAACAGATTATTAAAAACTATTTACAGAAACACAAAACCGGAAAAGCGTGATTCTGATGTTGGGCAGACGCCTTCGCATGTCTCAAGACCAAACTCAGCCTCAGCCATGTAAGAATCTCTCAGTGCTAATACTGCATTGCAGTCATTTTCAGTGAGTGCATGAGTTTTCAGCAGTTTCTTTTTCTTTTTTCCTGTGTGTGTCAGATGAGGACTCTGTGCTGATGATGTGGAGTAGCTCTCTGCCCCAAGAAGTGAAGGATCTGAATGTGCACTCTGAGCTTAGGGAACAGATCACTGCCAAAATGAGAGAACAGGCCCATGATCACACTTCTTCTTTATACTCCCATTACTGCCAAACTCAGTACCAGTATGAAATACCACCAAAGACTCTGTCCACTCCATTCTGAATTTCACTCCCATTACCTTTAGATATGAAAAAGGGACCTGTATAAATTCATTGCTGTTGCACCATTAAGGGAAACCTGTTTTAAGCTGTATTTAAACTGACTGTAGAGTGGTTGCATTTGGAATTCAGTGTTGAATTTTGTTACTGCAGCTAATTGCCCTCAGCAAACTACACCTTTGAAGTATAGACTGGCTTGTATTTGGCGAGAAATGCTGTTGAATTCCAGCATGTTATCTCAGTACATTATTAACTGACATCTCTGTTTATATGTTTACCTATAGCAGCATTTTCAGTCCTCTGTCTCAGGAGGTTAGTTTAGTTCAAATGTTCCGTTGTTACAAATGTTTTAAACACTAGAAAGCAGAATATGGTGCCGCTGTAGGGATCCTCTCTCAGGGTGGGCCATGAGAATGAGAACCAAATCCTGGAAGGCCTTAAAGAGAAGTGTCTTTCCACTGACAATCATTGTGTCCTTGAACTCTAAGCGACTCCCAGGTGCTGCAGTATTTATACCTCGTTTCTCCCCTACTGGGCAACCCTGACAATAAAAGTGGAAGGTTCTGTAACCCAATGTTAGCCTTCACACAGTTCGAAAGAAGGTAATTCCTTGCTGATTTCCTGTGAATTTAAAAAATACATTGTCGTACACTACATGGTATATGGATGTTTTAAAATGTGACTTAATTATACATGTTGCACTTCCTCCTGTATATTTTCCAAAGGGATTACAATCACAAATTGTAGTACTATGAGATATATGCTAGAACTTCCTGTTAATGAACTGGAAAATTCAAAGAAATAGAACGTAGTTTATTTATTTTTTTTGGAAAAATGATAATGTGCATGTCTGTGTGTGTATGTTTCATAACTAAGTATTCTGTGAATGAATAATGAATCTATTTGTACTTGCTGTATGTCACTTGAGTTTTCATTTGGTTTCTTTAGATGTATTTTAAATTTCAACAGTATATGTATGTAGAACCTATCTAGTTATCAAGTGCCCATTAAGGAAACATTTTGCCTACATGACTGATTAGATCTTTGGAATGCTGCATCTTAATGAAGAAAAGAAGGCAGTTCCTTCCATTTAACCTCTTACAGTGGTTCAAATATTAAAGATTATTAGATCCCTTATGCACAGATTGCTTTAATTTTAACAGCCCTAATAGGGTGTGTGTGTGTGTGTGTGTATGTGAGGGAGAGGGGTGGCTGTAACTATTTTAACACCGGGCAGCACTTTGGTTTGTAGGAATCTGCTGACAGACAAAAACAGAATCTAGATGTGGGGAAAGTCAAGACCCACTTCATAGAACTGTTTATCAATTTTTTCCAAACAAACAATGTGAAATGCAGTTTATAGACAACAATATGGAGCCTGCTGGTAACCCCTTCTTATTCAAAAGTAAGTAAAGACATGGGAACAGAATTCTAAAACATGGCCACGACAGTACAGCCTGATCTTGTTTCCACAGCTTACTTGGCCTTGGCCTTACTCGGTCTTTGCTATGTATTAGAGTCCCATTCCAATGTCTTTGTAAGCTATTCATATTAGTAATACATTCCAAAATGTTCTGAAATTTCCACTTTGTTATGACTTAATGAAACAGGGTCATTGGGTCTCTGCACCTTGTATGCAGTCGTATTTGATGTGTCCTTTTTTATCATGAGCTGGATTCAAAACATAATTATATATTTTTGGGCTGCTAGCTGGCCTAGTGGTTAGGGAGCTGCTCCTGTGATCAGAAGGTTGTGGGTTTGAAACACAGGACTGTCAGTGCCACCACTGAGGTACATTTGAGTAAGGGAGCGTCCCCACTGTTCACTAGGTGCTATGTCCCTGGGTTACCACGGCTTCAGTTGGTTAATGGGTTACATGCAGAGAAAGAATTTCACAGTGTTCATGAAAAATGAAACACAATGTTACATTACTTAAAATTTTACATCACTGATGATGTGTCCAGGGGCACCAGATGGTGTATCTAAAACTACTAATGAAAAATATATATTGTATATACACACAGACACGCACACACATAACTAAACTTATAGGGCCGGTTTCCCAGACAGGGGTTAAGCCTAGTCTTGGACTACCCTTTCATTTTCAATGGAAAATGTCTATACCCAGCACTACATAATCTAGCACTAGGCTTAATCCCCGTCTGGGAAACCGTCCTATAGTGTTTTAAAAACTGTTAAATTAATACAGATATTCTCTGTAGGTCTAAAACAAAATAGTGTATTATACAAGACCAGTCTAAGACGTTAGCTTGGCTCCATTACGGCAGGGGGCGTTAGAGGAGTTCAGTGTGATTCTGCAGGCTGTGAACCTGTAAACAGTCCTCTGTACGTGACACAGCATAGAGGGGAGGGAAAAAAAAAAGAGCACTCGCACACTGTGCTCGCTGACCGAGTTTAGAGATTAGAGCAGACTGAGGAGTAGGCAGGGGACATTGTGGGGTTACATACAGTATTTAGAGGATTCTGACACTGGCATGTGAGCTGTCCTGTCTGCGAAGTCCCTGATATTACTGTCAGGGGTGCAGGACTCTGTGTAGCTAAGGCTAAAGCTAGCCCAGAGACTGGAGAGGGTCTGAGGGCTGTCAGTGTCAGGACGTGTTTGGTGTGTTTGAGCTCGGACGTTCTGTTCTTTCCCGTGAGTAAGTTGTCCTTAACGTCTGGCAGTCGCTTTGTTTCCAAACTAAGACACTTAACGCCCATTCAGCGTGATTCGTGACTAAAGTCACGGTGTTGTTATGGTTGTTATTGTTGTTGTGGTTATTGTTGGTATTAGCGTCCCATCAGCTCTGCCGGTATCTTTTCTACAAGTTTATCTCCTATTTCTTTGAGTTTTGTATGTCCAAGATTAGCTGTATAAATAAGATTATTGTGTGCAATTTATCTGGTACATTTTTATAGTGTTTGTCAATGTCTGCTTCTATCAAGCAGCAGAGGACACTCCAGTGTGTACTTGTCTATATATTCAAACACCCATCCAAAAAAACATATCCAATGTGACCCTTAATATAAAAATGTTAAAACTTTTTTTTGCATTGGTTATGCTTCTTGTCTTGTACTGTCTACTTGTTGTCGTAGCAATTGAAACTTCTCAAAAAGGCTGACAGTTACAAGCTTCAGATACGTCAGAAGAATTTCTTGTTGCCTTATCTCTCTCTTACTTTCCTTCTGTAGAGCTCAAGTAAAGATGTCCTGCACATGCACATCTGCTGCCAGGGTGCTTTTAAATTCTGCACAGAAAGGTGAGTACACTGTTCTGGATACAAATGTCTTTGTAAGTGTAATGTTTATGTCTGTGTAACTTAATATGGTGAACTGTGGACCAGAACAGAGAATCGGCTTTTCTTTCATTATACATAAAGAGACGAAGAGCAAAGAATAAATATGTTGTTAGTAGCATGACATGAATAAAATACCAAAAAGGGTTTTGCTTTAAATCAGAAAGACTTCTATTTTTCATTCAAGCATTTGTACCAGCTTATGATACACTTCATAAGGTATGAGTTTAGGACCCTCTCCTAGGACCCTTTAGGATCTCTACTGTGGTTTTTGCTCAGACCGAGATTCCCCTGAATGTATGCTCAAAGTTTCCTCACTTGCAGGGTTTCCGTGCTCACGCATCCAGTTCTTTGCTCTCAGTAGACCAGCATCTCGTGATGCTCATCTACCTCAAATTGTCAGAGTTCGATCGTTCTCAGAGACTGCAGTGTGTTTTGCTTCAAAGGAGAACACCCCAAATGGCGGCTCCAGTGATGGAGGAAAGGTGTGTTTTGTTCAATGAGTAATTAGTAAACTGTTGTTTATATCTGTCACATATTTGTGCTGTCCCAGATAACAAAACAAAAATAGTAATTATAAATTGTAAATTTGCAAGAGAAGGCAGAACACTCATTGATTTGAATATAAATTAAGAGTTTTTTAAGAGATTTTATTCCATGTACTTTTGGAGCATTTCTGTTGTCCAGTTATAATGAAAAATTCCCACTGGGTAAAGGATTGTGAAAAAGACAAAAAAAAAAAAAAATGGAGATGGAGGACCAGCATCTCTCATAAGATGAATTGAACATTGAAAGAAGGGACAAGGTTTTTGGATGGGTTTTCAAGGCTGTTTTATGACGATGCTTGAATTTTACTGTGTTCTTTGTGTTTTATGTATACGCAGAAGAGTGTAACAGAAATTATTGGAAAGAGGTCAGTGGGCTCAGGGGGCTCAGGAAAAGGAGGCAGTCAGCTACGTTGCCCCAAATGTGGAGACCCCTGCACACATGTGGAGACATTTGTGTGTAAGTGTCAGTAATGTTTTATGAGTGTTATCTGGGGCCTTTTACTTAGTAGTAAATTTGAAATGCATGTAGGTTCCTTGTATTGCTCTATGGCTCATTACAAACATTACACCAAGAGACAAAAAGGCACACCAGCACTAGATCGTTTCTTCTGAAGTTTTACATTGTAATAGGTTCACTTCTTCCCCTTTTTAGCATCCACACGTTTTGTGAAATGTGAAAAGTGTCATCACTTCTTTGTGGTGCTCTCTGAAGCTGACTCTAAGAAGGGTCTGAGTAAGGAGGCAGAATCTGCCACTGATGCAGTTAAACTAGCGTTTGCTCAGAAACCTCCCCCACCCCCCAAGAAGGTAAGATTTACTGCACCTGCCTGAGAAATATCGTGTTAGACTTCCTGATGTTTTCTGATTTGTAGAGCTAAACGCAAAATAACACAAAACATGTCTCATACGACATCTCTGCTTTTCTATTGCAGATCTACGCCTACCTCGATAAATATGTTGTTGGCCAGTCATATGCAAAGAAAGTGTTGGCGGTTGCAGTATATAACCATTACAAACGGATCTACAACAATCTCCCTGCAGGAGGCAGACAGCAAGTAGAGGCAGAAAAGCAAAGTTCTATGACTCCCAGGGGTTAGTGTCATCTTTTAGATAAACTTTTATAGAGCAGAAGGTTTGTCAGTTTTTGTCTGGTCTTTAAACTCCTGGTCATCTTCTTTTAATATGTATTTGTGTGTATATTTATATATTGCCACGAAAAAACAGAAAAAAATGCGGAGAATATTTGCAGTTTCTGCGTTGTGTTGGAGATTTCTGGATAAAATTATCAGTTTGGTTCTTATAAAAAATCTGTGTGTGACTGAATCCACGACTCCTGATCCGAGTTAAACTGGGGGATTTCTGTGTGTATATATATATATCTATATCTATCTATACATATATATATATATATATACACACACACACACACACACACACGCACACACACACACATCATGGATGCACCGAATATTCGGCCACTGAAATCTTTTGCCCGAAAATGGCAAAAAATTTATTTTCAGTTTCAGTCTAATTTTTTTAAACGCGACTGAAACAGTGATGACACAGTCAACAACCACAAACAGCATGCGCCAGATTGGATTAGAGTCAACAAGGGTGCATTTCGATAAATCTACGAAAGACACACGGAAAGCCGATTGTAAAGCACGCAAGCACAACATTTCTAGAGAGGGTGTATCCACAAAGACTTTCTCAACGTCGGGATTAATTTATCATATAAAATTAAAACATCTTGATCGCCAGGCAGAGTGTGAAGCCCCGAAGACGCAAGTCCCTTCAGCACACCCAATCCGTCTGTGTTCTTGAAAAGGCCAGAAAGTTTTCCAGTGATTACAGTTAATAAATGGGCTGTGCCAGTTTTGTTTTAATACACTATTTTGGTTTAGACCTACAGTGAATATTTGTATTAATTTAACAGTTTTTAAAACACTTGTTCTGAATGCTCTTTGTTCATGCACTTTGTTCAGAATATTAAAATTCACTTGTTTTATGTGAAAAGATATTTAATTCATGAACTATTCATGAGGGGGCGGCAAGCAAAATATTTTATTTTATGTTGTGCATTGTTTGAATGCTAAATAAATATTTTCATAGTTTCGTACAGATTTATTATTTTAATAAATTAATAATAATTGCTTCCGTGTTTCGGTTTTTCGGCCAGGTGTTTCCTCATTTTCGGTTTTCAGTTTGGGCTTAAAAAAAATCATTTCGGTGCACTTTAAGGCACTTGGGGGCTGATCTTTGTCAGGTTGCTGAACTTGGGTCTTCTGCTTCTATAGGATTAGCACTTCAGTCCATACTGGGTTGAATTTAACCCCAGCTGGTCCATTTCCAGGACAGGCCTGCAGTGTTTATCTTTAGCATTACTCAGTGTTACAGTGTTCTCATTCCAGTAATAATTTTGCCTCCACATATTTTGCAGAACTAGAAATTAGAAGACGGGAGGATGAATACAGATTTACTAGTAAGTCCACATTTCATTTATATCCAGTGTCTTATTTGTTTCTCTCCTCAGTTCCATGTAAAAATGCTAAATTATGAAGACACAGCACAAATGCTATGGTTAATATTCTTTACAGACATGCAAGTCATTCATCTGTGATTGTGTGCTGCTGATTGCATAAGAGTGAAAAAGAATCTGTTGGTTCATAGCTGACCTCTGTGCAGAGGGATAAAATATCCTAGTGACCTAGTTTATGTAGCATGTCTGCAGTCAGTAACTCTACACTGCCTCTCTGCTAGATAACTTTATTTATAGGACTTGGGGCGGCAAGAGATTTACACTGACCTGTGGAATACAGGTCATAGAAACCAGGACACACTTATGTCATAATTTAAGTTGCAACCACTGTATGCATTAAGAACCACAAGCTGTTAGGAAGTCAGGCCTGTTCTTAAATGCCTGTTTTATATTAATCTATAAATATTACATATCACTCTATAAAATAGGTGAATTGTGTAAAATATGTAGATAGCCAAATTGGAAAATGGAGCCATGTAGAAAACAACAAAACAGCAGCAGCCAAAAAAACTAACTTTCATTCTTGTTGTATTTTATGATATTTTCTTTGTGAGGCAAAGCAGAGCCAAAGTGTCATTCCCAGCCAAAGTGTCATTCCCACTGCCTTATTGGTCCATTATAAACAAAGACATTTGTGCAGCTGCCTTCACCACTGATTATGACCATTTTTGTTAACAGAGTTGCTTCAGATTGCTGGGATCAGTCCCCATGGCAATGCGCTCGGTGCTTCTGTTCAGCAACAGGCCGCTCAGCAAGCTCCTCAGGAGAAAAGAGGCGGGGAGGTGCTGGACTCTACCCATATTGACATCAAATTAGAGAAAAGCAACATTGTGCTGCTAGGCCCTACTGGATCTGGTGTGTGATAGACATTCAATGATTATTTAAGAAAATGTTGAAGTGTGAACTCCATTTTTATAGTCGGATGATATTTAAAATGTATGATCTGCCTCTATGTAAATAAAGGCAAACATTAATATAGAAATGGATATTACATTTACATTTAGAAAGGTTTAACAAAATTTGCTGATGTTTTGCTTTCCAGGGAAAACCCTGCTGGCACAGACTCTGGCTAAGTGTTTGGATGTTCCCTTTGCTATCTGTGACTGTACCACCCTGACTCAGGCAGGCTATGTAGGTGAAGATATTGAGTCTGTCATTGCCAAACTGCTGCAAGATGCCAACTACTCAGTGGAGAAAGCCCAGCAAGGTGGGGGCTTTTGCAAAGGCCATATCATTTCTGTGTCTCAGACACTGGCAAGTCATTGTATAGCACAGATCTCAAACTTTAAACAGAGGTAACTTTATGTATGCAATTATATGCATGAAAAAAACTTATACAAAGACAAACACTATGGTTCAAAAAGTGCATCAGCATCAGATTAGCTATTGTGACTATTCTAATAGACTTAAATGGGACGCATATCTTAATCGGACAATCTTGTTTATTTAATCATGTATGAAAAATTAACGCTTTGATTAATGCAGTTCTCTCCTTCTCTTTCTCGTTCTTGCCTTTTCTCTCTCCCTGTCTCACTCCTACAGGAATAGTGTTTCTGGATGAGGTCGATAAGATTGGCAGTGTTCCAGGAATCCATCAGCTCAGAGATGTGGGGGGAGAAGGTGTCCAGCAGGTATGTATTCGATCTTCATCACTTTAGAATCAGAAACAGACTTACTATAGGATGTAATTACCCGCTGCCATGTGTACTTTGGGTCTCTGCCCTTCCGAACTACTTTATAAGTGAAGTGTAATGTAGCAAAGACATAGATTAGACCTTTAAGTATTTTATAATTAAAAGTTGCATTTGAATTGCTCACTTCACTAACTTCTCTCCGAAATACACTAAAGCCCCATTTTATAAATTGTTTATTTTTTGTGTAGTGCATTAATTACGCTTTTTTTTTTAGCTGAGTATATAATATTCTTGCTCTTTTTTTACTGTTAGCAAAACATGGCACTGTACACTGTTGTCTGTCTCAAAGAGTGTTGTCTGGGTCCATAACGAGTTCCAGTAACTGAAACACTTTGAACTGATGTGTAATAGGGTACTAATCTAACCATAAAGTGCA
>JBBPDH010000124.1:7546818-7557637 GCA_037974565.1 Clupeocharax schoutedeni
TTAACTATTAACATCTATTAAAAAAGAAAAAGAGAAACTATATATACATATATATATAAGGTATTATTATATCAGTCGCACCATGATGGGGTTTGTAAGGCACGGTGTGTTTTTCTCTGTTGCCCCTGTGCAGTGATCACAGCTCTGGACATGGAAGCAATGGTGAACACTGTAAAAGGCTGGATGGAGAACCCAGTTAAATTTGCTCGCTCTCACGGCGTGACCCTGTCACCCTTGGCTGATGGGTCTGATTCTGAGAGAGAAGTCCACATACTGCTTGTCGAGGGCTTTCTGCTCTATAATCACCAGTAAGTTCTTTGTCTTTGCTTGGTTCTGTCTTTCAGAACATTTCTTGGGAAATAACGTTTGACCAAATTTTCCGCATTTTCTTGCAGAGCTCTGATTGACACCTTTGACAAATGCTACTATGTAACCATTCCATACGAGGAGTGCAAAAGAAGAAGAAGGTAGGACTAGTCTAGTGGGCGATTATGAGTTCTGATTTTGTATTGAGAAATGTTTGAATCTAGGCTACATAAGACAAAGACATGGGCTGAGAGGTGTTTTCTTCAATGACCTCCTCGTTTTGTTCCCATAGCACAAGAACTTACACCGTTCCTGACCCTCCTGGTCTGTTTGACGGCCATGTGTGGCCCATGTACTTGAAACACAGGAAAGAGATGGAGGACAACTGCAGAATTATCCGTAAGTGGCTACTGTGGGATTATTATGGTGATAAAAAATATAGGGCTTCTGAGGTGCCACCTGTAGGGAACTGATCATTGTTGTGCCCACAGAATATCTGGATGGGATGAAATCAAAGGAGGACCTCTACAATCAGGTCTATGAGGACATCCAGAACACCATGTTGAATAGTTTATAGGTAAGGATGTCATTCTTGATTCAGTCTTCATTCACTCTACGACTGCTTTTGGAGGGCAGCTGGTGGCCTAGTGGTTAAGGCATTCGCCCTGTGATCAGAAAGTCCGGGTTCGATTCCCAAGACCACTAGGCACAGCTGAGGTACCCTGAGCATGGTACCGTCCCCACACACTGCTCCCCGGGCGCCGTGTTCGTAGCTGCCCCCTGCTTCACTTGGTGAATCGGTTAAATGCAGAGGAAGAATTTCATGCTGTTCACACTGTGAACACTGTGGTGTGTTCACGTATGACCGAATGATCACTTCACAATCTTTTTATCTTCCAATGGCATAGCTATGTTCTCCCATAAACATAATTATGTTATTCTGTAATACAAAATGATGCTGTAGGTGATTAGACAAGATCAAGGGCTGTGATTTTTGTCTGGTGCATTGTTTATTTCACTGTAGAGGAGCATTCCCACTTTTCATCACTTGAGATATAACTGTAACTGTAAGGTAGAGAAAAGTCATTTTGGCAGGGTGATACTGATGCAGTGGTCCAGGATGTATGTATATATAGCACATATATATACATTCTTATATTCCATTCAGAGCTTTGAGTCTTTTTCTTGAACATTGTAGTTTTAGAAAGACTTCCAATCTTTTCTCTTCGCTGTGCTGTTTTCTCTTAATGTCCTCCTGCTACTCTTTTGCTCTTTTCTTCTTAGCCTTCTTGTGCTGAGTTATTGGGCCTTCTTCTATCCCATCCTTTCTTTGTTCCTTCGATTCTCACTGGTGTTTTGGTACAGACATTGCTGCCTCAGATCCTCCATCAGCCTCTGTTTCCACCAGACCATAATAGTTACTCCCGATGGGATCCCATCATCCCCCTCCTTTATTGCTCTCTCTAGCTCCTCTATTGGCTCTCTAATCATTTCTCTTTCATGTTTTTGCGTTTCATCAGGGCCTTGTACGTGGCGTTCACTTCCAGGTTCACTTCCAGAACTGACGTATGCTTGATCTTCTCCACCTCTTTCTTTTCCTGTATCCGCTTCTTTTGAACCTGATCTTTCATTTGATCCTTCAACAGCTCATTCTGTAGCTGCAGATTAGCATATTTAAGCTTCTGGATACATTTAATTAGAGTGAGGCTCTTATTTTTTGTTGCCCTCTAGACCATTTTCTCCAGGACTTCAACTGTTTTTTTCAATGCGATATCAGTTGGCCATATTTTACAGTCTTCTCTATGTTTTTCTCTGATGTCTCTGGGTAGATCTTCTAGTGCCATTTTTCTGGCACAATCCCTCTGCCAGTCCTTTTTCCATCAAGCCTGCTGTCGATTTCATGATCTGTGACTCCAGGCACATCTGCTTTGCCATTCACTGCTCTAGTTCCAACTTTCTAAATCTTCTTATGGGCTCTTTGTCTTTTACTCTGTTCTTCCTCTCCATTACCAACAACTGCTTCACCTGATCTATGCTAAGATCTTCTTATTTAAGTAATCTCCACTTGTCTTTTTTCATCGTGTACGGGGAGAAGGCGAGGCGACCGTGACATCTTTAGGTCTTTTATACTGTAGAATCATTTTCCGTTTTAAGCCTTCAGCCAGAGCACTATAAAGGTAATCAAAAGTTTGATTTTGGTAAATTGCTCTGTAAATGAGCTCATTCTCTGCCAGCAATACATGGCTTTAAAGACAATTTAAGACACAGAACTGCATATGACAGGGTCTCCTTTAGCTCCTGAATAGGAGAACATCTGCAGGCTCTTTGCTTCCTTTTTTGTCTTGTGTCAGTGTTAGTTGTGATTACTTAAACTAATTACTTAAATATCTTATGGATACTTTTAGCATTATTGCAGTGATTGCAAGGCTATCTGTTGCTCTGGCGCTGAATGTAACTAAACAATAACATTATCCAATATATTTAACCAGTATCTTTAAAATTGCTGTACATTAATTGGAGCAACTATCATCTAGTTTATTAATTTAAATTTCTCGTTTTAAGAGAGATTATGTAAAAACCCTAAAGTCTTACACTCTGGTACCTAATGTTGCCTCTTTTAGGCTGATTTGCAATATTTACTTCATCAAATAGTAATTCATGTAGATAGTGAAGTCCCATCCTGTAGGAGAGATACATATATGTGTTTTAAGGATACCATATTTGCTTTCCCTATTTGATGGTAAGAAACAGGATTTATTCAGGAGCAGTTTGTCCATTCTCAAAAAAAATACAGATTTATTGTCTCTTTAAACTGAATCGGCCACATTCACATGTGTTCTGTGTATTTTTATTTTGCAAGTTAAACTGGTACATGGTCTTTTACATGGATTATGCCTCATCCTTAACTTCTCCTTTTGCGTCTTTAGTTTAGGAAATGACTTCACTCTCCTCTCCGAGGTTGTGGGATGTTAGGGGTCTGATTTTCAGTTCCCCACGTGTGAAGCCATGGCTCCAGCATTCATCAGAAGGGTCTGCGTGAGCATAGTAACAGCTCCTGAGTTACAATTGATCAATTTGTCTTTAGGAGTGGATTTTGGGAAAGGATGAGGTAGAGTTAGAAGCTGCCTTCGCAACGAATGACATATTCCTGCACTTATAGAGCAAAATAAAATGTTGCACTCTTTAATCAAGTTTCTCACTCTGGTACGTTCTGCGGTCCTTTTTTCATGTGTTGCTCTAGGTTCCCTAGTCAACCTGTCTGGGCTTTTGCTTTTTTATGATTTTGCTGTGGTTCTGATGCAGTTAAAGCATATACAGTAGTAGCCAAGTGGTAGGTTTGGTAGTGGGGTGGGGGTCTAGTAGGTAAAACACTTGCCTGTGAACTCAATGGCCATAAAGTTGCAGGTTCAAACACTTCTTTCTACCACTTTGCCGCTTTCTAGCTCCTTGAGCAGGACACATAACCCTCAGTTGCTCCAAGAGGACTGTCCCTGTAACTAATGATTGTATGTAACTCTGGATTAGAGTGTCAGCTAAATGCCCCTTTACCCTAAACATTAAGTAGCTCAGGGACAACTAACCTACATTTGTTAGTAAAATGGTGCAGCTTCGCAAAATCTAACACATGTAACCATGGTTATAACAACAATTAGCAATTAATCCTTATGCTTGTGCACATGAAAGCAATTACAATGAACTGCCAATTACTCCTATTGGCACCATGTTAGTCTTGTTCTTACTGTATACTATTCTATGTAGTAGAATGTATTTCCTCTGTTGAAAGTAAATATTTTTCACATGATTGTGGCCAGAAACATCACACAAGAGCATGGCATGAAAGACCAAAGGGGGGTTGACATCTGTCAGAAGGCTTCAAGAGCTGTTTATGATCTGAAATGCTGAACTGAAAGACAAATATAAATCGAAATAAACTTTTTTTTTTACCACCTGGTTCACATCATTGGTCATAATAACAACAATGCATTATTTAAAAAAAAAACCAAACTTCTTCTTTCTCCAGAATTTCTTTTAAACAAATATAGATGTAAGCAGTGATGTGCATGGTGAAATTACGGAGCATGATGGTGAGCAAAGATCAAGTGTAACTGAGATATCCTCTCATTTTAGATTGCTGACCACCACAGATTTCAACTGGATTTGACAAACGAACATAACAAATCTAACGATACCCTTTTATCTTTTGTGAGGCTTGGTCTGAGGATCAGCTGTGTCAGTTTTACGGAAGACTGGACAAAATGTGTCCTGTAAAATTTTAAACATTGTGATACAAACCTCATGAGACCTGTAGTGGAGGCCATGCCTTGGTCTTGGGTACCAACGGATGTGAATAACATATTTAAACCATCTGACATGTGAGGTTTTGTCTAAATATCAACTGTGCAAATTTAGTGGAATATTCGACAAGCTTTGATATTTACAGTAAAAAACTCATATACAATAAAATGTACATGATATCCAGGGAAGTGGTTTGTGTTCACTGAGGGAAGAGTACAGAATAAAAATACGTGTAGAATCAGCCAGGCCTAATAATCATAGAAGATTTTCCTTCCCCCTCCTATCACCTTTCCTAGTTCCTAGCAGCAAATACTACCACAGGTGCATTCCCATGAGGCAACACTGTGTCAAAAGGGAAATACATTACAGAGTGTAATTTGAAATATTTGGATTGAAGCTGATTTAATACTGTTCATATTAATGTTGGGAAATTGTTTGGCCAGTCCCAGTGATGTTAATCTTAAATGACCTCACTCTCTGGGTGGGTTGGATGGCCTTTCCTGGTGACCAGTGTGGGCACCTATTAGCTGACTTAATAAAATTGGGAGCAAGCGTCCAATAGCGTTTAAATGCTTTTGTCGCACTTTGAAATGGTGCGGTTGCTGATTTTACATGTCTCGGGGGAAGCTCGTGCTAGGCCTAACCCTCTCAGCTTGATAGAATCACGTGATAGGAAAAGACCCAGCTAGTAGATGGGAGCTGACCGTGATAAAAATGTATTTGAAGAAATGTGATCAAGCATGTACTGCTACAAATGGTGTAATTGTAAAACGTGTATCTATAATGCTTAAACATTTAAAAACCACAAATAACAGTTAACACAAAGTACTCAAAATGGATGTTTAAGAAATTGAATTATTTAAGATTTAACATAATTTACCCTATTCATAGCTAGAAGCCCATTCCAGTTAATTTAGTCCTATAGCATTCAGCAATTTTAATAGTATCGCCATTTCAGTTTGGAAAATCCATTAAAATGCAAATATATACAGATGAATACATTATTGTAAACAGATATTTCATGCAGAGACATAAGCAACAGCATGTACACTGGCACAGCTGGGGTTTTCTTGAATTGCACTGTTGTACAACTGATGGTGACAGAGAAAGTCTGAGAGTGTCAACTTTTACAGCAAAAACTGCACTGCACATATTTAGAGCATAATCGTGAAATAACAGCCAAGACTGTCAAGTTTAACACCTTTGCCTGTCTTATGTTTATAGAGTTGTAGCACCAGTCCTTTCTGTTTTGTGCAGCCTTGGTAGCAGCCTGGAGGAATGGCACTAGAAGTGCATAGCTGACCGGTTGGGGATGCCTAAGTGAAGAACATCCCACTATTGGCGGTTTTAAAGAACTTCTGTCTAGTTGTTTTTGTCATCATTTATCCTATTACTACATTCTGACGGTTTCATATTTTGTAGGGCCTATATTATGGACCACCTTGTTCAGCTGCAAATCATGGTTGTGATGTCACATTTTCAAGCGACTGTCCATTCAGCCTGTCATTGTTTACCTTGTCCATTTACACTGAGGTGCTGCAGCAGTCAGTGTATAGCAGGGTTATCGGAAATGAAGATGTGAGATTGCTCTTTTTCTGGCTGCCAGGATGTATGACTGCAGCCTTCTCTGGATCCACACATCCAAAAGAATTACCTGAAGTGTATTTTCTCCTTTGAGGGTTTCAGTTTGAATTTACCAGATTTCACTTCAGACTCTTTCTTAAATTAGAATTAATACTGGGCAGTCAGTCAAAACAGAATTTACATACATATTAATTTACTGGCACAGTAACAAAACTGTAAAAGCACAGTTTAAAGTCTAATGGTTACAAAGAGTTGGGACTGGAGAACTGTCATGTAAAAATACAGTGTGGCTGTTTTCTAATATACAAAGCCAGAAAAACATTAGGAATAATTATTTCGAAGTGTGGAAACAAGAAGAATGGGGGTCCTTTAGGTGGATTGTTTAAATATCTCCATCATCTGAGTTGAAGGCAGTAGAGAATACTTTAAGTTCAGACAACAGGTCTCCATTTATCCAGGGGTTCTGGTGTACATCCATATATTAATTGACACACCATAGCTGACTTAAAATAGGACCACCTCTGCGTCTTCATTTTGATTGCTGGAAGCGTCTTCAAATATAGACCATTAAGTGGTTTAAGACTGTGAGGTCTTGCTCCACAGCGTCTACAGAATCACACCCTTTTATTGCAGGTGTGGTCACACTTAACAAAGTGTGAACATAAAGTAGAGCTGCATCCAGTTTAAATGGCCATGAAACAATGATTAACTCTAGCTAGTTTAGCAAAATGATGACAGTAATAGACAGCCCCAACACATTTAGACATGCACATTTATTTAGTCTGAGCTATCTTTTAGATGTCAAATCTGCTTGCATTTGGCATCAGAACATTTGGACTTTGCATTCCCATTTAAGAATATCTGTTTCCCCATTTTATATTCCATGGTAGTGAATCTGACATCAATTCATCTTTCTAAACTGTTTTAATTAATGTTTTGCTCGTGTTAAACTTGTCACTGCCACAACTTGTGTCACTGCCCAGAAGAACAAAGAGTTGAAAAGTTTTCTTTTAAAAACTCACCAAAATGACCATCTGGATCACTAGGCAAGTACGGGTAAAAGTCATATGGTGGTCGAAGGACCTGATCATACGTGGTCATTTCTTCTGATGACTAAAAAAACACATATTAATAATATTAGAATTGTGGTACAGGACAAAGTGCAGTTTGACTTAACAAATAACTTTTCACTACAAACCAGTTTATGCTTTTAAATGAAGTTACATTAGAATTTAAAAAATACTTACTGGTGAAATGACACAGCCCTCCATTCTACAAAACTTGCTGTACTTCTCTCTGATCTGCAGTCACTCAGAGAACATTGCATAAACTGAAACGGCACCTCAAAATATTTATCGCTTTTCGTATTTTAAGTGTATTTTAAAAGTACTCTTTCTCCAGCTATACAACTAATACAGAAAAAGAAAATGAAATGGCCACAAATCAGGTCTGCACTTTAAGGTCCTTGACTGACTCTGTCACTGTGGTGAGTTCCTCATTCTGATAGGTCAGATGTAGCCTGTGACTCATCGCATTTCACAGCTTACTTTTGAGAGTTACAGTTCAGAGCAGCCAATCCTGATCTGATTCAAATGTTTAGTAACATCTTGATTTATTATAACTGATTTATCCTGGCCAGGATTTTTCTGGACACTTTAGACATTTCAGAGTCATACTGACATTGATTATATTATTTCACAAACCTTCAGTGGTTTTTAAAAGTTGAGATGTTTCTCCCTTTAAGAGTTTACAGGACCTTTAAATTCTAGAACTTTGAACTAAATGCATCTTTAAAAAGCTTTTGAAAATGTTTTAAATGTTTTTGCATGTTGGACTTTAGCACTTAATTAAGATCAATCTTCTGAAAGTATAAATAGTATAAACAACTGTCACTTGAAGTAATGGCTAGTTACGCATTTTAAACTAGATCACAACAGTTACATGTTAGGCATTTTCTTGTATATTTCTAACACCAAATCTGTAAGTGCAAATTGAACTGAATTTAATTAATCAGTGTATGCGTTTAGATTTATTCCTTGGGAGATATTTTTGCTTTTGGATACAACAGTACTTTGGAAGCCAAGCAATTCAAGGGAACTTTTCACAGTGATGGTGCATTGTATTAGCTGGTATGTGTCATAAACATTAGGGTTAACCCAAAGTGAAGTTCCAAGAGAGTCTTGTTCCTTATTTCAATCAAAGCATAGCGCTGTTGTCAGCTGTTTTGAGGAAGCAGCTACTGTTGCAGCACACACAGCAAGTCCGTAATGGGTTTTTCATAAACTCTATTTATTTCATGTTTCTAGTGTAGCTTTAATTATATTATGGACATCTGTATTATATTTATTCTATTCTATTATGGCATACAAGCTGTAAGTGTATTTTCCTGATAACCTTACCTATTGCTGCATTTAGGTATATGTTATAGATGACTAACATAATGACGATGTATATTTTAGTTTCCAGTTTCACATGGACTGCATTACAATGTAGTAAACAATGTTTAACCCATGGTTGGCCTTATATGAAAAATTTAATTTCACAAATAAATCCACTGTATCTTTCATATGATCAATCCACTATTTTACTATAAATTATTATTAAATATTATTACTGTTTACTATTAAATATTATTACTATTATTACTATTATTACGAGTCAACGCCCCCTTAGAGAAGTGTGTTTCCCCCTAGTGTG
This sequence comes from Clupeocharax schoutedeni, assembly GCA_037974565.1. Lineage (NCBI taxonomy): Eukaryota > Metazoa > Chordata > Actinopteri > Characiformes > Alestidae > Clupeocharax > Clupeocharax schoutedeni. The sequence goes on from JBBPDH010000124.1 coordinate 7,555,702, forward strand.
TTTTTTCCTCTTACTGTGCCCTCGCTTGTGTACACAATGCAGTCGCTGCCTCTGATTGACTTACGCTGATACGCGTTCTTTGGTTTAGCCAATTATTATAGTCCATAAAAAGTGCGGTACTGTTGGCGCGAGGGGAATCTAAACACAACAAAGCCAGACCACAACAAAGCCAGAGACATGCAGTAGAGAAGACAGACACACACACATCACGGAGACCTGCACAACCTGTTAAAGTACAGTAACAGCTGTACTATTATGTCACTGATATCACTGATTTTGAGCTTTAATAATGATTGATAATCTAGCTACATTCCCAGTCAGCTGCAATGCTCTAGCTGAATTTTGTAGTAAGACTCCAGTTACTATAATAAGATTTCATTTTCTCAACAGGTAATGTTCATAATAAGGTTTATATAAACCTCTATAAGGTTTCCTTTGGTATAATTTTGTGAAAATAAAATCAGAATTAAAATAAGCTATGCCAGGTAGCAGGAAGCATATGAGCACTATATTAAAAAGTATCATTTAGGCCTACATTACACCTACATAGGTGTTTTATAATAAATGCTAAACATTTTTAATGGTTTACTTAGACAAGTGTTACTAGCTTCTGCTCAAAAATTGTAGTGAGCAAAGAACACGTACTGCAATGAGCTTTCATACATTTCTATGTAGGTTGATGTCACTTGTCATACAGGCTTTTTTAGATGTCATGAATGCTACACTAAAATGTTACCAGAAGCATTAACACAATGTCTGATAGTGTGATATACTGAATTGTATTCATAGGTCCATAGTTCTCTCACACACATACTCCCACACCCTTAACCAGACACACACACACACAAACGCACTCAGAAAATGGAGAAGTCAGAAGCTTTCAGATTCATTTCCTCTTGACCATTGTGTAAATGTGAATGGCTGTGGTGGATGTGTCTGGCTATGGGATGTGCCTTTGGTGAGCTGCTCTTTGAGCTGCAGTCAGTAAAAATTTATTGGTCCACTCATTTTTTTCTTTATACGCTTTCTCTCCTTTAGAACGTACCATAGAATATTAGTGTAATGTTGACTGCCAAGTTGACTGATACTTTAACTGATATGTTCATTCGTATGAGTGTGTGTGTGAGTGTGCATGCGCATTGTCTCTGCGTTCTCGTGTTTTCCCAACAGTGCATTGCAGGGTATTTTTTTATGGCACCACAGGAAGTCCGTTACATCTGTTCACACACACACACACACACACACACACTGTCTCTGTTGCACAACAGGCCAGAAGAGCTCCATCCTCACTGTAACTGTCTTTAGTCCAGCTCATCGTTCAGCACAGAAAACAGCACCCTCAGCCTCCACAAGACCGGCCTGCACCACAAATCCTCACACTCTAACTGTAAAATCCTGTTCTTTCATTAGAGCAAAGTAAACTTTCTGAAGGAAACTGGAATCAAATGAAAGAAAAGAAACAAATTAAGATTATAATCATAGATTTTAGCTGATGACCTTGATTTTTTTATTTGTCATTCAGGGTCTATGACAGTATGTACCACATGTTACCCAACACTTTTAAAGTGGCTGCTTATCATCCTCAATGACATGAATCCATCAGATTCTTTCCCTCAATATGACAGAGATAAATCAGACATGAGCTGCTAACATATACAGTAATAGACTGGATACATATTCAATTCTGAGCCACATAACTTAAACCAAAATGGTCAAATTGGAAGTCTAGTGTTTTATTTTCTTCTGCTCATGGACATGCGGCGTATACAAAAGTTGGGGCTTCCCTGGTCAAACTACATACAAATAAAAACAAATGAGCAAAAATAATAATTTTTTTTATTTTTTATAAAAATAAAATAATGTATCCTTTACAGAAGGCACACTAAAAATGATTTTATGGATGTGCACTTATTTTCGCATGTGTCATCAGTCTATG
>JBBPDH010000124.1:7574448-7589415 GCA_037974565.1 Clupeocharax schoutedeni
TCTCTCTCTCACACACACACACACGCACACACACACACACACACACACACACACACACACACACACACACACACACAATCAGCCTCATTTAAACTGCGAGAAACTGACCAATACTACACGCGTAAAGTCAACTTGAAACCAAATTGACCCCTTTAACTTACTAATTAAAATATATTGTTTTCTGTAGTATATTTAAATTTAAAAACATCACCATGTACCAGGGGGTGGGAGGGAAAGCTAATTTTAATCAATAAACCAAAAATTAACCCTCCTTCCACCTATCATCAATTGTCTTGATAAGCTTAGAGACCCCCTCTGAATAGGCTACTTCACAGGAGAAGAAAAATGACTGGTTTATGAAAACAATAATTTGTTACGCTTCATTTTTGAGTATTTCATTAAATGTTCACACACGTACTTATATCCTCTGTGCCCTAAAAAGACACAATGTTTTAATATTTTTAAACTGTTTTAACAGTGGAATTGTGTTCAAGTAAGCTGTATTTGGAGAAAGGAGTTTAATTTCACATTTTAATTTCCTGTTTAATTACTTTCTGATTACTTTCTGTTCTATTGGTTCTGCAAGAGTCAACTCACCAACACTCACACAACTGACACATCTTTAGTTCTGTCTCATGTTGTCCTTTGATAAATATGTTTACCTCTACTTGAGTCATTTCTCAGTTGATATAACATGACTTGAGGATGAAACCATTCAGTACAGTATTGTGTGCTGAAAATAAAACAAAAAAAATAATAATATTACATATTCATCTTTAAAATCTAAAATCAAAATCTAAACTAATTTTGTTCTATATCTGTAGGCATTTCTACTTTATGTTTGCTTTTGCTGAGGTGTCTCAGCTGTATAGAGGTGGTGTTTATGTAATAATCAGATATAGAAATCTCCACATCCAACAAAAAATCCACATTCAGGTTGAGTCAAGTGTATGTGCAGTATAGAGTGAAACAAAAAATGTTCCTCCCGGGCCATGTTGGAACATAAGGAACAAAAACAATACAATACTACAAAAATGTGGACAGGACAGGACAGTGCAAAAATAAAGAAAGTGCAAGATTTCAAATCACAAGCACAACAATACAATGACACAAAGGTATAAATGTGAAAGAGTGCAGTATTGTCACAGTATTGTACCTGAACAGAAATGGGATAAAAAAAAATGTAACTATGTAAATTAGGGGAAGAGCTGTTTGTGGCATCTTGCCAGTACTTATTTATGGGGCAACAGTTGAGTGTTTATTTGTTAGGTAAAGGAACCATTTCAGTTCAGGAACGTGTTTGGGTGTGTAAAGAACAACTGTTGTTCTTTACAAGTCTGACTCAGGACTCTAATGGTTTGAGGGAATAAAGTGTATTGTCCGGGTGGTGAAAGCTGTTATGCTATATAATCTCTATGAAAGGGGAGCTCTCCCCAATCTCCACAGGAAGTGGAGATGTTTCTGGGGTTCTCTGGCAATGGAGCTGGTGCTAAGGGTCCACATGGAGGTTCTCCATTATTTGAATACCAGGGAACCTACAGCTCTAGACCTTCTCCATTCCACCAAGAAGCCATCAATGCTCAGAAGAGAGCGAACACAGTATGCTCTCCTGAAGTCAACAACCAACTTTTCTTTTGTTTGTCCACATTAAAGGCTAGGTTGTCCTTCCCCACTGACCAAACACACCATGGTTGTGTCATCAGCAAACTTTATGATGTGGTTCGAGCAATTCATTGCCTTACAGTCCTGGGTCAGTGTGAAAAGCAAATAGCTGAAGATGCTCCTGGTGGTTAGAGAGTCGACACTGTGATTGAAACGTTGTGCATTTGAATCCCAGGACTGCTAGTGGTACCTCTGATGTGCCTCTGAGCAAGGCTCCCTGGGCACTGTGTCACAGGCTGCCAGCACCTTCCCTTGGCGGATGTGTTAAATACAGAGAACAGTTCTGTACTGTGTGCTGTGCTGAGGTGTGTTCACGTGTGACAAATGGATACTTTACACCCATTCCTCAATGTGGTGGTGCTGGAGATTCTGACAGACTGTGGTTTCACAGCCAGGAAGTCCAGGATCCAGTTGCGGAGTTGCTGTTCAGGCCCAGCAGTCTCCGTTTCCCGATTAGATGCTGAGGAACGATGGTGTTGAATGCCGCGCTGAGATGTCTGTTCATGTAAGGGCTCTTTTTATTTAAATGGGTGCGAGCCAGGTGAAGGGTGGTCCATTCGGTCACCTTCAGGAAGTCCATTCAACATTCTGTTCCTATCCACGTGTTGAAACAGAAAAAGGAGTTTCACAAGAAAAATCTCAAAGCGTTCCCTGGAGGGCAGTTTCGCCTGCAATACCGACTTCTATAAAACAAGATAAACACAATGTCAGATGTTTCAAGCAGCCAGAAAGAGCTAATTGTATCCAAATGCTTCCTCAGCAGTTCAGGCGCCAGAATAAACAGTGAGTCAGGGAACGTGTTCTGTGAAAACATTATCGAAGGTCACTGAGAAACATTACCAATTAAATGGTAGGTGACAGCGAAACTAAACCAACTGTGGTAATGACTACAGTCTTGCACAAATGATTTAACCTCAGAATTAGTCTAAATCCAATGTAATATTAGTTACTCTACACTGGTTGTGGTGCAAATTTTCTTCAAATGTCCTTCAAAAAGGGATTGTAATAAAACATAGGAAGACACCAAAAGAAGTGCCTAGGGTGAAACTAATGAATAATGGTTAATGACTAATATGTTTCCTCATGCGACACATACCTTTACACTTGCTATCAGCAGATTTCAGACTGTCAGAAACGTCTTTAAATTGATCCACCGCACTCTAATCACAGAGAAAAGCAGAGACGTGGTGTGATATTACAGTCCAGCCGAGCAATAGTGTATAATATTTATAAACTATGGTTCTCCAGGACACTTCTGCGGGGACGTTCCAAGTATGGGACTATGTGGTGTTTGCGTGCCTGTTTGTGGTTTCTTCAGGTATTGGAGTCTTCTTCGCGGTGAAAGAGAGAAAAAAGAAATCTTCCAGGGAGTTTCTGGTGGGGGGTCGTCAGATGACCTGTGGTCCTGTGGCACTCTCGCTGACGGCCAGTTTCATGTCAGCAGTGACTGTTATTGGAGCTCCGTCAGATGTGTACCGCTTTGGGGCCTCGTATGTTATCTTTGGAATTGCCTACACGTTTGTGGTCATCCTCACAGCGGAGCTCTTCCTTCCTGTGTTTTATCGGTCCGGCATTACCAGCACTTATGAGGTACAAACTTGTGGAAAAGTTACATTTCTCTGGAATATTTTTTTCCCAATTATATAGCTTTTGCAGTGCAATGCAGTAGCCCCTTCATTTCACATTTTAGGGTGGTCCATTCAGTCACTTCCAGGAAGTCCATTCAACATTTTGTTCCTATCCACATGTTGAAACAGAAAAAGGACTTTCAAAGCATTCCCACATTTTAGACATGTGTAGTATTTCCAGAATATCACACCAAGTTAGACACTGATGGAAGCGAAATGGGTTTTAACAGAACGTATGCTCTCTTTCTGACAGTACCTGGAGCTACGCTTTTGTAAACCAGTTCGCATAGCCGCTACCCTCATTTACATGGTGCAAACGGTGAGTTCAGCAAAAAATCTCGTATATAAAGACGGTTCTTTGATATCATCGCCCAAAGAATTCTTTGTGGATTTTTTATTTTTAAAGCTGTAAAGTAACAGATAATTACACAGAAAAATGTGTTTAATGTATCTGATTTAAATGTCTTCTTTGCTAAAATACATGACAACAAGAGTTAGCTGAAAAAGTAGTTCTGTAGACTGATGTACAAAATATTATTAATGTCAAAATTATCCTCACATTTGAATCAAAGAAATTAAACATCATATTCTGTATGGTTTATGACCAAGGCTCAACAGTTGTTTTTGAAACTACACAGATTCTATACACTGGAGTCGTAGTATATGCTCCAGCGCTAGCTCTTAACCAAGGTAAGTTATTCACTGAATGACACCATGACAATGTAGGTTTTACAGCACTACTGATAGATTAATGCAATAATTAAGTAACAGCATAGTTATATTTGGTTTGTGTATTAATACAATAACTTGGTTGAAATTAATTATTCTCAAACATTTTCCTCCAGTGACAAAGTTCAATCTATGGGGTTCAATAATTGCGACCGGTGTGGTCTGTACCTTCTACTGTACGCTGGTGAGTGGGTGTGTGTGTGGGGGGGGGGGGGTTGGCAGTTGCCTTTAATGCTGACATAGTGGCTATTTTTTCCACCTTCTCGCATCTTGGCAGTATCTACAATTTTATTAGTGGAAGCAGATTGCTGTGTTCTCCTTAGATAAACATTAAGCTCACACGTCATGTTGTGTGTATGTGCCATCATAGGGAGGACTGAAGGCTGTGGTGTGGTCTGACGCATTCCAGATGGTGGTGATGGTTGTTGGTTTTCTCACTGTGCTGGTGCAGGGCTCAGACAAAAGTGGAGGAATTGAAGTAGTGTGGAAAACAGCACAGGCTGGAGAAAGACTAAACGTGTTCGAGTACGTCCCACCTGACCTGTTCATAACCATGAGTTTAGGAGAATTTTTTACCTGTTTCTATAAAACTGCACACTTTTTGTTTAATGCAGCAAGATTAAACACTTACAGTCTGAACTTTGAATTATGATAATGGATTTTTTAATACAAGTTTTCTTCCCAGTTTTGTCATATCCAATTCCAGCCACTCTCTTGGACTCTAGTAATCACATGAAGTTACCAGTGTTCTGAGGGTAAAGGCTAGCATGACTGCAGAATTACATGAAGCACCACAGCATCTTTCAGAACTGCTGCTAATACAATAACATTATAAAGCTGTACATGCTTCTAAGAGAGCACTAACTCTTTATTCAGCTAACAGACACCCATGCTGGCTAGTATTGTTCTATGGTGATGGGGGGGGAGAAAGGGTCATCCTTCCCACTCAGCAACAGATGGCTGTGGAGATTTATTTGTGCAATTGCGTGTGATAAACATTAATTATAAAACGTAAGTAATGTAAAGATAAGTAACATAAGTAATATAATGGTTATATCCCAGATAAAGATTTTTACTGGAGTTGTTTGTCCAGGTTAAGAACTCTTTAGACATCTTCGTTATTAAGAGTGTGTGGATCATTGAAATATATATACATTGGAAACAAAGTGTGTATTTTTTTTTTGTAGCTTTGACCTCAGTCCGCTGAGGCGTCACACGTTCTGGACGGTTACTATAGGAGGCATGTTCACGTGGCTGGGTGTCTATGGTGTGAACCAGTCCACCATTCAAAGGTGCATTTCCTGTAAGACGGAGAAACATGCACGCTGGTGAGTTCAGATCAGAGTGTGTGTATGTGGCAGAGTCACTGTGATAAAATGGATAAAAGCTTAACTCTCTCTGTCTATCTGTCTGGCCTCCTCAGGGCTCTGTATCTGAATCTGCTGGGTCTTTGGCTGATTCTATTCTGTGCTGTGGTCTCAGGACTCATCATGTATGCTTTCTACTCCCGCTGTGACCCTTGGACAGCTGGTTACATATCTGCTCCTGACCAGGTAACACTCTCTAAAGTTACACTTCCCATTGTCTGGACTCTTTCTCAGTAGTTCATGCCTCAAATGGGGTTTCAACAAATGAAAGTGTATAATTGTAAATATATTTGCAGCTCATGCCATACTTTGTGCTGGAAATACTGGGCAGTTTTCCAGGCCTGCCTGGGTTGTTTGTGGCCTGTGCTTTCAGTGGGACCCTCAGGTGAGTAAGCTGGTGAATTCCCCTTTCTCTGTTTACCGCCCCCACTGCTAACACCACCTCCACCACCACCATCCAAGGTTATTTTTTATTGTGTTTTGGTCTTTATGTTCTTTCCAGTTTATTCTAAAATGTAATGAACTTTGCAGTATGACTCCAAATAACTGTTTTAGCTGAGCCATCAGTTCCACAGCCTTTAAATTCCTGAATCGAGAAAATGAATTCCTGCTATTTTGTGGCTTTCAGCACAGTGGCTGCCAGTATCAACGCTCTGGCCACAGTGACGTACGAGGATTTCGTGCACCAGTGCTGTGGAAATATTTCCACCCAAGCCGCTACCTGGATCAGCAAAGCGCTGTGTAAATACAACGGACTTTTAGTCCTTTTGAATAACTTCTTTCAACAGATTGAGCTGACTGTGCATGATGATAGGTAACGTAATTTAGTCATAAACAATTAGAGTGATGTAGAGCACCTTGTGTCCTTCATGTGTAAATGAGTTAAAAATAACCAGAAACCTTCTTGGAAAAGTAAAACAGATCACATGAGACTACAGCCTCAATTAGGAGTGGCCTGTGAAAATATTTTTCCAAGAGGAGACCAACATAAGGCTCAGAAATGGTCAGAAACGGAAAAGTTATAGCGAATCTGAACATGATCAGCTGTCATAACAGTTTGCTGTCAGAGCACATTGCAGGGTAAGAGATGTGCTCAGCCTGTGCGAACACCTGAAACAGCAGAGTATGGTGTAAACATGACTTCACTTTGGCACCCTAGAGCTATGGACACAAGAACGAGTGTAATGTTTCAAAGCACAAACACACCGAAGCTGTTGCTTTTAGCAAGAACATTAGGAAGGAGAAAATTGAGCACAACTATACAACACTGAATATTAGCAAGATGTTATTCATCTAGGATGTCTCCATAGTACAGCCAAATTAAACTGATGGGTCTGCCTAATCTGCATATGAGGTAAAGTGTTCTGCCTTGCAGGTGTGGTGTTTGGAGTGGCCTGCACCAGCATGGCAGTGGCAGCATCATACATGGGAGCAATTGTGCAGGTGAAAAGTGGTGCAAAACAAAAAAAATACAAACGACAAAATGTTATACATTTAAAATGTCTTATTCCTGTTCACATGCTTGACCGTTACACAAACAGGGACTTTAATGATATTTAATTCAAATACACATATTTTAATAAGGAGCTGGTCATCCCTTTGCTGTAACAAGAGGTCAAGCTAACAAGTTTATCCCCTTCCTCCTGTGCACTCATAGACAAATAATAAAATATAAATACTAGTAAATAATATGTTACGTGTTTTATTATGTAGCCTATGAAGCTTCAGTCTCACACTCAAGATCAGTGATCCTGTAGATAAAATAGAACAAAGTGAAAAATGATTTCAAAGGCGGTGATTGGCCAGTGTTAGTCATTTTCATTCATTTTGTCAGTCATTTTGAAGTGGAGAACTACCTGATCACAGCAGGCAGTCACTTCACAGGTGGGACGGATTGATCATTAGAGTCCATTGAAACCTCCAAAATCCACAAGCCGCCGGGGTCTGAGAAGATTTACATTGAAATGAATAGGGTCACTAGTGAAACGTTTCACTGAAATGCTCTGTTTCAGACAGAGCCGTATACAACTGTAAAGCTATTGAGGAGCTGAAATTAGGAGAGCAATCTTATTTTTATGAGCATTTTTTGTTTCACCCAATAAAAAAGTGATAGTTTTGAAGATATTTTTGTATTATTTTTTTGTAGTCTGTAGAAGCCACCACTGCTAAGGGACCTAGTTCAAATTCTGAAAAACAAAGGTTTCCTAATACATTTGTCCTTATAGTATATAATGTAAAACCATATTATTGGCATGACAATTTCAGATAATTCAGAGGGTATTCAGCATCAGACTGTATCAAAAATAAAAAAAATGGAGGATACATGGTTCTGCTCTGAGTGTGTCATTATGGAAATTCATATTGTAAAGTTGTTTCTCCTAAACTCCAGGCTGCTCTCAGTATCCATGGCATGTGTGGAGGACCCATGCTTGGCGTGTTCACGCTAGGAATAGTCTTTCCTTTCACAAACTCTAAGGTTGGTTCAAACCCTTAGTGCAGATATCTGTCAATTACAATCGGAGTGTTGAAACCTCAGATTTCCTTATGAAGCCATTTTACTTCTAAGTGTATATAAATTGTAATTACTAACAATGGTTTTACAAGAAAGTACTAATGATATTAATCTGTTGTGTCTGAATACTTTATTCTTTCAGTTTGGTTTTTAAAATGTATTTTTCTTTATGTTTATGAACACATACACACAAATATACATACCATATATTTACAAATATGAAGTAAAAAATGTGGATTCTATGTAGACGTTATTATACGCACCGTCCTGGTCTGTCTTTAGGGGGCATTTGGAGGTCTGTTGCTGGGCATAAGCCTATCGTTCTGGGCAGCAGTTGGAGCCTTCATCCACCCTCCACCTCTTAACTACACAAAGCCTCTGTCTTTGAGCACTGAGAACTGTAGTCTACTGACCAGCACAGCTACTGCAGTCACACAGACACCTCTGCTCATGAGCACACCTGCCAGCTTAGACAGGTACCGTAGCCTGCTGTTGCTACTATAAGAATAACATATACATTAAAACGGAAAACTTTTTAGGAGAAAGGAATGGTATTATTAGCATCTATTGTTTAAAATAATAATGTAAAGGACAACCTTTTAAAACTACAATGATAAAAGTGTGGTGTACAGTTGATACTTTTTATTAATATCAGTGGTCTCCGTTTTCCTTTATCAAATCAGTTCAATTCAGTTTGATTTATATAGTGCTTTTTACAACCAGGATGTAAAAAAATCCAAACTGTTAGTTTAATAATGTGCATTTCCCCCCTCAATGCTGTTTCAGTTGTATGTGTTATAAAAGCAGTAATCTATTTCTACCAGACTAGATTTAAACTCTCCCTTTAACCTCTATGTGAATAAGCAGGACTAAACTGCAGTAGGACACAGCAGGGTTAAATGTAAATGGCTGGTTGTCTAGTTGGTAGCTCACAGAGGCTGTTTTTATATTTCAGTATTTGTCCAGCATGGGCTGCAGAATGAATTTTACAGTTAGACACTTTAACAGTGTTTACATACTACAGCAGTTAACACTCCAGTAAAGTCAATCTGGTCTCCTGTGTAGGCCTGCTCTGGCTGAGTCCTGGTACTCCATGTCCTATCTGTACTACAGTGCAGTGGGCTTTCTAGGTACTGTTATAGGAGGCCTGCTAATCACACTGTTAACAGGTAAGATGTCAGCAAGAACATACACACTTGCACAAACACACATTAATGATGTTTTGTGTTGTTGTAGACCGATAGGAAATGAGACACAGCAAGCTCAGTCTGACACTGGTAACATTAAGAACTAGGACATCTTGAGACTCGGGCATATTACTGATTTACACATTATTTATGTTTCCACCTTTCGTTGGCTGGGCCTATATGGTCCTTTGTCTTTAGGCCCCTCTAAGCCACAGGAGGTGAAGCCATGGCTGATTCAGCCAGTGTGTGACCTGTTCTGCTTCTGCTCAGAGCAATACAAGCAGATGTTCTGGTGTGGGCTTGACCATGCAGGGGAGAAAGCGGTGAGACACTTGATTTATGCTGTGTGAAGACAACAGACTCCGAATGTGCTGCATAGACTGTAAGCGAACAAATTCTGACTCCGTGTTTATCTCAGCAGGGTGCCATGGAATTTGAAACAGCATGGGAGAATCACCCCGACCAGGAGAAAATCACAAAAACTCAAGAAACGAGGAAGAAGCAAAGTTACGACTTACAGCATGAGGGTTACACCAATGCTACTTTTGTCCCAGATTCAAACAGACAAGTTCTGTCAAAACTGTAATCGGTGGAAAAATACTTGTCAAAACCAAAAACCACTCCAAACATTCCAGTTAAAAGATACAATCAATGATTTATTACAGAAAAGAGTGATTTTCAAATTTATGTTACAGTCTTTTTGTACAATTTTATTTTCATACTTTTTTTTTTTTTTACATGTAAACAGGGATGGTGTAAACAAAGCACATTGTTGATACCATTTATGTCTCCATAGAATTGAGTACAAATAAGAATGTGCTGTGCTATTGTACTAAATTGTTCCACGACTAGAACTGGACTGAGAACTGGACTGGAGGGCTGCTGCTTGTATAATTCTATTGATTGTAACCCACTGAGTGAGCGCATATTGCCACGTTTACACATTGTCCATCAGATCATTACAATTTTGCATATCACACTCTTGCATAATGCATATTAATAAACTCTCTTATAACTACACTGAGCCTTAACATTCCTCTAAACCATGTCACATAGAAAGCCATAACCACCCACTGCTCTTTTATCTGAAACCTGATTTGTGAAAGCAAATCAGATTGCTTAGTCGCTTGAGTGTAAGACTGAAGCACTTGATGTAATAATAAGTGCTCCAGTTCTTAATGAGCGTTCGGAGTATTGATCATGTCGCTATGGCATATTGCATGCTTTACTCAAAAGATTTTTGTGTGCTTTTGCCAGGCATATTCAATGTGGCTACTGTGTGTACATCAAAGTGTTGTACACACACGCATCACACAGCCCTGAAAAATGGGTGTAAAATAAATCCTTACATCAAGGCTGTTATCAGTTCATATACATTTCAGAAGACATAAGCTAATTGACCTATCCATGCTCAGCACACAAATAGTTCCCTTTCATAGCAACTGTTGGTAAAACGAAATCCCATACAACCTAATGAGCTTGTCAAAATCTTAAATGAAAAAACACAGTAGCATGAACAAGTAGTTATGACAGAAAGTCATATTATTTCTTTTTGTTAGAAATACAATATAAAGGACTACAAATGTTATTAGTACTAGTAGAGGACTGATATTTGACATATTATATTTCAGTATGTACAAGAAATATATTAAAATGGATACATTTGAAGTGAAATGTCAACATTTTGCTTGTTCAGACTGAATTTCTGACAAAAAGGCTTATATTTGTTATTTAAAACCCGTGTAGTCTTCATGAAATTGCTGCTGTGGCATTTTAAACCTGAAACTAAGTATTATGTAGCAAATCTGAAGTCCAAGCTGAATTTGTAGATGGAGCATGGACAGGTCAACTGTGTCGTGGGGATATTCAGAGTTAACACGAGTGACGGCTGCTCACTGATCAGTTTTTCTCAGTACTAAGCTTATGAGGGCCATGCAGACTCCACAGTCAGTGCACCAATATACGTATGTTTCTCAAGGAGCTCCGGATGGACACAGCTGTCATGGCTGAGATCATGCACAGATTGCCAGAATACCACAACATCATGGCAAGAGAACAGCATGTTACACATCACTATACATTTCAGCCAGAGGAACCAGAAGCCTTTCCCACGGCTCTTCGCAGGACCACAAATGGAAGTGCATTACTAAGAGTTGCAAATAATAATAAAAAAGCTTATGTATCCATAAATTAAATATGTTTCTGTAATGATTTGACAAAGTAAATATATACAGTTTTGTCATGAGTTTGCCATAAGTAGAGATAAAAGGAATTCACATTGTTGAAGTACCTTCAGATTTTGTGCCATATTGCATTGTGGGCCCAAACCAGGCAAGCATTTCACTGTGTTGTAATGTTGAGGTACAGGGAAATAAGCCATGCTTTTAAAGTGCTTTTCTTTCTATGATGTATGGGTATGCATTAATATCCATGCGAATTGAAAGTGCAAATAATATCTATGCAATAAAGCAAACGTAGATCTAATTGTGAGCTAAGAAAATATGGTTTCAAGTTGTTGTCATATGCAAACATTTACAGAGGCCTGAGGAAAACAGATACATTGCCTTGGGATTGGGGGAGAGAAGAACAAGAAGCATGCTAGCAGCATTCAGTTCAGTGGCTCTACAAAACACACACACACACACACACACACATTCTCTGTCTCTCAAACACACGCACTTAAAAACAGATATGTACAAATTAGATCAAATCAGAAAAGAAATCGAACCAAACAGTAGCTGACACAAACTTTTCCACAGCATGACAAGCCAACAGTTAACATAAAAAAGTTTGTCCTGATCTTGGTACTTATTTCAAGCTAGTGCTACTTCTCCCTAGTGCTATAAGCGGCAGGTTTAATAAAGTGTTATCTTTTAAATGTGCACCACAAGGGCTAGAGGTGAGCGATGATTATAGACTCTTACTTCCATAGTAGACACAGCTTTTGCTTGTTTCCTATCATAGTGAAAAACCTTAAACATTTCCCACCACATTTATTTAAGCATGTTTGAACGGATCACGTGCAGTCGCAGGTCCACATGATGTACCCCAAGCATGGCTGCGCATGAATACTGTCATGTTCATACCACACAGTATAAAGCCAGGCATCTGGACAAAGACAGAAGCTCTTAACAGAAGGTTACAGATGGAAAACAAAAAAAAATAACAATACGGCATAAATTATATATAAATTATAAAACTTCAGAAAATAAGAAGTACCATCATTCTGCCATGGTTTACAGTTGGCATTACCCTAAACAAAATAACATTAAAACATCTGCATGCTATTTTTGGGGTGATATACAGTATATTCTATATAGATATACAATTATATATCAATTGCTGTCTTTTTGCATAAACAACGTCTTTTTTTGGTAGTCATATGACCAGAACTGTCACGTTTGTAAGAAGAGGACATGTGAGATGCTGGCGAGAGGTGAGGGGGACAAAGCCAGTTAGCGTTCAGAAGAGTATCAAACACGGCCACAGAGGCAAACTGCGCGGAGAGTCTGAATGATTGCGGGAAATTAGCTGCCAGAGAAAAAGAAAAGAAAAAACGGACAGAGAGATAAAGAAAGGGGGAAGCAAGAGGGTGAGAAAGAGAAAGACAGAGGGGAGAAAGTTATAAAGTGTGACAAAAGAGGGTATTGAGGTAGAACCCCAAAGCTCTACATCTGCATAGTAAACAATACAATTGCATGGGCGTCCTGTTCCCTTTTGAAAACTGTGACACAGCAGAGGAGAGAGCAACGCCAGAGAGAGGCTGGGTCAGGAAAGAGCAGGTGTGGGCAGAAGACCAGGATCCAAACCAGAGTGGCCACATTCAGCAAGAAAAGCTCAACGGGTGGCCAGAGGGAGCAGAGCAGATAATGGGAGGCTTCAGTCATCAGACTCAGGGAAGGACTTGTTTGGGGCTGAGCCTGTTCTTGGTAAAGCTTGAGACTTACAAGTTTCACCAGTTGATTCATCCGCTGTGGCCATTAGGAGTGGGCAGCACATAGTTCAGTAAAGCTGGCCACCCAAAGCAACAGGATGGACATGCAAATGTGTGTGTCCATGATGCAAGTACGCTGCTTGCATGTTTTCTGCATGGTCATCCACTGAAAGTCCATGTCATTTATGTGTGCTCTTGTATGATGCGCGTCTGGTGCGTGCATGGGCGTGTATGTGTGTATGATATGTCAGTCTGATAGGCATTGCTAAGGCCACTCATGGTGATAACGTTTGCCGTTTTTCTTTCTTTCCTTCTGCAGGTGTTCCAGCTCTGCTTCGTACATCATCTCCTGCATCAGGTACTTCTCCCTGCGCATGCGCTCACACAGGTCTTTGGGCATGTCAGGGATCAGGTGAGCGATGAAAGTCTTAATTCCGAACACTAAGTGCTGGGGACAGGAAGAACGGTACATAGTCAGGACAGACATACATGCAAAACACCTCATACAAACTGACCGGGTGCTACAGGTTTTTATTTACCAAGTCAAATAACAAGTGACAACTAGGCCAGTTTAAACTGCAGTCCCTGTAGCTGCTGAATAACAAGCCTTAGCATGTTATACGTCAGAACAAAAAATTTAAGGTTTTAAATGAAATGACAAGAGTATATACAGTCCATATAACCATACTCTCTATTTACGATGGCTTAAAAACGTGACATGGCTTGTGGAAAGTGTGTGATGATTCAGTCATGTTGTTTTCAGGCATTTTCAGAACCAACTACCTGCCCTCTGTGGATGAGACTTGACCCCCTGGGTTAAGGGGTTAGCACAGGTGATATAGTATTGACACTCCAGCTGCAGTGGAAAGTCACTCTGTGAGCCACTCACCTCAAAGACGATGATGAAGGCCAGTCTGGCAGCAAGTACGTGCCAGAACTGTAATGTGAACTCGTAGGGCTCTGAGCTCCATGGGGGTGCTCTGTAGTCCCGATATCTGCAGAACAGGAGGCCCAGGGCATTTAGTCACAACTAACACAGCAGTTTATTTGAATACTTCTCTAAAACAAGGGCAGCACATGTGCATTTTTACCTGCAATATCGTGTCTGATCCTGACTTTCATTCTTTGGCTCACCCATGTCAAACACAGACAGACTGCTGTTCATATATCCTTTCAGGCATCTGTAAACACACACACACACACACACACAAACACACAGGGGTACACAGAGGAACACAGACACTGTATTAAACCAGAGAAAGTAGAGCTCATAATAACAATTTGAGAAGACTGTGTTTGAAATTCAATTCCTCTGGGTAATGTGTTTAGCCAAGTACAGATAATCGCATTTGCTCGCGTTGGAAAAAGGAGTCAATTCCACATGATATTGACTTCCAGTTCCAAAGAACTTACACCATCAAATAACAGCATGATGTCACTCCATGCAAAGTCAAATTATGTCGGAGCTGTCCCCAAAGCACCCTTCTTGCAACAACAATTTCAGTGCAATAAATCCTTGTTTTGATGAGGGAATGATCTGTACTTGTGAAATGTATTCTTTGCAAAAACACAACAACATTACTCACTTCTACAAAGGAATACTACTCGCTTTCCATCTAGACATTAAATACTCAGACTTAAAAAGTATGTGAAGTATAGGGAATTAAATACACAAAACAACCAAAAGCTATTTCTTTACTGTTCATGCCGGTAGCCCTTGTCCACACAGGGCCCGTATTTGAAGGCGTAGACAAAGCGTGGAATATAGTCGGAGGTGATGGCAATGACAAAAGCATTAGTAATGACAGCCACCACTCCAATGCCCTCCAGGATACCATGCCAGATACCTGCACAGAGACAAAAGAACACTCAGAATATGCAGCTGTGGCTGAGAAACACACACACACACACACACACACACACACACTCACACGCACACACACGCACA
>JBBPDH010000124.1:7620643-7633755 GCA_037974565.1 Clupeocharax schoutedeni
ATCGGATCGGCAGATATCCAAATTTAGAATATTGGTATCGGTATCGGACATAAAAAAGTGGTATCGGGACATCCCTAATAGTTACCACAGATAATTTAATTCTGTCAGTTCTATAAAAGTAACAGAAAACATATCAAGAAGCTCATGACATTACAGCCCTCGTAGAAGACAGTACTTGTACAGAGGTGAGAGGTTAGCTGACATGGTCAGTGATTTTCTACAGCCAGGCTACACTTACAGGCCTCATACATGTTTGATAAGTCTTACCATCTCCTGCTCCTTCTATTATGTGACACAAATAGAGTACAGCAGACACCCTGCTTTAATTCAACCATAAACCCCCTGATCATTCATAGATAGCATGAATTAGTAAAGCACTGGAATTGTTTTCACTGCTAAAATATTTAGCATTATATCAATTTTCCAAGAACAAAACAGTTGGCACAGAAAGGGCTCCTCCAAGTTGGAAGGCAGATTGTTTGTTCGTTCTGGAAGCTCATTAACAGCTAATCAGTACATCAGTTGACACTCTCTGTCTGAGAGAATAAAAACATCTCTTTCACCGCTTCAAATTATTAATTCTTCTGTCCTTTTAAAAAACAACTAATTCATAGGTGTTTCTACCCAGACTGCTCATACAATATCAGAGAGCCTGTTTAAGTCAAATGGATGTAGAGAGGTAGGGAAAATGCCAAATGTAAAAGAACTCTGTTTTTGGTCTATGTCATAGTTAGACTGAAAAAAAGGCTGCTAAGTGTGTTTTGGCTTTGATAAATGGTTAGGAGCACTGATATACAGACTTTATGTAGAAGGTAAATTTGGGAAATCAGGTAATTCTGTGGCATCCTCTTTAGGAACAATTCTTTTAGCACCTGTATATTTGAGTACATGTCTCAAAATATACAGGAGTACATTTTTTAAAGGGGTTCCAAGCATATAGACACCTCTTACATCCACCTGCTGATAATTTATCAAATTTATCAAATTTATCTAATTTATCAAATAAGGTCCGTCATGAAAATGTAACTTGTGTAACATGATTCCTGTAGACAGCTTCATAATGAAAAAGTTTAGGTTCAGATAGTGCAGCATCAGCAGAAGCTGTGATAAATGATAACAGGCCATAATGTAACTTCTCTCTAACCTCTCTGTGACTCAGCCTGTGCTTCCGTCTGTTTCCAAACAGGGAGATAGAGATGCTGTGGCTCGTGCAAGTCACAGCCCTTAAACATCCCTTTGGCCCCGGCCACAACATCAAGCATGTTTTTATTACGTAAGTATTATTTTCTTACAGCCTAACCCTGTTATAATGACCGCCCTGGGCTTGAGCCATCAAAACTGACTGACCATAAATAGCTGACGTGTACATGCCTGTCAGACTGGCTGAGAGTGGACAGCATACCACTGATGCCCACATCTGCATCTGACATCCTGCTCTCATCAACCAGGGCCCAGTCAAGAACAACAAATAAATGAATGCAGATGCATTCATTTATTTGTTTATCTTTTTTTTTTTTTTGCATTACAGCTACAAAATTGAATTATAAGGTCAGTGTCCTAATACTCTATGCTATTTTAGATGTCCTCATTAAGATAATCCTATAAATAAACAAAGAATAACAGGCTAGGTTCACTGAACTCAAAACTGAGATAATGAGGAAACTCCTCAAAGCGTGATGCTAGAGCACATCCCCTGCATTAGGCTGGTCGATGGACTCTAACAACTCTTGACACATCGATTATTTAATACACATAATCCCCATCCACTCAGCTCTTCACTAAAACACACCTGTATTTCCCCCTTTTCACATCCATGTTCCAGCCCTTACCAATAAAGCAAATGTGCTTTGTAAGAAAAAGTCAGGTTTATTAGCATTAGCTAAATAAATATATGATTTATGTTTGTCCAAGCTCTAAAATACAGATCCAGAAAATAAGAAACCTCTGCAATTTACATTTAAATCAGCTTCTCTATGAGTATGAGTCTGTTAAATTCCTACACAAGCTCCTCATTCTGCTTCATGAGGTACTGATTAGTGATCACCAGAATCACAACACATTTAGTGAGGAAAAGTATAAAAACACTGCTGTAATCAACACTCTCCTCTCACAATGAGAACCAGTTGGATGGCAAAACACTGCAAGAAGTTTGTTAGAGGTAATCATTGCCATTTTTTTTTTAGAATGAAACAAAGATTTGTTTTCTTTGAATTATTCAAGTAAACTCTGTGTCATTTCTCTTATTTTGATGTATTGCCATTTCCTTTAAAAGTATGCTTTAAAGAACAATATTTTCATTTAGAAATTCAGATCATCAGCCGTTCTTAAAAACTCAGTTCAATACTTGCACCTATAAAAGATAAAACCTAAGAAACTGACCATTTTTGCTGTGGTCTCTAATTTTTTTCTCAGAGCTGTAGTAGTTGATTTAGATGCTGTTTTGGTGTTATATTATTGATATTGTTGTTATTATTAACAAAACAACAATAATAATATTTTTATTATTATTGCTATTAGTATTATTATTATTGTAACAATATCACTATCAAGAGGCAGTTTATAAAGTCTTTATACAAACACAGACTCCAACTGTTCTTGGTTTATAGGAAGCGTGTAAAGGAGCACTCTCTTTTACACTAAACAGACAATGTTTTAGAGACAGGTCACACTGAATCAGACAAAAACACACTCACTCTTGTCTGAGCTCACAGGACTTCCTCTTGTCTGGTAAATGCCATAACAAAACAGAGAACCAGATTGAAATGTACACTTGAATGCTGGACGAACACAATGTATGCATCCCTTATATATTACGTAAAACATGCAGCATTAATAATAATGAAATATGTGATGCTTTACCCATGGAGTTTTTCACAAATTCTTTCACTGGTCAGGTTAAAATGCCTGTTCTATTAGATATCTTTCATTTTCTCCCCATCTTTAACAAATGTTTCTAGTTCACACCATTTTTCCCTTCACACAAATATGCTAAATCAACCATGTTTGGTTTTGGAAATGTGCTTCCTTAGTTTTGCAGTGTAGCTATGAGCCTTATATAATGTCTATGTCAACTAAAAAAAACATTTCTTTACTGTAGCATTTGCACAAAAGAGTCCCTAGTGAGCTCAAAGCAACAGAGGTGAGGAAAAACTCTCTAAGCTAGAGGAAGAAACCTGGGAAGGAGTCAAAAGGGGATCTCATCCTCCTCTACATTACATAAACTAATTTTAGATTGACAAGCCATCAGAGTGAGCACAGTTGTACATCTAGTATACACTAGTATACACCAGTACACACTTGCTAGCTAACTAAAAAATGTAAATTTCTGTTCTGTTTTTGCACTGGGGCCCTAAAATATCCCAGTCCACTACTGACATGAAATATACCTTTTTCATAATGTATGTGACATAACACAAAACATCTCAGAAATGTCACTGGGATTATGTGATGTACATTGCACCATTTTAGTCAATTTAATTTTAATCAATAATTTACACCTTTTCTCTTTACCACAAACGTTCAATTGGCTTTCAAACTGGAGCTATGAGCCTTATGTACATGTCTAGAACATCCCACCAATAAACTATCCATCACTCTTTATCCCTCTTGCAGTGGTGCAAAGCAAGAGAAGCAGATTGCAGACATCAAACATGTCTTGGCTGACTGACTGTGTTTGAGGGAAAATTGTACAAATCTGATTTGTCAGTGGAGCATTCATTTAAACGTATCACTCAACTGAGCGGCCTCAGTGTGGTATCTGACAAGAAAACCAGAATCTAGTGAGTGTGAGGGGATGATATTTGTTGCACTTCCATGTCTCAGACATTTGAGTGAACTGTGAATTATGAAGCTTAGCGGCCGTTCTCTGAGACGCCGTCTGTGAGGCGTTGATTGGGCCACAAGTTTAAAGCATGACATGGCCCTGAATCATAAAATGCCATGATGATAGGAATAGCTGAACACTGCATAACATCATGCAGCGCAGGATTGTGAGAGCAGAGATGTTAATGCATAGTGCCACGGCCCACTCCATCACATTAACTTGCATGCAAGTCCAGGTTTACCAGTTCCTAATGATGCTCTGCACTTATCAGGTCATTCCCACAACATAAAGACCAAGCCTGAATGTTCTGTAAAAGATGTTCTGCAGTTTTATGCAGGATAAGACACTGTCTAATCTATTTAAGAATTAATGCATTGTTCAGTCTAACATTGTTCCATTGTCATCTATATTGACTGGTCAACTTATTGCTCTGTTCACTGCAACTCCCACTAGAACTCTTTTCTCTTAACATGCAACAGAGACATAAATCAGTTAAGTTACGAACAGAAGGCAACTTTTTTCAGTACAATAAATTATGGAAATGATTAATAACTGGAAACTATTAGAGAGACATCATTAGTTATCTGCTATTGCCTAAGCTTAAAGTTTGCCCTGAGAAACAGTCCATTGCTACACTGATCTTAATGGAGTGTGTGCAGTGAACATAATCATACTAAAAAATTGTTAACAATATCTATAATAATAATTCTGGAATTTCCCCAGGATTCCTATAAGAACCTAATAGTAAAGTCTGACAGTCTGCTACAGGATATTCCTCAAGTATACATTATTATGGGACAATATTACAGGAATAGGCATATTATGGAACAGTATAGGTGACTCTAGAAATAGTGTATAGCACTTTACTTTCTAATAGCATAAGTATGTATCGTTTAAACACATCTCGTTCAGTCGAAGAGACATTTATTTTCCTACCAGAAATTTGAGGGTCGGATGTGGTTTCCAGTACATCGTGGGAGCTGGGTGTGCAGGAGCAGCCCGCGCGCGGAGGAAGAGGCTGCAGCTCCATCACAGCCGGAGAGACGGACTTGGACCAGGAGGAGAAAAGCGCTGCAGCAGCACAGCCCCGCACACACACATTTGGGGTGGAGTTACATGGGCTTCGCAGCTAAAGTTTTCACTCAATGCACGACTCGTATTGATCTTAAGTTGTCCTGTTAATAATGCATCCGGGGAAGTGGTTTAAAGGCGTCCTGAAACGGCACGGAGGGAGCGCGCGTCTGGCTGGACTTAGTACTGGCGTCTGGTTTGCTTACTCCAATAGAGGACAGCGATCAGCACGGCTCCCTGAATTTACTCATCAAATACAGTTCTGCACGCCAACGTACATGAACTACTGGCGTAACTACTTGGGAGTTGGGGGGGAGCGCATAGCACAGAGGAGCCAGTCTTAATTGGAAATTCTGAGACAGCTGTACACCCACTACACTCTCTGATGTCTCTTTATCTGTTTCAGACTCAAAATATTAAAATATGTATTTTATCCATACCACAGCAAGGGTCCTGTGACTACAGTATATGTAACCTTTTCTTAGCCAGTGGCCTGTTAAAAAGCTAAATAAGACATAGTAACTGCAATTCAAACAGGTAGTATAATAGGGTCAATTTAATCTACACCTTTAAACGTCTGATCTTATGGCAAAATAGCTTCACACAATCCAAGTGAGAGCCACCAGTGAGCAAAACAAAAAAAGGAAACCGAGGCGAGGAAAAATTCCCTACTGCTGGAGGAAGAAAAAAATATGGGGGCTCAGAAAGACACCCCCCCCCACACACACACCCACTACTCTGGTCTACATCAGCTAATGTTAGACTGACATGGCTTGAGAGTAAATTCACTAGTAAATCTAAGCTTGAAAATTAAGCTATTTTGCCGTTTTTGCTCTGGGCAACACTAACATGAAATATACCTAAATATACTGTTTATGAATCATCAGTTGCTATAATAAGTTCTGTTAAGGGATTAATTACCTTTTGACTGTACCTGCATCAACAGTTGTTTTGCTCGCCAATACGGCAAATTCAGGAATTTGAAAAGTTTTACAATCAATGTTATTTTATTTTATTTTTATCACCATTACCAGACATGAATAAGACAATGAGACTACATCATTGACCTCTTTACATACAAAACAGCCAGTTTTCACTACCTTAGAGAATATGTGTATCATAATAATAAATAGCTCAGAAATACAGAAATGTCATTGACATTATGGGATGTATATGGTACAATTTTAGTGTTTTCTGTGGTGTATTTTCTTCTGGTGCTGGTTCAAGTTATCTTTAATCTTAAAAGTCCTGCCACAGTCATTGCATTTGAAAGGCCTTGCTTCTGAATGGAGAACCACGTGTTTGGAGAGTGTGCGGCTGTGGCGGAAGCCCTTTCTGCACACGGGGCACTGGAAGGGCCTCTCGCCAGTGTGAATGTTGCGGTGCTCCCGTAAACCTCGCTCCTGTGCGAAGGACGAGCCGCAGTCAGCGCAGATATGAGGACGCTCACCTGTAGGAGCCAACAAGTAGGAGTTAGGATGCTGATAAAGTGTCCACGATGCATAATATAGCATCAATATTTATTATCAAGTCAAAGCAGATGTCCAAAATGCAGAAGGAAGGGGTTGATGGTTGTTAATACAGGGGTCACCTACATGGTGCCCGCAGGCACCAGGGTGCCCCCAAGGACCAGATGAGGAGCGCCGCGGACCCGTTCAGAAAATAGCCCAACTCACCCGTAAGCAGCATCTAACATTTAATTTGATCCTGTTGCTATTCTTCTTCCATCACATTTGCATTTATATAGATTTTAAAACGACAACATCTAAAGAAAATCATTTAAAACATGTTTATTTTACATGAAGTTTAGATAAACTCTGTTCTAGTGTATCAAACTGGTAGCCCTTCGTGATGCTCAGTGCATGTGAAGTAGCTCTCAGTTTCAAAAAGGTTGGTGACCTTCACTGGGTCCTTACTGGGTCAGCAAGATCAAGGTATTTTCAACAATAAATGGTGTTAAAATACATTTAATAAAGTCTTTTTCTCCCCTTGGGGAAATCCTCAATTGTTAAACTCTGGTCCCAGAGGGGCAGTGTTCTGCACAGTTTGAGGGTTCTCCTACTCAAACACATTTACTAAACCTGGCAAGCTGAAGCAGGCGTTTCTGAGCAGGGAAATCACCAAAATGTGTTGGACCACGGCCCTCCAGGACACCTGTTCAATACCTGTGCTCTACGCCATGGATTTCCAGTCCCATCTGCAAAGGGCTTGTGTGACTGCTGGTTTTCACTGCAAGGCTCCATGTTACTTGTCTAATCAATTGTTCTCAGTGTTCTGATCAATAGATCATGTCTGTTTGTGCTTTGCTGGAGTAAAAACTTCACTGCGGCCACACTGGCCCTTTGTGGAAATGATGGAAAGCCGCTCTATACTACCATAAGGGCAACTCGTTTACGATTACATTCTGTTATAGGACCCCTTGGAGGGGCGAGGGCTCAGAACCTACCCAGAAACTAATGCAGTCTTGACACAATTCCCTTTTCAAACCAAGAAAAAACCGCAGTCAAAACTGCAGCTATAAATTATTTTAAAGTGCTCCACACCACAGTTCTCATTCTAATGCTAAGGCTTAAGCCACACAAAGCATTTTTAATGTGCGTGCTCCACACACTTTCACAGCCCATTTGTAATGCATTGGCTCATCTTCATCTGCTTGAATATGATACAACTGTGACTTGAGCTTAATCTCCAAGCTGCATAGTTCATTTCCACACTGCTACATAGCGTGCACTCTCAGAGGAGTTTTATGTATGTGTTCTTTAGACCATTAATGATGCATTTCCTAATATTAAGGCCCCCAAAAAATATATGGACAGGTGTGTCTGTCTATCTGGCTGTTTGTGTGCACTCTCAGAGGGGTTCAAAGCATGTGTTCTTTACGCCATTAATGATGCATTGCCTAATATCACTCTATCACTCTAGTACAGCACTGGCCAGTGCAATGCTACTTAATGTGATAAGCATATTGTGAATATTGTCAGTAATATAAGAACATTAACAGACACTGAGCTTCATTGCAAAGAGTGCGCGCGTAATTCCTCTGTTTAATCTACAATGCATGAAAGACTGAACCATTATAGCAGGGGTGTGCATAACCCCCCGCCACACACACACACTTTTAAAAATTATTTGTTTTGTCCCCTCAGTTTTCCCCTCCCAAACAACAGTCCCTGTGTAGAAAGCTGTGAGCGCCACACTTTTCTCTCCCAGACATAGAGCCCTGTGTCCTCCCCCCACATTAAAAATGCATCAGGTGCTGATGGTACAAGGTATAAAATAAACTGAGTAAAAATCATTAGAAGTATTGTCATATTATTTCATATCGTCCCCCTGTACTGGCAAGTAATCTGTAGCATGATTGCTAATTGCTATTAGAACTTGCCTCTGTGTCATACCTGTGTGTGTGCGCTGATGGCAGCGGAGGTTGAAGCGGTCGCGGAAGGTTTTATTGCACACAGGACAGCGGAGCATTTTCCGGTGGATGCGGAGGTGGTTGGTCAGCTGGGAGAGCGTGGGGAAGCGGAGGTCACAGTGCTTACAGCCCAGGCTTTGCCCAGGAGTGCATCTGTGTCTCTGCAAGTAGTCAAACCTCTTAAACTTGCTTCCACAGTCTGGACACTCAAACACATACTTCAGTGCTGCCTCTGGCTTGTCTGGCTGAGTGGTCTGGTCACAGTTCTTACAGGCTGAAGGAGCGGCTGGTTTGCTACTATAGCATGTACCTGGGAGCGAAATTTGATTGGAGTCATTTAGAAATGGCTGCACCTCTTCTGGATTCAGGGCAGGCTTTGTGTCAATGAGTGATGGGCTAAACACAACCTCAGAAAACTCTTCCTCTTCAAACTGTTCGTTCCCACCACTGACTTCTAAGTTGAGACCATCAGAAGTGAAGATTGTTTCTGAATCCCGCCTCTTCAGACAGAGCTCGTTTAAACGGATTCGATGCTCTCTGAAAAGGAATGAGTTCAAAGGGTCATAAAACAATAACAAACACCACATACACACACTGGTTTCTGATTTAACTGAGTAATCAGACTAAAGGGCAAAACAATGGACAACTGAGCAATAACATACTATGGACAACTTTTCAAATAGAACAAAAAGCATCACTAGATAAACTCAAACTCTAAGGGTCAGTTTCCCAGACAGGGCTTAAGCTTAGTCTTGGACTACCCTTTTCTTTTTAATGGAAAACCGCTATTCACAGCACAATGTAATCCAGGACTAGGCTTAATAATGAACACTAATGATTCTCTCTGACAGTTGCAGTTACGTTTGGTACCTACTCAGCGTGCTTGTTTAAACTTATATCAGCATCAGACAGAAGCTTCACTGGGGCTGATATTTTAAGCCCACATTTTGTGATGTATCTATTGTACTTCAGAAGAACCTAGAAGTGAAAAAATGTAGCAGAACCTTTAGGCACTGCCAGGCTACCCATAACTGCATTTGTAACCTAACAAAACATGAATCTTGTATTTCTCTGGAATGCTAATAAAGATTTTAATTTTTGCATTTTTAGAAATATTTACTGCCAATTGTATTGACATATGTATACATAAACAGTACTAGATTTCAGCATAGTGCAGTCTTACCCAGAGGCAGGCCCTGTCTGTGTATCACAGTCTCTCTCTCTGTCTTGTTCAACCCTGTTATGCTCCAAGAAGCATGCCGCCATGATTACAGCCTCCTCTATGTTCTGTGGCTGCTGTCTGCTTGTCTTTTCTCTAGCGTCTGGTGGAAGAAGAGAGAGGAATTTCTGCAAGGTCACTCTTCTCACCACCTCCTCAGAGCTGCATCTTTCCGGCTGGAGCCACTTTCTGGCTGCCTCTTCTACAACCAGCTTTAGCTCCCGCACCCCAACACAGGGTTCATACTGTACTTCATTAAAGTCCCTGCACCTCTGAAGCTCCAAGGCCCATGCCTGCCTCCTCACGTCTGCTTTCAGAGCTTCATAACTAATGTGGGTGGATGATTCATGATCCTCTTTGTGTAACGTCTTCATGGAGAGGAGCTGCGCAAGCCGTGATCCCCACAGCTCCTTTGGCAGTTCGCTGCTGTCCAGAGCCCGTTCAAACACAGACAGAGAGAGCTCCAGATCATCGCCCCTCATGTCCAAGCATGGCAGAGGAAGCTGCCGTAGGCTGGCACAGTCTGGCTGCAAAAGCTGAGCAAGAAACTCTGCTTGGATCTCTCCCTGAAGAGCAACAGCTTTCTGGAGCTGAACATGGAGGTCCAGCAGAGATCTTAAACACCGGATGACATCCATAAGTTATTCACTTGGCTTCTGAGTGCAAAAAAGGAGGAATAGAGAGGAATAGAGTCTTTTTTATAATGTAAATGTTAAATTATGAACATAATTTATAGCAATGATGCATGCACTTCCAGTGTATTTTAAAAATCCTTTAGAAAATTCAGAGAATTACTGCAGCTTATTACACAACTATCACTGGACGATGTAGCGTTTTATAATAGATATGTAATAGAAAACCTGTCAACCTAGTTGAGATAGACAAATGTTGCTTGACATTTTAAACAAGAGAGCCAAAGGTTCCTCCTACCTCAGTCAGAAAGTGGGCATGAACCCACAGTGTCAGAAATGAAGGGATGCTGAGAGAAACAGCTCCAGATCTTTGAGCACAGCTGTGGCTAAACTGTAGTGGCCCGTGTTTTCAGAAGACGTGCAGCTCGGAATGCGACGTTTATCAGGCACTTTTCTTCACCATACAACCTTTCCTCTTATATCACACAACCTCACAGCCGCTTCACCTTCTCAAACCGATACCACACATACCCCGCTTTACACCGCAGCCTCTCCAGCTTCTTCGTGCTGTCATGGTCTTATTTTTCTTTTTCTGGCGAGTCAAGTGCCTTACTGCCGTCTGCTGGAAAATTGAGAGAATGGGGTGTAGTGTTTTTTTAGTTTTTCTCAACATAAATTCGCGTCCATCGCTCGGAAGGTGGGGGAGCTTGGGGGCGGGGAGTAGGAGATCCGCGTATAAGGTGCTGTACGTGCACTAGTACGTCTTGGTGGAATCGAATATTTTAGCCTAGACCAAAGTGAGCAAAAAACGGACTCTACATTTACAGAGCAACCACGGTGCGCAGTGCAAGTGCCATAAAGACATGGTTGGATAAGTGTTGTGTGGAAGAAGCTGGCTGAGCCTGATCTGAACCCCATCCATCACCATTGGGATGAAATGGAATGTAGATTGATCAAGTAACTTCCACAATTATTTAAATTTTCTATTGTCTATTTTATGTTAAGGTGTCCAAATGTCGAACCACACCTCCCAAATGTCGAACCACACCCCTCTACCCAAAGATGCCTTATGATATGTCTGAGGTTTAAAAACTAGTACCACAATAAAAAGTACCACAAATTTGAAAAAAAAAAAAAAAACCTTTGTCACTGTACTTTAAAAATAAAATAAAAAATAAAATAAAAAAACACACATGAGAATAAGTGGGCAGGGCTAAACGGTCCCAGGTTGGCATCAGTTGGCATCAATTTTTCTGAATCCATATGCGAGCCTGGTGAATTCATTTATTAATTAATGTGAACCTCATGATCCGGAGAGGCTTTTTACACGAATTATGGACCCATTTACGTTTTATGAAATCATAATTTTTCATCCAAGCCTCTGCGTGGCGCTGAACTCTCGTGGTCATCTCCTGTAACGGGACCACCACCCCAGCAGCAACAGTCTGTCCAGGGACGGGTTTGTTTACATTCTAAGACCAGCTGTCTTATCAATATAGAGCTTCACTAACTGCAGCTTTTGGAAACGAATTGCAGTTTAGAGGTCGAAAACTGTTCCAGATGCCAGGTCGAATACAAAAAAGGTCTGCCCTGAGTTTCAGTCGTGTTCTTAGTTTATCAGAACCTATCTTCTAGTGGGTAGTAGTAGTGGACAGTTAGACCTGTGTTTACTTAGCTGGCTAATCCAGTAGCAGCAGGCGTAGTTGCTCTCGTAGCTCCTTTAAAATCGCTTTTTTCGCACCGCCCGTGTCTTTTTTTTGTGACAGTCGCACATTGCTGTAGTTGGTAGGAGCATATGTTGTTTATCTGAGTGACATTACTAACTTTGGTTGCTGTTGGGAACTTGGCTGGCCTCTCTACCCTGGTACACTGTCAGAGCTGCCAGTATGGGGATGTGTCTGCCCTGTCTGGGTGGAGCAGCAGACGACGTTGTTGTAACCCCAGATCCTGTAAGTACTTCAGTTTTCTCTCCCATCTTTTACATAAAATTGTATACGTTTATCTCAAGCAATATCTTAGACTACAAAGTATTGTCTTCTTAGTGATGAGATAACGCTTTATTAGCCATACAGGTGAGGGATTTGCACTGTTACAGCAGTAACGTGGACAGAATATAAGAATGTAGAAGCAGTGTAACCAATACAATAAAAGCTAGCGTAACGTAAAACGTACCTATATCTGGTCCCTGATGTCCTTTGACCACCTGGTCTTTCCCAACGTGGTGGAGAGGCTGGAATGGAAGAAACTGATTTTGTGGACAGGTGTGCTTTTATCACAAAATCAGATTTATCACGTGGCGTTGAGTATGGTTCTCAGAGGGGGCGTGGCGTTGTTAACGGCGATATTTTTATTTGCCGTTAACGGCCCAGCACTAATATATTTATATGTACGTGTGTGTATGTGTAACACAGTGGATATATGTATGTATGTATGTATATGGACACATCAGGTGCCTAGCAGCAGCAGACATTAAAAGAAACAGTAATTAGCATTATAGACCATTAGTGTTTGAATAAAACTTTTGACTGTTCTAATACTGAATGAGATTATGCTTTAGATTGTTTAACATTAACAAACAGTGCCTCCTACTAGACTCTGGCCTCGCCCACAGAATCTTCAATTATGAATGAGCCCTTTACTGTCCATGGGCTTAATGATGAATGAGCATTTGAGCAAGTCACTGTTGATGGTTGTTCATAGTAATGTTGTGCCATATTCTGTCTGACTTCTGTTACAGGAAACCAGAAGACAACAATTAGCAGAGGCTGCAGAGAAGAGACAGAAAGAGGTAATGCAGGGCTTAAAGTATTCCGGCACTGTGCCGGATTTCCGGCGTGCGGCCGTGAGGGAAAAAAATTTTTTAGAGCCAGCGCATGCAGTTTAATATTTTCGAGGCAATTTATTTCACCTACCAATCATATGAGAGGAACGCAGCTTTAACTAACGTTACAAGCC
>JBBPDH010000124.1:7638406-7660635 GCA_037974565.1 Clupeocharax schoutedeni
AAAAAAGAAGTGATAATGGCCTTGATTGCACAGTTCAGTTTGTTAGCACTTTGACCACTTATTTTGTTTTTGTTATTATTGTCAATATTTGAAGGAAGTCCTTCAAAAAAAAAAAGTCATGCCCCCCCCCCCCCCCAAAAAAAAAAAGTTCCGGCTCAGGATTTTTTTTACTTTAACCCCTGGGTAATGTTTCCATTTAAATCAAATGGGCAAGCAGATTGACTTACACCTGATTCGTAGTCAATATGAGCTGTCAGGCTGGTATGCCTGTTATTGTCTGGAGCATAATCCTTGTTCATATTTATTTACTATTGTAAATGGTGTTTTTGAGTTGCTTTTGAGTTTTTTGGATGTTCCTGTTGAAAATGACACTGTGATTTTCTAGCGTGGCCTCTATGAAACACTAAAAAAAGAAATGTTCTTGATCCAGCATTTCTCAACACAGTCCTCCCTGACCCTGGAAGAGTCATCTGCCTACCTCTGTAATGTGATTGTTATAAGTGGCTCTGGATATGAGGCCTGCAGAAATGGAAAAATGCAAATGTAAACAGTGAAGTGTGTTAGGAGATGAGTTAGAGCCAAAATGTAGCCCATGTAAGTGTCCCTGAGGACTGGACTAGGAAACAAAGTATTACTGACTTCAGTATTCAGAGACTCACATGTTAAAAAGAGAACAAACAAACCTGTACAGCACAATCCCCCATCCCACCGTGGCATTTACCAGATTAAAGTAAATTAAATCCACAACATTTGCTATTAAAGAGCCAGAGAGGTTGATTTTGCCCCTCATATACACTGTGGACCCTTTAGAGACTTGCATCAGCACACGCTGCTCGTCAAGCTGCTAAGGCACAACGGTAAGTAGAGCACCATCTTTTAAACTCAGCGCACTTTGGACTCTGCACCTTCAGGGGGCAACTATACCTTGCAGTGGTTTTCTACAGTGGCTACAATTAACCTTGCTGCTTCTGTGATCTTATAATTGTAATGCTTGTTTTGACCCACAACCACCCCAACCCCAATACCAAGCAATTCTGAATGACTCACAAGGCACACGTTAGAAACTTGCAATAGGCATTTATTGACTTCCCCTTTGTTTTGAGAATCCCACTGTGTACACAGTACATGGTAATGTTTTGAGCATAATATCATTTTGCATTCTGTACAAACCTGTTACGTCTTACAGTTCTATGTTTGGTACTTTTAGAGCACATACAGAGGCATTAAAAACCCAGACGCAGTGGAAAGGAAAAAAAAGAAACAAGAGGAGATGGAAAAACAGGCGATGAGCACATCACCCTCAGGAGGTGGGGGGCTCAAGGTAAATCATGTCAGAAACCAAATCTTTCATGAAACCATTCTCTGTATGTGCCTCTGTATATGATTATTTATGCTTCTTCTCTCACTCTATTTAGTGGCAGGTTGGCTAACACAAGAAGAAGAGAAGACCTCTAGAGTACTTCATGAGTCAGCCCACGGGAGCAGAGAATCTATCGAAATGACAAGCTTTTTTTTCCTTAAAATGCAGGCTAGTCAAGGGACTGTGTGTAGCATTTAGACGTTTTTGCCAAGGTTCTTGCAAGGTCCATCATTTCAGGCCTCATGGGTGGCCGGAACTCTTTGCAGGGCACACCTCTTTTAACATGCCAAGATGTGCTAGCCAATGGAATATGTGAGATAACTTAGGGCAGTTATGCGTGGCTTTTAAAACAGTACATTTTTGTATCACTACTGAGAGACATGGCATTCAGTCACAAAGGCTCGACAGTTCTGCCGTTAAAGCTCATGTACCTCACGCACCTCTGTACTTTATTAACGTATAGAATGTTCTCATGCTTTTGTTTTTGTTTTTTTTTCTTCAAAGCAATGGTTCTAGATGAATGTAATTGTAAAATACATTTATACCACCTAACAATCACATTTTGTAATGAACTCTTGACATTTTAATGTGTTTTCGGCACATTCAGGTATTTTGGGTTTAAGTTTTGTTCTGCAGTGATTTGTTTGAAGTGTGATAGTGCAATATAAGTTGCTCGTGTTAGTTTTGTACTGCATGCTGAGGAAACTGTGATGATTTTATGATTGAACAGAGCGAAGTTAGTTGTGTGGGTAGAAGTTACTGATGATTTGAGTTGATTTGTTTTGTGGTTGTGTTAAATGAAGATTGCAGAAGAATGGCTCTTCTTGTTTACTCTGAAGGTTTTTTGTTGAATGTAGGGCAGGGGTAAGCATTTTACGAACCAACAGCCATGCCTCAGTCTCATTTCACCTTAATGTGGAATAAGAGCCTCTTTGTAGATCTAGCTGAGCTCCTCAGTGCTTGGTTTGGTTAACGGCCTTACTGTGTAATTGCAAGCCAGGCACTTAACTATCTGTTCTAGCAGTGTGGAACTGTGTTCTTCATGAGAAATCATTCCTTGACTCTTTCAATAAACAAAGGCTTGGGGTTTTTCCCCCAAAGCCCCAAACTGTTGCACTGTTGTCAATGCTTAGAACCCGACCCTATAAAGGTGATGATGTTGCTGTGCCACTTTAATGGGTCTAAATAATTTCATATTCTTATTTTAAGCCTCTTCTCAGTTTCGCTTTAATAATGCTGTACAAATAATCTCGTTTTGCTTTTTCAAACAAACGCAAAAAAAAAAAAAATTGCTATATTCCTTTCAGCCAGTTGAGGTCACTATTGAACAAATCTGCAAGTAGTGCCTCTTCCCAGGTGCTTCAACCAGGCACCATCATTTTACATGTTGTTTAGAGAGCACAACTAAAAACAGAATGTCTTACATTTATTCCCAATATTTGTTGTACAGTGGGTTAAAAAAACAGTCAACAAGTTCCAGATCAGAGACAAACTGAATGTTAACATGTATATTTGATTGTTCTTGCAGCACAGGATTTGTCATCACTTTACATCACCATCCTCTCCTTATAATAAACACTTCCTGTAAAACAGTAAAATCTAAACAAGAAAATCACTTGCTAAGAAGTAAACAACTTCAGGAAGAAAAAAAACGACTTTGCATAATGTTAATAACAAAGGACATCATAACACCCAAAATATATATAAAAACATTGTCATTAATATTGCTTATTATGGAAGTGATAATATAAATGTAAATACACCCATCAAGGGAGATATTACAACTTGAATTCACCTTTCAGTTTCTCTCAGCTCAGTCCTAAAGATGAGATGACAAACTTCAAGCACTAGTTATATAAAATGTCAGCTTGCTAAAGTAAACGTTTGTTGAAAGCCCAAAAAGAACAAAAAAAAATCACCATAATCTACACTAAATATATCAAAAGCAATCCCAGGCTAGAAGTGATCGTCAACGAGTCAATGCACAGCATTCTGAGATGAATAATAATATACATGTTACACAGTCCATGTGTTTTGGATTCCAGTCCATACTCCCACTCTGTAGTTCAGAGCTCCTGTACCTTAGATTGTGTTGTGCATGCTGTTAAATTAGCTAAATAAGCCAAGAAGCTAACATAAATACAAGCAGTCTATGTATTGTATTCATTTTTAAAACAAATAAATGTCTCAAATATTTTCAGACTATGAGCACTTAGTTTGAAGAACCTGCTGCGTTTGCACCAAACGTGGATGAGAGAATTCCACAAGTTCATAACTTATGTGGATAAAGGCCACATTCTTAGGAAAAGCTAAGGTTGCTCCCTCTTTGGTAAAATGCTAAACAAAGTGAATAAAGGGACTTAATACGAGATACTGTGCTTTACATGTCAGTGACTACATTAAAGGTAAGAGGTCCATCTCATCACTCATTCTTTACATATCTCACCTGCCACTGGCCTCTACTACTTCTTACTTTTGTAGTGGGCAGCTACCACCAGGTAGCTGTCGGGGCTGAGGTCTTTAATGCTGGGGGATTTACTGGAGATGGGTGAAGTCTTGCCCTCCACACGGGAGATCTGGAGCATTCTGCAGGGGTCATGCTTCAGGAGGTAACTCTCAAAGGTCTCCCAGCCACCACCCACCCGCACCATCACATGTTTATTGTGCAGCATCTACAGAAGAGGAGAGAGAACACAAAGAATGCTTATATACAAACATCGGTCACTTCCAGAGTTTTTGATTTTACAACTCCCACCCTAACACTAAGATACACTAACACTAAGATCTTATAGTTATAAATATAAATCCACATTACGTATTCATATTGTAGATTGTATATTATGGTATATTATATTTGCTCAGTATATTGTTTATTGTATCTTATAACTATTGTTGTTGTTTTTTACTGTGTTGTACTTGAGAGACACCAAACGGAATCAAATTCCTTGTATGTGTTCGCTCACATACTTGGCGCAATAAAATTCTGATTCTGATTCTGATATTGATGAGAGATGAGTAGACACACACACACACACACACACACACACATACATATACATATATAGCTCATTTATTTGTATATTGAACACTTAGTATTCTATAGCAGATATTATAAATAAAATCAAAGACAGTGACAGCATGTCAATATTTTATTTAGCATGTGTAAGAATATTACTGCAAAACAAATCATAACTATAAGGGTTAACCACTGTTATTAACGTGTACAAAGATCTCTCAGAATCTCTACTGTATTTATGAGGCAAGAATCATTCAGAGAACAGCGAAACAGAAGTACTCACCTGAAACCTCCCTCTCCTCGGTACACACATGCATAACATCCCTGAATTCACTTTTGTTCTCTCAACACCTCCACCCGTTTCCTCACACCCCTATATTGGCTTACTGTCACCTGCCAATCCCCCTGAGGCACATTCCCAAGTGTCATGGCAATCTCTCTTCAAATCCAATAAAGTAAAGCAGGAATAAAAGGACGACCACACATCTCACAAATTGGCTGTTCACATGTGTGCATTCCCCAGAGGCTCTGACCCAGTCGCTCATTTGAATATTACAGCCCCTCCTCCCTCATTCACTTCCCTAACAGCTGGTGGACGTAGGGTTCTTAGTCCTTGTATAAGATTCATTATGAGAGGGGTGTGTAAATATAACAAAATATCAAACACAGTAATAATATATAAGAATCATTATTATTAGTAGTAGTATCCTTGTTTATATTATTATTTACATTGTTATTTTTGAATGACGTTGTTGCTGTTGTCAGTATTATTATTGATACTCCAGTATGAGATCCAGTGAAGATAAGCAGTTTCGACCATTAATATCCCTGAAAAAGGTAACAATTATCTTTAAGTTACAATTTAGATTCAGTGACATTATAAACACTTCAGCTGTTCCCTAATCTTCCTCTAATTATTGGCTTGACAAGGCAAGGACACAACTCTAGATACATGTTCAGAGCGCTACTAAAGCCAATATTCCATCATACTGCTCATAAAATATTGACAGTACAATTATTCTATTATCCATCAAACCTATAAGCTTTGCCAATATCCTTTACATGAACCTACGAGTGCACACAGCCATCGATCCACCCGATTAAACTTTCATAAAGAAGGGAAAATGACAAGCTATCATTCTTTCCCTTCAGTCTAGCAAGCCCACTGAGATAAAGAGCTGACTGAGCAAAGCACTACTATCATACACCTTCAACTCAACAATGAAACCCAGAGGGGAGGCATGAAATAAAAAAAACATCAACAGGGGTATCCTGAAGGACTTATGGACCATAGAGTTTTTTTCTATTCTTTTCATACAGCCCTGCGGTGGAATAATAACATGAAACATTTATAAAGTGCTTAACAGGGCGAGGGAGAGGGGCTGCCAAGAGGTCAGCAGTGAGGCAAGCCCCAAGGCTCTGCAATCACTGGCATAATAGGCTTTGGGTGCAGAGAGGAGATTTCAATCACATTTTACAGCACACAGTGAAAGAGAAGGGCACAGTATTGAAAACCTTTGCTTCACACACACACACACACACACACACACACACACACACGCACACGCACACGCACACACACACACACACACACACACACTGAGGAAGCTTGCACATGACTGCGTGTGGATGTGATACAGTCCTGTGGAATATGCTTCTGCACACACACAGTGTCAAGCAGGGCAAAAACTGAGAGACAAGGTTAGCAGTGAAGGTCAACACTTTCGTGGTCAGCAGTTTCCAACATATATTCTCTTACTACAGCACATTCCATCACAAAGTATACAGTTTACAAAGTACAAAGTATACAATTATAATGTGCACATTTAGCTTTTTCCCTGAAGGTCTTAGATATCTGCTGCTCTTACCTCAAGTCCTCAGTCAGTGTAAGCAACGACCACTTGTTCACAAAGATAAGAATTTTAATTGCTCGTTGCAACAGAAGAATGCTGTATTAAAAAAGAGCCATAGGCAAACTCAGTGACCTCTCAGAGACAAAAAACATTTTGTCCTTGGACAGAAGGCATTTGAAGGAGTGGAATTTCAATTATTTGAATGGGAGAGAACGACTGCGCTGCCTTTACATCTTCTAATAGGAACTATGAATTGCTTGGCCTTGGTTGCCAGGCAACACACAAAGATGGCTGGAAGGAAAGGAACCGTAATTTATTAACAGGGAAGGTACTCCCGTTATGAATATGTGAGAACAAAGATTCTAAGCACAAATCTGGCATCATTTAACGCTAGATGATCCTTAGGTCACATGCACAGACACACTGTTTTATTGTCATGTCAAGTTAGTGTATTTTTGGTCCAGCATGTTTTGTGGTCTGGTATATTTATTGCATATTCTGTATTTGTTTCACACTGTTGTTTATCTGCACAGTATCTTGTCCTGGTTAATGTGGCGGTTCAATCCTGAAGAATGCCATTTAATCTAAATGTGAGTTATATATATAGGAATGACAATAAAGATCTCTCAAGCTGACTACAGAACATTGGCTGCAACTCAACTGGAGAAAGAACTCACTTTCACTTTGTTTACATTTTACACTGTGGTCTGTGCCATAGTTTTCATAAACTGTATACGTTTCAATCCCCTTGTCTATTCACTTCTACCATTTACCTATGTTGCACATTGGTGCTTGTGCAATTGCTATTAGCAACCATAGGATGGCAGTGCTAGTGCAAAATCACAATCAACTCATGTCGAAGTGGCAGCTTAATCTCACAAGGGTCTGTATGTGGAAGTATACCCTCAAAACAACTAGGCCTGCACAGTATTGACAAAACTTGATATTGTGATTTTATTGGTCGATATTTAAATTATTACGTAAACCATTTTTAAAAATTGGCATGCGATAATCTGACAAAAATGTGTGCATTTGATTATATCAGAGGTGGCTAACTCTGCTCCTGGAGGACTCAAACACCTGATTCAACTCATTCTGTTAATTGGTGTGAGTTTCCTCTTTTTCAGTGATGCTTACAAAAAGCAGTAATTGCTAATAGGTTAAACACAGTTTTATAATGACACGATAGCAAATTCCCTATATATCATTCAAATATATATGATTTGATCACTATCACCATTCAGTTTTTTTAAAAAATTGGAGTAATAGATTTTAATCAAGTAATTGTGACAGTCATATTCTGGAATATTTAGTCAATTTGCTCAAAGCAAATCATTTTTTGAGTAGTTCAAAATAGTAGTTAAAATGTTATTTGCATATTACCTCTCTGTGAAATCAGTAGAATAAAGGCCACTAGACTATATGTTAACAAAAGCAAAGCCTGACATGTAACTTATATATTAGTTTCATAATTGTTAATCATCTACAAATAATGTATAGTAGATACTGATATATATATATATATTAGAGGTGGGCATCGATTAATTATTTTTAACGCCATTAATCGCATGGAATCTTCGCGTTAATTAAATCCCCCACCCCCTCCCCCAGACAGATTTCAAACTTGCGTGCACAGGCCCAAATTGTCCCAAATTGGGGGGCGTTAACGCAGATATGTTTTTCATCGCGCGATAAGAATCTTTTGCGTTAACGCACGTTAACATCGTTAACGGCCCAGCTCTAATATATATATATATTAATAAATGTCTTTTTTATGAATAATATAACTTGGGTTTAAAGGGTTAAAACTGTATAGTCGCCCTCTGCCCACTAAACTCATTTCATCTACAAGTGTGTTAGCATGATGCATTGCCATTGTCTCACTCCTGAATTAACGGAAAAGCAATAATGCATCTGCCTTAGAGAATAAAATAATCCTAATTTTATCATTATGAACATGTGGGAATGCACTCACTCACTCACTCACTCACACACACACACACACACACACACACACTAATATAAAGAGATCTGAGTGGAACTGATGGAGGTAAGTGGCGTATGGACTGTGTCGACTGACTCAAACACTGCCTAATGTGATTTAGAGGCGTGCTTTTGTCAGCCATGCTGAGAGGTGAGTGTGTTAAAGTGTCTTCCTGCAGAAACAGTGGCATAGCCTGTTAAATATCCACACATCACACCGGTTTAATACATGAAGTGCTATATTTAGTCCTCCATCTACACTTCAAAACCTTCTCAACATCAAATATAGTCGGAATAAACCACATACCACGGTCCAGCGCAGTCATTACTGACAAACGCTTCCACGTTTCAGCTCCAGTTCATTAAAGATTTACAGAGCCAATTTGCCTGCTCCGAACATTTACATCCTCATTTCCTCTCCAACACAGCCAACAATGCTGCTGTTAACCTCTGAGTAAAATCAACAATGGAAGCCATCTCCATAAAATATACACACAAACACAAACACAAACACACACACACACAAGCACACACACACGCAACAAGGACATTCTGTACTAAACCATCCTCACTCTCTGTGTAAGGACTGGTTGTGTGTTGCCAGGTAACCGAGTTCCCATGGGTACCAGGCCTACCTCACTAATCACAGTTTGTCGAGTGACCGTGTATTTTTTTTGGGATGCTCCTTGTGTGGACCTTTATCATGGCTGGTTCTCAAACTGGGGTCCATAAACCTATAAGGGGAGGTCAGGAAGGACTATTTAAGATTAAATTAGTTTCAGAGATAATACAGATTATGTTTTTAGATCCATATGCAGTCACTAACATCAATATAATATTGATATGGTAGTTTAGACATCTAAGTATAAAGGTGATGCATGAGCATTCAGGCCACTTTAATGCAGCTTTCTCCATCTATATTTCATGTACCTGCATTTATTTACCAACAAGTATCATCAAGTGTGTGAGAGACAAATGGGGCAACAATCTGAGATCTAAGTACTCTACTTACTAAAATCTACTTACTAAAATCTACTTACTAAAATCTACTTACTAAAACCATGGAAATAGGAATTTTAAAAATTGTTTATCATTAACCAACACAACATGTTTACTGATACCTCAATAAACCTCAGGAATGTTTACCGAAGTAAAGACTCTAATATTTGATATAACAGTAGCCTTAATGGACTGAAACAATTTTGTTTTTTGTAATTTAACACACCTGCTACAATTAATCAGTGGATTTAATCCTTCAAGATCACATGACTGTGAAAATCAGGTCGATGTGATTAGTGTTTTAGTAGAGTTAATCATCAGGAGCAAAGCAAATGAAGAATTAGTTGTACACTATTGATCTCAAAGTCAAGGATGCCGCTCACATAGAGTGTGTCTCTCTAATATTGTGTCACTCAAGGTTGTCTCTTTGTGTAGGAAGCCCTGAACGCGGTTGTGAAATGTAACATTGATTTGTGAGAATGATGAGAGGAAATCTGTATATTGCTGTACACATAATTATACAAATGTGTCACACAGACACACACACACACACACACACACGAGCTGTCACAGCCTATTAAGAGTAGCCCTGACTATGAATGATCAAAAACAGAAGAGGAGTTTCATATATCAGTGTTAGCAACTCCCTTCTAATTCACACTGAGGCACAACTATTTAGTCAGAATGTTAAAAACTACAGTGCATTTTAATTGATTTGTTTAAATTAAATATTAGTTACTCCCAAACCTTTTTGGACTGCAGTTGAAACTGATGTACATTGACTTGCAGGCAAATGTAACTCATATAAAGTACACACCCGAATGAAGAGGATCTTTTCTCCAACACGATAGCGACCTTGTGACTGACGCTCCACACAGAACTTATTAGGACACTTACAGGGAGGTTCCTCAGCAATGTGCTTCACCTGAGAAACACAAAAACATACACATCCGCACGTTTCTTTCAGTTATGGCTGTACCCAAGGCATTTGTTCAGATATTTTACAGAGGATGGCCAGATCTCCCAACTCTTTGTAACTTTACATTGTAGGCATTGTATAGTCAGAGTGTTATAGGTTCACTGATCATTTTAAATGGTAAATAAAATGTCTACATTTACTTCATAGACATTCAAACTTCTGGAATATATTACCACTGTAAGATGGTTAAGCTGAGTAATGCTTTACTCTACATATCTCTCTACAAAGCATCTGAGTAGAGAGTTCCTTGTTAAAGTAGCTTGTATATACGTTGTTTATTGCAGCTTTAAAGTAAACCATTTAGTAAATATTTCAACTTAAATCTCTGAATATTACTGCACTAGTCTCTTAAGAGCCTGTGAGTTCATTGTGAAAACAGACCACAGTCCTTTGGAGGGGGTGATGATTTTTCCCAGGTTTCTCCCCCTCTGGTCATGATCAGTTCCCCTTAAAAAACTGTTCCAATCACACAATCACCACCGACACTGGAAGGGTGAACACTTTCTTCATTAACGTGAAGCACCAGCACATATTAAAGAAATGTTACTACACAGTTTGATGCACTTGGAGGAGCATGTTGGCAGGATAGAATCGAGTATAAAGAATCTCTATGGGAAAAAAAAATAGTTTTAACTCTATAGTGAAATATAGTGAAGATATTTTATGAGGTCCATGATGACGCTACTGCTTCATCACTGTATCCCAAATGTGTCATGGTCACGGTCTGGACTGGCATTAGCCATGTTTGTTTTGTTGTTCTGTTTTCTTTTCTAGGTTGCCCTTATGGCTATTTTGTTAGGTCTAGGAGTCTATGTTCCCCTATGTCACCTTATGTCCTTGCATGTTGTGTTCCCCCTGATCCGGTGTTTCCCTGTAGACCCACTAGGGGTCCTCTTTTCCCTGTCTGGTTTGTCACCTGTGTCTTGTCAGGTCGCGTCATCCCTTACACCTGATGTGTGTCTTTTGTAATCACCCTGTGTTCCCTCATTGGTTCTTGTCCTGTGCTGTCTTGTATTTATAGTTTGTTTTTCGTTTATAGTTAGTATTTCGTTCACTGCACTGTCCCCTGTGTCAGTCCCCCTCCTTGTAAGTACTTCTTAAACCCTGTTCGTGTTTTCAGTTATTTCCTGAATGGCCCAAGAGCCTTTTTCTGTTTGCTCTGCTTAACTCTGTAAATAAAAACTCATCAAGTCAAGGATGGCAGTTTCTGTTGGTGCTCTCAGTTGTTGCAACCACATACAGGAGGGGAACGTGACAAAATGATTACATAACAAATCACAAATGTCAAATGCTTATTCAGAGGATTCCACATTTTATCACTAGCTTCTATTATAAGTGAGTTTCAGATGAAAAGCAACAAAATTACTATCATTGTTAACTGACTGTAAGACACAGATGTAGATGAAAGATGTAGAATATGTTGAATATGCTGAAGGTTTTAACGTGGTATTGCATACTCCAGCAGTAATATCTCTATTGGTTACTAAGTTAGACCTCATACTTACTGCATCATCCAGGAGCTTGCCAGTGCTCTTCTTGCAGGAAGAGCTTTTGTTTGAGGAAGAGCCTTGGGTGGGAGAGATGGGGGAGGGAGGAGGCTCGGGGGCTTTCTCTTCCTGTTCAATCTCTTTCTCCAGCTTAATTAACCCGGGTGGCTCCACTTTATACCTTAGACACAACAATCCATCCATCAAAATGGTTCGTAAAATTGAGGAGTGAATTACGGAGCAGAGGACTATGCCCGTATTTCACCTACCTGGATGCTATCCTCCCCAGCTCCAAGAGACAGAGACACACTTCATGTGGCTGTTTGTGCAAAACTGGAGGATATAGAGCAATCATTCATAAGTTATTATTATAGTATAATTCAGACATCTTCCAACACCTGCCCATGCGTCTTGAATCACATCAGAATAACAATGGATCGGTTGATGAGTAATTCATGAAAATGATCAATAGACAGTGAGTGGGCACATAGAGGGGGTGAGGATGCATATAACGCATATGAAACACACAATAAGCCACACAGACTGAAATATGCTGCGCGTCATTTATAAGAAACACCTCAGTCGTTATAAATTTCTTGTCCAGGCACAGGACAGCAATACTGCACAAGTTAATAGTTATACTAAATCAGGCCTGGTTTGCTGTAACAGCTGCTGGGAAATGGCGTGAAAGTGTGACGCTCAAAATGCAGATGTGAGTTTTATGGCCCAGCAAAACACCTGTTCCAAGAGTCCTCCTTCATTTCATGATTCAGGATTCATACCCATGAATGAATGATCAGGTGAGACACAGCAACATGCAGTAAACACATCAAGATTTTCATCTCATCTTTAAGCCTTAGGGCATCCCACCTGAATTTAACGCCATCTCCATTCACGAGTTTAGCTATTTTAGTGAAAAAAGTGGGGAGGAAAAAGGGAAAGAGAAAAGAAGATTAATCTTCTCAAGGCTGACACTTTCAGAGGTAAATACATCTGTCTGGCTGCAGTCATATCTGTATGTAAACTCTGCAGATGAATCAATGGGCTGAAGTCCAAACAATTTTTTTTTTCTCGAACAACACTGCTCAAGATCAGGACTGAACACACAATACAGAAATTATATAAAACTCAGTTCAGTTCACTAAGTCAGCCCGCCTGATGGCCTGGGGTGCTGATGCATTCAGCCAGACCATTTTACTCTAAAGAAAGAATGACGAAAACTGCCAAGTGTTCACATCTCATAAAAACACTGCCCTCACCACAAAAATATATGGTCACACACACATGCATACATACGTACACAAAGCATTCACTGTGCTACTGCAGTAGAGAGGAAAAAAAATATCTCTCACATTCAGAGGAATCAGTTCCACTTGCCTGCCCTACTTTCTCCCTCTCTCTCTTTCTTTCTCTCTCTCTATGTCTATCTCTCTGCCAATGCCTCTTTCTCACTCTCTTTCTCTCTATCTGTGACTCTCTCTATCTTCTCTTTCCCTTGCTGTCTCACTGCCCCTCCCCTCTCTCTCTCCCTCTGTCTATGTCCCCACACACACACACACATAGACACACACACACGCACACAAAAAAACCTGTTTCAACACTAAGGCTAGTGTCTTCTAAGCCAGCCACGAGTTTACAACAGTTGAGAGAAATGAGAACAGCAGAACAGAGAGAGAGGGAAAGAGGGAGAGAGTGGTTGATATAGACTCTCCTTCTGCTTAGACTGCTAAACAGAAAGAGAGGGAAAGAAAGAGAGATAGTTACATAGATAAACAGTGAGAGATAGAGAGAGAACAAACTACCATGCAGTACACTATTCACAGGAGAGGAGAGTGGAAGAGTGGAGATGATTTTGACCTTCTTTGTATTCGTCACTAGTTCATATTCTTCTCCGTGTAGAGCCCTAAGGTGAACAGGCTGAGAAACACAAGGGTTTCCTTGTTTGCCATGAGCAAACACAAAGCAACTCTACATTGATCTTCTACAATCTACTTTGTGTACCCTGTCCTTCAGCTTCCAACAGTATGTTTACAAAGCAGTGTACAGTATGCATCCTAGTGTTGGTCCACTTTATCAGAATAGCAAATTTACACTAATAGGCTGAGGGTGCATCAAGCAAACTCAGTACCTGTATGCAGACACTGAGGCAGACTCACACACTGCATTATATTGTGTGGAAAGGTCAGTCTAGGGTATTAAATGTGCCTTCCAAACCAGCTTGGGTACTTGGATGTCTGAAGGTCAGCTTCATGTTGTGACCAAACTTTCGCATTTTACATACATCAATGTGTGAAAATTGTGATAACTATAAAATCTATACCACAGCAGCACAACTTAAGCAGTTTTT
Organism: Clupeocharax schoutedeni; assembly: GCA_037974565.1. Lineage (NCBI taxonomy): Eukaryota > Metazoa > Chordata > Actinopteri > Characiformes > Alestidae > Clupeocharax > Clupeocharax schoutedeni. The sequence continues at coordinate 7,652,431 of JBBPDH010000124.1, forward strand.
TTCTTTTTCACTACGGGTAGTTCACTTTTTTGCTGTTATAGGACAGTACCTCACTTACTTACCCAACCCCTCAGACTCAAACAGGCAGGTTTCTCCAACGCCCACTTCTCGACACCATGACAGGAAATTGGCTGTGTTGTCACGGGCAAAAAAAGAGCCAGAAGGAGCACTCGCCCTACACGGGATCCTCCGACTGGGGATTGGCTGAAATGAATAATTAGTCATTAGTTTGACCCAATCAAAGGCTTGGTTAAGTGTGTATTTATAAGCACCAATTCCTTTTCATTATGAAATCACAGATAATTGTAGAGACATTACTATATACTTTACTGTATTAAACAGCTCTTGTCCAAATTCGTCCAGTGTTAAATTTTTCCCCTATAGTTTTTGTTATGGCAGTTAAGCACCATTTGATGCTTAATTGCCATAAATGGACTGTATGCTTTGTGGAGTGAATGTGATGCTTTAAAAATGAGTAACTACTAAACCAACTCTTTTAATAAAATAAACTGAGAAATCTCTGCTTTTTTCTTGATATGGGGCCTTTAAACCTGTCCACACGTGAAAACTAGCCAAAATCTTTTATGAGGGGTATTTTCCTAGTTCGCAGGGGCCAAATAATTTAGGTGGGATCTTTACAGACTGTCCCTGGTTAAGTTTAAACTTCAACCTGGATTTGCAGGTCATTAGAAACATCAGAAATCCCCTCTCCCATCTCCCCAATATTCCTTCACTCCTTTTGCCCAACTCCTTCCCTCCCCCTCTCTCACTCTCCCTTCCCCATTTCCTGTCTCTCTCTCTCTCTCACCCTCTCTCTCTCTCTTTCTCTCTCTCTCTCCCTCCCTTCATAGATATTAGCTAAACAGACGTCACCCTGTAAGCCTGCAGTTCTCTCCCTCGTTCTCAGGGTCTGATCACTGATCACTGTCTGATCTTTTCCCTTGTGTCTTCCACAGCTCTGTTTGAAGCTAGAGATTACAACACCCACCCTCTTCCCACAGATCAATACTGAACATAACAGAGAGAGGTGGTGCAATGGAGGCTGGATGCAGACACAGAAACTGCTGGGAACAAAAGATTATGCCACATAATACACCACTTACTCACACACAACGCGATTTATACCACATATGCTTTCATGCAGGATATGTGTGTCTGGGTCTGCGATAGGTATGGTGATGTCATGCAGTAAGAATGAAGTCTACAGTGGATCAGATTTTTCTCCAGCTTTTTCCAGAACTATTACTCTGGCTCCCCCACAGTCCCCGACAACAGCATCAGCATGCACACACACTCCAAGCTGAAATGTTCAAAGTCCCCATTTAACTTAAATATATTTTCCCTCTTTGGAGTTTCCAAGAGTTTCAGTTGGATTGCAATAAATGCAATAATATATTTAAAGCATTTTAAATGTTGCCACAAAACTGTAAAATTAAACGAAAAACCGATAACAGTACTACCCTGGAAATAACAACATGGTGAACACATTTATTATTTTCTTGTTGTGATGTCAGTACTAAAACCTTTTAAGTGTTTAAACTGTTCAGCCAAAAGATTTTCAATATATTTTAATAATTGTCTAATTATCATTAAGGCTTTATGTTCTCCTCAGGGTCTCCGGTTTCTCCAAAGACATGCGTGTCAGATGAAGTGGGGATTCTAAATGGACCGCAGGTGTGAGTGTGTGAGCAAAAGGTGTGTGTGTGTTTGTGTGTGTGTGTGTGTGTGTGTGTGTGTGCCCTGCGGTGGGCTGGAGCCCTGGTCAAAGTGAGTCCCTGCCTCGTGCACATAGCCCCTGGAATAAGCACCAGCTACCTGCAACGCTAGTAAGCTCCTGTTCACACTTGTCATGGACTGATCTTACTTTTTGTCTCTGAAAAACAATGTTGATATCTAAACTACAATCCAACACCAGTTCTCTATTCATGTTACATAATAGCAAAGAACATATACACAGTTGAGCCTAATGTACAGACATTTACACACCATTAAAAAGAGGTTCTTTAAAAATCTTTAGTAAAGGTAATGGTTTTATATGGATCCCCAACAATTCAAAGAAAGAAAGTTTGAATCATTTTTTGCTTAGTTAAAGGGTTCTTCTCTATAAAGGATACAGAATATCTGCTGTATATGGTTCCTTTAAGAACTTTTTAGACATGGTTCTCTATAGCACCGAAATCGGTTCAATGGTTGATAAAAGAACACTTGATACAATTATTCAAAAACAAACCTGATATAAGGAGTCTAAGCTGACATTCTTGTGGCATTGCAACTGTATCAGTCTAGTATGACTATAAAACTGCACTGTCTCTGAAACAGGATAAAATGAGAATCAGACATTTCTGACCAACATCATAAACGTATATTACAGCATCAAAAAACTTATATATTATATATTTTATATATTAGCTTAATATTTGAGTTAACCGAATGTATAATATCAGGGTTTTATGCTAACATATTATTCAAAGTTTAATGAGCTCACATTTTAAAAGTCTTAAAACTTCTAGTTTATTCCATATCCCACAGATACAGTAGATGGGATGTATGTCTGTTGACAAGTGACAGTAAAAAACCAATGGGCATTTTCCACTGAGATACTAATAGGTAGATAGACAGACCAAACTTTAATTCAAGGGGTAATTTCAGATGAATTTCTTACCTCGGCTGTGATTCTCTAGCCAAGCAAACTTGTACAGCTTTCAGTGTACAATTATCTACAGCTTATTAGTTTGCAATTATCTACAGTTTTAAGTTCATACAAATTTCTGCTGCCATACAGCTTTCCAACAGAGCATAAAAAACTATATACCAAGGGTATTAAGCTTGTTAAGGGCTCTACAGTAACCACATAATATTATTGACCAAAATGAATAATGGTGTACATGGAGCAGGAGGAAATTACAAATGGCAAGAGCAAGTATGAAATCTCTCATTACATAATAAACAATTCAGCTGGAGAAGAGCAGAGACAAGAGGAGCGCTGTACTGGACTGATATAGTTAGAGCTGGTTTTTTCCACAGCCCTCTTACAGTCACAGAAGAGGACAGGACAAATTTTGGAACCTCTTTGTTTCATATTTTATTGTACACACACACACATACACACATACACACACACACACACATACTTGTACACCTATGTCATTTCACCTTCTCCCGTTTTGTTGATTTTGTCTCTCATTCTTCTGTGGTCAATGTGATCAATAGAGTCTAGCATTCCATCCTTCTTAGTCCCGTTTCTTTCTCATTCTGTCCCTCAGGAGGCATGACTTCAGATATTTCCACATATCTGTCCTCTCTGCACCCCCTAGAAGGCAGCAGACTGAGTAACTCTGACCTGACCTTTAACCCGACCTTTAAGCCAGAGCTGTCATGATTACTCGACTGAACTCTGTGAATATTTGATTAAAAAAAACCTCCAATTACAGTTTATCTTCTTGATGTTCACCTCCTGATGAATAATGCATTACTGAACTCGTACAAACTTCTCTAATGTCCATTTATGTTCATCTGTACTAAAGCTCAAATCTTGCTAGTAACTAATCTAACTAATCAATGATTAAAAATGATTTAATAAATTATTTTTAAAAATTAATAAACACCTTATAAGGGCAGTCTTACTGTAAATTGGTCCCATATGTTTGAATCTTTGAAAGGCCAAGCACAATTTGTTATTGTTCAGGTCATTATAATGATTGTTTTATATTTAATAACTCAATCATTGAAACAACTGACAATTTGTTTAATAGTGAGACTCTTACTTCATCCCTTGCATGCTCACCAACCATGGTAATATAAATAATAGTCCTCCCCGTCAACACTGGAAACAAACCTAGCTTTTTCAGAGCACTCTGAAAAGTTACAGTTAATGTCATGAGTAATAAAATTACTGCGAAGTGCCAAATAATAATATTTAAAACCCAATGCAAACTTATGAGCATTGAAGTACAATACCCAGAATCTCCATTTTGTTGCTTTTTACATAATTTGAAAAGATCAGCTGCTGTTTACATTGTTTTAAAATTTCATGATAAATAGATCAACAGAAATGGTTCAAAATGACTGTGAATTCAATCTTGTTCCATAAACTTGTTCGGACAGTGCTGATATGCTTTTGTACTGCTGATTTCTACAGCAGCACTTATGAGGTCCTAGCAAAGGAACAGATAGTTTAAATTAATTTCTTTTCTTTGTATGAATTTTTCTAATCATTTGTTTCCTATCATTATACTGACTGAAAGAATATGCATTTCTAATTAATTCTCATCCGTTAGGGCTGTATTGGTTATGTTTTCCGTAACTGGAAGGATCCATGTTGAGCCACGAGTCACATCCTTCCACTGCAGTTATTTTTCTCTCATAAAGTATTAGCTTACTGTCAATTTAATGACTGCAAATAACGTGAACTAAAACTTTGATAACAGGGTGCATCGGGATATGGCTTTCTGTAGGTAGAGTAAAAGTGATATACTTCAGCATGGTAATGACCTGCATAGTGTTGCTCCTTTGCACTGTTATTCTTGAGGGGCTATATTAGCTGAGCTGTAGGGAGTCATAACCAACAAAAAAAATCCCATTATAGAGACTCTGAAGAAGCTGGGTTTCCGCCAACAAAAGCAGAAATATTTTCTTAATTTACCACCAGAAATCTCTCGCTCTTAATGCCTTTCCCATCTGGGGGAGTTTTGAGAAAAAAAGTTAACGACTCCTCGCTATCGTTAGCCGGCTCTGTATAAATCAGCACGCTCAGCATTTTTCCGAAGTTCACCATCCCACAATGGCAAGTTTTTAGGAGGAGATGGCAAGTGGCCACGACTTCAGACAAAAGTCTTTGTGTGAGAGAGAGCAGTACAACAATATCCAAATGCTACACACACACGTCTGATGTCAGGCACCTAGACTGAGACACTGGGATCTGTCCAGTCTACTTAAGGTTGACAAACACACAAGTCTGGAGCAGGCAAGGCTACCCTCATCCAAAATGTGCAATGAATCCATCAGTTCTGCAGTTGTTAGATTCATAAAATCCATCACTAGGCTGTATCTTGGCATGTGATAAGTTGAATTTCAATAAAAGGTCTTGGAGTGAAACCTTGGATTTTCAGGGAGCTGAAGCATGAATATGTAATGCCACACATCTATGTATGTAGGATTATGAAATGAGTGGATTTATCCAAGAGTATGCAGAGAAACAAAACACTGCATGTATTGCATTTGCATCAGTTACTCTAGATAAATCTATATAGATTTGAATGGTTAAATTTGCTCTCCAGAGCAGTTCGGTATCCGCAAGTGATTTTAAACTGGTTTAAAAAGACTTTACATGGTTTAAGCAACAAATTAAAACAATAAATAAAAGTGTCAGTGTCCTCTAATGTTTGGTGCTAGGATCTTGGTCAGGATGTGGAATGATGAAGCCAAGGATTGTGCAGACACTGAATAACACTGATAACTTACATTTTTAGCCAAAATGATCTGCATGACTACTATACACTATACTGTATGTAGTTGAGGATTCTTGAGGTTCTTCAAAGTGATACCATAGAATGGGGTGGAGAACTCCAGCTGCCCCTTTGAAACACAGCAGTGGGTAAATGTCATGTATCCTGCTCTGAAACTGAGCTATTACCAGCAGGACATAAATGGTTTTGGTGATGCTGAATGAGACATCTTTGAGCTGCATATGCTAGAACTTAATGGAGATCAGAGAATGGTTACCTTGCGCGATGGCGATAACTCCCCATTGCCTTGTCTGAATTTTTCCTGCAGAGTCTCAGCCAGCTGACATAACAGGAAGCCATTATCTAGCCTGTCCATGAAGGTCTCTGCTGTGATCTCCACACCTGGGAGGAGGAGAGAGAAAGAGAAAGGCAGGGAAACACTTTAAAGACAAAACCCCTTAGAGGAACATGCTCTCACATTCTTTACTTAATTCCTCAGAATTGTTTGATTAAGCAGAGTCCAATGCTTTGCTGAATTAAAAGAGCCATAACATGGAGAAATCTTTGGGGTTGAACCTAAGCATTATTTCTAAAGTTGAACAATGTACCTTTCATTCCGCAAACCACATGGTCAATATATGGACACTAAGCAGTGAAAACTTTAAATGTAAGGTTTTTGTGACAAAGATATTTCACCTATTCATAGGGAATGAGTCAATAATGATTTGGTCCAAACTTCCTTCCCTTGTCTGAATTTTTCCCTCCAGTTTAAAGCAGTTCCACCAACTTACCTGAACTCCCCAGTCACACAACACTACCAACACTGAGACGGTCAAGGCCAGCTATCGCATCTTTTTAAGTGCCGCTAACACTAGATAATTGGACAGCTGATGACACAACCAACAGTGCACCACTCTGGAGACCCCAGCATGGACTGATTCTAATTTATATATTACATATATATTTACATACAGTATATCAATCTTGAAGGCAAAGTTATAACACAGTGTTAAGCAGGGCTGAGCATTAAACAACCTTTGGCTGTTTATTGCTCATCAATAATCTGCATTGCAATTATTGAGCTCTCAAAAGAGCTTTGAGACACAAATCAAAAACACAGATGACATCAGTTCATTTACTACTCATGCATTAGTAAAAACTCATTAATCATTATCATGCCCAACTTTATGGAGAAAATTTGCTCACTGTGTTACACTTTTGTCTTTTTAAGGGGAAGATTCTGATCTGTCTTATCCGTCATTATACCGTCTTGCAGGACCTTATCATGTGCAAATAAAATCTTGATCATAAGAGAGAAGGAAATGGTCATGTAAAACCGAATTTTGTTACACAAAACCACACAAAATAGCCGATAAATGTAGGACATGAGTCTTTTAGAATATTTGAGCATGGAATATATAGATGAATAGCTCTGAGTCAGTTACTGTAAGCCTGTGGATTATTATAGCCTATGAGGAGCCAAGCACTGATAAACACGTGCTTCAGTAAAGAGCAATGAGCACAAACAGCAATGCTGATGCTTCACCAGGAAACAGCTGATTGCTTTTTGCATAGTAGTCCAGATAACACACACATCACACACACACACACACACACACACACACACACACACACACACACACACACACACACACATACCCACACATGGACACACATACACACACATACACACACAGATACTACACTGATCAACATGTGGCTGCTGCTTTTGACTGGCTTCCAGACGACCATTCCTTCTCAGTTAGATCACCCTGAAACAGGAGGTGGTGGCAGGGGGTTGGGGGTGTCTGTGGAAAGAGAATATTTTTTCATCTATTCTTTTTCTGAAAGAGGGGGCGCATTAGCGGTAGAGGGGGTTTAGATGTTTTAATGAGTTCCAAATGTGGTAAACGAGGCCAGTGAAGGGAGAGATTGAGAGAATCCCCTCCGTCCACCCCCTTCCTCCCCTCCTTCTCTGCTACACTCCTTCTCCATACAGTTGAAGCAATAATAAACCCTGTCCCACAAAAAAAAACCTCCACTGACAGCCTCACACAAAAAGAAACACTTCTGACTCATACTAAGCATTTTGCATGATCAAAATCTAATGAAATATTCCATAAAACATCCTTGGTGCTTCTGAAATACAGCATCAGTGTGACAGTGTAAATGACTGCAACTACTCAGAAAAAGAGAGAGATTTTAAATGGAATGAAGAATGATGTCACACAAGGGGAATGCCACCAGTTTTCATTAAATTACAGAAATATAACTATAGGAAAGAAGAAAATCATTTAACAACACCATCTTTATAACTATTACACAACAAAGATTCTCTGGTGGATTCTGAAAGCACATATAAAGGCTAGATTTGTGTTGTAGACACTGTGACTCCTGGTTCCTATTACCACTACTGTAAAGAAACCTGATCTTTGACATTTCTCCACCACTTTAAATGACCACATTCACATCTCATCCATAGAGTTCTGAAGAAAGTGCTTTGTTTTGTGAAAATACAATTATCATCTTTTAAGGCATTTTCACACCAAATAATAACCATTTTTTTCTGCAGTTTGTGAACAGGTTGGACTGTAGCATTAAAAAGGCTATGAAAAAACACAATGATTATTTTACCATCAAAAGCTATGTAAGAAGAAGCAGGAAACAGGTTCTATATATTAGAAATGTCCCGATCCGATATTCTGTATCGGTATCGGTCCGATCCTGACCTAAATTACGGGATCGGAAATCGGAAAGGATT
>JBBPDH010000124.1:7680752-7695537 GCA_037974565.1 Clupeocharax schoutedeni
GGGTGTGTACCCTCTTTTCAACATGTGGCTATGCTCTCTCTCTCTCTCTCTCTCTCTCTCTCTCTCTCTCTCTCTCTCTCTCTCTCACACTTCTTGATCACTGTTAGACAGTGAGAGGCAGGAGGGCTTAGGCCACACCTGAGACCCTCTAGCACAAGACTGCAAATGACTCTAATCAAATCTATGCCACCATAGACCATTTTTCTCAGACATGGATGTTATTTATATGTAACCCTGTAAAGGGCAATCTCCACTATGTTCTCATACTGTAGTTTCCCCCTAAATGCCATTTATGATGCTTTTGTGGGGTTGTTTACCAAAACCAGACATTTTCATTTGCCCTGACCATTTCCCAAACTCTCGTACAATTAACCAGCCTGTATACAAACGTCCTCTTTTCTGACTGCCCTATATTGTGTTTTTTTTTTAAATCTGAGCTGAAACACTCTTTAGAACTTCAACACAAATAGGTGGTCTAACCTTCTGTATACTGAATACTGTTTTTTGACATTAAAACAACGTTCATAACAAGTTGTTTTGGCAGTATAGTTTTTAATTGAGGACTTTTGCACATTTAATAACTTCACATCTGTCATCAAACATTGTTCAATGACACAGGCCTTTTAAATGATCATTTGTTGAATCTGTCTAAAGAGAGACGGATTGAGAATGCTTTGAGGGTATTTATTGCCTAGCCTGCCTCAACAGAATAGGCCAACACAGTCGCATAGTCCTCTTAACAAAAGAAAAGTGCACTGTCAGAGCCCAGCAGCTTGCCGCTGCTGCCGGGAGTTCACTATTTTGGGATGGTGTGAACAAGATGGGGAAAGGGGGAAGTAGCTCCTGCTTGCAAGAGAGGTGTTAATAAGTGATGAAATATTCATTTTAGCTCAATCAGCGAGAACAAAGAGTGCTGGATATCCAAGTGATGCAGGTATTAAAACACTACAAAGCAGAGCCCCTTTAGTTAAAATCGAACTGTGGTAAGATTACGTGAGTGTCCATAAGGTTTTCTTTGCGCTAATGGGTATATTTTAAAACCTCTTTAGTTCACACGGGCTAAAAGGGATTGCATGTGCACCTCCAAGGGCAGAAACGTGTGGAGGTGTAGGAGTATATGAAATAAAGAATGGAATACAGATATAACCTCTAAAGGAAGTTATTCTTTAAGAATATTTGAGCAAGTTATTTCTAGGTCATCACTGCATTTATGATTCATACCTGAGCTGCATCAAGTCTGCCATGGGGAAGAGAAAGAGCATGAAAGGAAAGTAAATAAACATCTACAGGAATGTCCTGTGTATGTCATTTAACAAACAAATGAACAAATAAATAAATAAAATAACACTGGTGCCATGGCTGATGTCTGCTCTATAAATGGAGGAACTACTTTTAGAAATGGATACATAGACAGGAACGATGTATTGTTTCTAACAAAACCTCTCCAAAATGGTAACTTCATTCATATAAAACGTTCTTGACTTTTAAATGTAGGCCACAATAATATAATGGGATTTTATTTGGGTCTGTTGATCCAATTGAGAAATGTTCACAGAATATAAAGGCCAACTGTTATTTTAAAATGTTGCAAATAAATGAGCAACGTTTCGTTACGATTGTAATGATTTTCTGAACCGCTGCAGGAACAGAACATGTTAAAGACTATCTGAGCATAAGAATGATCATACATACACAATTAAACCAGAGATGGGAGAGTTTTCAGAAGATAGATAGATAGAAGATAGATAGAAGATAACTTTAATTTAAAGGAAAGGCTTGATTGAGGCCCTTTGTCAGAATACATCACCTTTCTCTTTTTTCTATTGCTGAAGCTGCTTTGAGGCCTAAAGCGTTGTTAATATTGGTGGGTGTTCGGCTGTTTGTAAGACTGGGTGGAATTATTAAAAAGGTAGTGGTTGTGTTGGTGGAGGGGGTGCATTTGGCCAGAAGGATAATCATGTTCAGGCCACGCTGAGCCCTGCTGAGCCCTGCTGAGCTCCCGTCATTAAATAGTCATTCTGGATCTTGATTAGAATGCTCAGTCCCCTAGAGATCCATGGATACCCCTTAATGCCTGTGCCCAAAGCCTAGCTTTAACAAAACACACTACACGCACACACACACGCACACACACACACACACAAACACACACACATGTATGCTCAAACAACGACACTTTATTCCATCTTGAAGGAAACCCCACAAATAGGAGGCTACCACTAGCTGTACAGGAGACCAGCTCATTTAGAATGAGGCCGTCCAGTGGCATCATCAGCTGGGTGGATTTGTCACCAGGGCAATTGGCGTGACTGGTGTGGTTGGTTAGCTGTGGGGAAACATGTTCAGGTTGGCTGGTGACGGGTTTGTGTATGCAGTCACATCAACACACACGCAAGAACAAACCAGGCAGGGTCATTAGTGTGTGCTTGCTTGTCTCACGGCTTTAATCCAGAGTCACTCAAAGCACATCTACTAAGTGCCATTCAAACATGTGGATTTTTATATCACTATAAAAACAATTTTGGTCATATACTGCATTGCGTATATTTCTTAAATCACAGTATATATAAACAGTTGTATATGGGGATGGTCAGTGAAGCAGTAGGTATGGTGTACGTGGAGTCCAGCACTGTATGCTATATTTACACATCCACACACACACACACACACACACACACACACAGTCTGCAGATATTCTCCTATATATACAAGTTTCCTATCACAACTTAGATAAGTTGTGTTTCCTATTACAACTTAAAGAGGAGGCCATTTAGTACTCTCTTGCAAAGCATTTAAAGCTTATTGATTGGTCGTTTGTTTAAATTTAATTTGCTAGTGGTAATTTGTCTTTTTTGTGAGTGGTCAATATCCCCGGTGTGGTCCTGTGTGGGGACTGGGCAGGAGCTATTGACTTTACTCTGTCTGTAAATGGTTGTAACAGACAACACATTATAGGCATTTAGGTGAGAGCTGAGAAGAAAAATCTGAACCTGATGTGCCCTTAGTGAAAGAAACCACATCACACTGCCTGTAGTTCACTTTGTGGTGACAGTAAAGACAGCACAAGAGAATTAAATCAAAACCAAGAGATTTTAATGACTAGATCATGCAAAACTGCCAATACATTCTGTAAAGAATATCAACATCTAAGTATAAAATGTGTTTCTATATTTGGTCCCTCTCAAAGTTTTAAAAATTAAAAGAAGGAGAGTCTTTTTTAGGCTTGTTTTTGTCAATTGTTTTATATAAAACGATAAAGCGCAGTTATACAGAACATTATAACACTTTTTTGACATCAATAAAGCACTCTTTGACACGACAATAGAAGATAATCACATTTATACTCCAGTCTTCGGCAAGGAACTAGTAATAGATTCTTTTGATTTGTGATAATTATCTGCGTATATGTTCTGAATATCTTCACTGAAATATGTTACAGTAAGTTAGTGCTCTTCCTTTTAGTAACTGCAGAACGTTGTACACCATATTTAAACCAAAGCGATGTATAGAGGGACTTTGGCTATTTTCTAGTGCCACACAAACCGACCAGCTAGCTTGTTTATAGAGAACGAAACAATGGCTCTTGTTCCAAAAACTGCAACGGATCCCCACAAATTGCTGGAGGATCTGTCCCCTGAAGGTAAAAAGCTGGATTTACATCATTCCTTTATATTCCTGCATTGCTTTTTGTCTCCTACACACCACTCTGAGAGTAACTAGTAAGACATATAAATCGCATTATACTAAATGTGCAATGAAAGTTACCATTACCATAGAGTTATTGCAATGCCTTTTTTTCACTTAAGGAATTTAAGGAACCTTAGACTTGTGCTGGATAGCATGACAAGTAAACATATTTGACTAAAAGCCCATCATTATAAGAAAGTCAAACATATTAAACCAAGTCTGAATGATAGTTGAAAAACATAAAGTTACAAATTCCTCTTGATGAAGGTTTCAGTGGGTTTTTCCACACATTTTCATTCGACAACATATAGCATGCTCTGTTTGACATGTCATTACACTTCAAAATTCTACAGCGCCTGCATATGGTGCTGCCTATGAAACTGATGGTCTTTGTATAACAATAAGCATACACATCACCAACCCGACTTCACAACAGGCTCACAGAAACAGCAGGTCTATAGAAACGCGCACAAGGAATTTTTTTTTTTTAAAGAAATACTCATTAGTGCATTCAATAGATCTTTGAAGTTGGCAAAACAACTGTTTATGATGGTCAGAATACGTCTTGAAGACTGGCTCAGTGCCAATTAAAGCACAGGACTGTATTGGGAAGGCAGCATAGGACTGAGATCACATACTTGTCCTTGTAGTACATGTATGATGTAAATGGAATCAGCAAGTTTGTGCCACAACATTTACAAGATTGCACTTCAAAAATGTCAACAAAAGAATGGTCAGCCATATAAACATTCACAGCCCCTTCATTATTATATTCCACTTCTTATGATTTACAGACATTCAGGTACATCAACATGTTTTGGAAATTTGTGCTCTCTTTCTGAAACAATATGAATTCAACTTTATTCCAATCTACATTCACTGTATAAATATTCCACATAATGCTCATCTTTTCCATTTAAGATCAGGTCCTAAAAAGTGGACCAAGATATAGTGTACCATTTTTGTTAATAGTGATACACAGGGCTTAATTTAGGGTATTTTATGCTAGTATACACTTGTCTAGGGAATCAACTGTGGCCTATAAAGTCAAAGGCAACTGCTCCGAATCGGAGACTGAAAGACCTAGGATGCCATAAAAAGCACATCATCATGTATACAACCACTACACTGTAATAACATGAAATAAACAAACAAGACAAGACCAGTGCAAGATCAAATATACAGCAGATAGGAGTTCTATACAGATATTCTCTGGACTTGCAATTGGAAGTTATACTATGTAACATTTTGTAAGATTTAATATATATATATATATATATATATATATTGCTATATTGGTAAATCACACCTCTGTTTAATAATCTAGGTGTTATTGCATTCAAAATGTCCGTATGTACGTCAGACCTATTATATATAACACCTATGTTTAGAAAAGCCTGCCTGGAGCTTGGATACAATATTGAGTTGTATTTAGAATCACTGGATTTATTTATTATACAGCACTTCATTAGAAATTCTTTCATTACGTATCAGTCTATCTTTGCAATATATTCATTTTCAATATATTTTTTGCTTAAAATCTTTACAAAATGTTAAATAGTACATAAACATATGATAATCTATATTTTTAACTTCTGGACTCTTTTATGAACGTTTCCTCATTTCATAATTCAACATAGACTTATCTGTGCTCATTTCTGATCTATTTTATCTTATTTAATATATTTTATATTTCAATATTTCATTTTATTTTATGTTTTATAAATGTTATTCTAACTACTTATGTAACATCTACATGTTATACTCCTGTTTGTTCGGTTCTGAATTTCAGTTCTGGACCAGCCCCCACCCCCACCTGTGTGTCCCTTGTCCCTGCACCCTAGATGCAGATACATTTTCAGATTTGTCACCACAGTTGATCAATTTCTTTACGTTTCTGTAGTGTCCGTCTTTCTCTATGTAAACTTCTCCTGTGCATTATGAGTATCCGTCTCCACGATGAGAATAGGCCTGCTCAGCTCCCTCCTGGATGTACTCCTCTCTCCTCTCCCATCCTTCCGCCCATCCTCCATTAAGCTGAGTGGTGGCACCATATGTTTTCGGGGGCACCCCAAAGGCTCCCTGGGACCCCAGTGGAGCATGACTGAGCGTGATGTCACCGGTCTCCTCAGCAAGCTCGTCCTCATCGATGAAGCCACACTTCTCCTCGCTAGTCTCCTCCGGATCTGCCCAAGGCTGCTTCTCTCCTGACGCAAAAATGCCGTAGAACACCACACCACCGTAATGTACCAGCGAAGCAATCAGGAACACGTTCTGCCACTCTTCTCGAGTCTAAGGAGTGTAAGAAAAGAGGAGCACTTACACATTGTATTCGACTTCATTCTCGATTACAGAAATAAAAAACTATGTAGTGCGTCGGTTTTGTGATGTTATACAAATCTTTCATTACATTGTCAATTCCCTTTCAGGAGTTCCTTGTTATAAAGTCAGCAAAAATGAATGAGGTGTGCTAGATGAGCAAAGACATAAAAATGAGTGGGAGAGTGGGGTCTCCAGGACTGGAGATTAAGACCCCTGTTATTACTGAAATGATTAGATTAGATTAGATTAGATTCAACTTTATTGTCATTACACATGTACAAGTACAAGGCATAAATGAGCATAGAGATAAGGAGTGGACATTACAGCATTAGGTTTCTATGTTAGGAATTAACACACATTCTATTAACAATTAAATAATAAACAATTAAATTCCTTCTCTCGTTACCTTGTTTTTGGTCATGGCACCCACTATGAGAGGGCAGACCATACCGGACAGTGTACCAACTCCATTAGAAATGCCCATCAATATGCTGGCATATCTGGGTGCAATGTCCAGGTGATTCACATTAAAACCTTGAAGAAGAAAATAAACAAACAAATTAGTATATTTTACAAATACTTCCCTATGTGTATGTGTGTGTGTGTGTGTGTGTGTGTGTGTGTGTGTGTGTGTGTGTACTAAGGTAATAGGTAATCGTTGGATTTCTTTACCTGATATTGCAAAGCCACTGAAACCCACTGCCAGCACCAAGAATGAAATGGCTACTCCTTTACTGTGGGAGAAACCAACGACGAGTAACAGTGTGGCCTCCATACCAAACCCTGTGGCAGTACAAGCACAAAGCTCAAATAAGCTTCTGAAAGGCATCACCCTTTCAGTACAGACACACCCACACAGCGGAACACTAGCACTAATCAGCCTTACCTCCACAATTCATGATCTTCCTGACTGTAGTGGTAGACAAGATGTTCCTGGTGCGCAGAAAGTCAGCTAACTGGCCCCCTATGGGCACTATGATGGTCATGACCAGGTGAGGCAGAGCAGACACAGCACCAACCTGTAAACAAAACTCTTGTTTAGAAGCCATTATATTCACAGTAATTTAGTCGACCAAATCTGGGGTAGAAAACTGTGAAAATAAAATCAAATAATCTTTCCTTCCAAGAATGTGGTCTATTGATTTCAGTATCATGTAACATCATTTATAGTCAGGGGCATTTTGAATAGCAAAGCATGATAGATGTCTTAATTCAGACACTGTGTGTGAGACAGCGGCACTCAAGCAAGAATCACAACTACAGCGGCCTTTGGCTTAAATCTCCAGGGTAGGCAATAACTCAGAGCCGGTTATGGCCAGAGAAATCAATCTGGTTGTTACTTGATTCCAGTCAGCCAAATCAGATTTATATCACTCGTTCTGCCTGGGTGCCAGAAATCAATGGCAATGGCATATTTGTTTATGCTTTGCTTTTGAAGATAATATTTCTGAATGTCTAACATGGGAAATACAATCAAATAAGGACAGCTAAAGTTGTTAGTAATGACAATGGCTGTAGCTGGCAATTATGAGAGAAGCAGCATGTGGAATTGTTCAGTATCAAACAAACTGTCCTCCAAAAATAAAACAGTATGGACTTCTGTGAAACAGTATGAAATACATAAACTCAAAGTTAGGAAACTACCACCAATTATGCCTTCAGAAAAACAATTAAACCTGAACTAAACACGGACATGATATGTGAATATGAAATTTTGCTGTCGTCTCTACAGCCTCTGCTCATCTCTCTATTATTCTAGATATTAGAACATTGCTGCGAAAGTTTGATTGTATTCAGCACCAGTAACACTAGTGGGGTCAGGTCCTGATGTTGAAGGATTAGTTCTGGATCACAAGCACCATTTTTACTCATCCCAAAGGTAGCCTTCACTCCAAAGAACAAATTTCTTGTGCTTCACAGCCCAATGCTGATGGTGTTTATACTCCTCAAGCCGATGATTTGCACTGGCCATGGTGATCTGAGCTGTGGCTTTTGTGTCCTATTCAACAGGCATGTCTTTGCTATGGAGATTACACATTCAGTTTGACTCCCCTAGTCAGTAACTGATTCACTTTAAAGTATCAGGACTTCCTAATTATGCTTTGAATATTTTTGGAAGTATAATGTCTTCACAAACTCAACTCACCTTACTGATCTCAAAGCCAAACACCTCCTCAAAGTACGCAGGCTGGCTAATGAGCAGAAGATAGAAGGTCCAGCTCCTACAGAAGTTGGCCACAATAATTGCATAGACAGGCATGGAGGTGAAGAACTTCCTCCAGGGTGTCTTAAATTTCTGCAACGACAAATAAGATTTTCATTGATCTGTTTATGAATACGTTCAGTATGAACTTTACTTCCTCTTCAGTTCACATAATGTAAGGGATTTATGACTTTATTAAAATAAAGCTTCTAAAGGGTTCTTAAAATGGGTTTTCACAAAAGATTCTCTATACTCTCAAGTGTCATTTATTTTTTAAATCTTCTAAAAATAATTCACTGAAAGGTTCTTTGGGGAATCAAAGGTGGTTCTTCTTTCGCATCATTCCAATATCACCTTCATTTTTAAGTGTGCATAGCTGAGAAAGGTCAGACTTCTTGCTCTGTCACATTTGATGATAAATGATCTCTTCATGGGGGAATTGCTTTGTTGTTTCATGGAGACTCAGTTACCTACAGTAAGCTATTTTTTAGCCTGTTCATTGCTGAAATTTTGACACTGTAAGCTACTTCACAAGAAACAATAATAATTTCTTAGAATGTAGCCGACTCACCTCAGTGGCACCCATCAGGGTAGCTCCTTCTCCGATGCTCTCCTCTATGTAGAGTCGCTCTTCGTCTGTGATAGTCGGGTGATCTGCTGGACTCTCGTAAGACACCAGGATCCAAAACATGTACCAGACCATACCAAAACTTCCTATAGAGAAAGGGAGATCTCAGTTTTTTGGGTCAAGCACAAAGTAGCACGTTCCATCACATTCACAGTACATATAACCCAATTTCATATTTTGCTCACATCCCAGATGTAACACTGATTAATTATAAATGAACCTACCATAAATATAGAAGACAGAGGACCAGCCTGAATACTGCACAAGTATTCCGGCCAAAGGCATGGCCACCACAGCCCCAGCATAGGAACCTGAGGGGTTTATTTGTAGAAAACTACTGTTTAGTTTGTGTATAGATATAGTTTTGCAAAAGGGTGCATAAAACAAAAATGATGTCATATTTACCACAGAATGAAGTGGTTGCCAAACGGCTTCTCTCTAATGGTGGAGCCCACTTGCTCCAGATTCCATGACAAGCGGGATAGGTCACACCCTGGATACAAGACTTTACAGTTATACCGAGGCACCAATAGTCACACAGTATTACATGTACTGTAATCAATTAGCATGTCCTAATAAAATCCATATTAATCGCAATTAACTGTTTTGTTTATTATGTATAATGAAAAATATAGGCTGTTTAAAATAAGGCAACAAATAAGAACTAAATGCATCCTGTGAGTCAGGGCAGACAATGCAAGAAATAAATAGCAAGTGTAGGAACAAATGCAACTTCAAATCACCTTTTAAATAAGGATTAATGAGCCATGGTGGCCAGAGCAAATCCAAGCAGACCACAAAACAGTCACACACACATTAAATCTTCATTAGCTACTAATCTGTGCACAATCAGTCACTGATGGACATAAATTGCTGGGGCTAGCGATAGGAGCAGATCTGGAAGGCTAGAGTTTAATTTGCTGCAATCACTGAGAGTACAGAACATAAGCTGGTGCGACCCAGAACACACTTATATTCATTAAACACAGCTCAGCTTCCTCAGCCTGCTGCTGACATTCACTCTGAACACCACAAAGGGTGTGAGTGTAGTCCAGACAATCTTGGGACTGTTAAAAGACCAACACATACTATTGTTCTTGTTATTGTCATCTCACTCTCTCTCTCACTCTCTCTCCTTTTTTCTTTCTTTCTTTCTTTCTTTCTTTCTTTCTTTCTTTCTTTCTGTCTCTTTAAAATAAAATAGAATAACTGTTTATCTCAGAATCAGAAAACTTTATTGTTCCCAGAGGAAACTGCTTATACAACAACTGCACAGACACACAGAGACACAAAGACAATATAAACAATTATATAATATAATATAGAATATAAAGTCAAAATTCCCCAGAAAGTACCCTGACAATACTCTGTACTAAATACAAATACACTGTGCGATATGCACAATAAACACAATGCTATATGCTCTCTCTCTCTTTCTCGCTCTTTCTCTCTCTCTCTTTTTCTCTCTATTTGTAGATGATATATAACGTGTTGTCGAAGAGCTCGTACCTCCACGAGCCCCTGTAAGATCCTGACGAATATGACGCAGCCGTAGTGCACGCGCGCGGCTGACGGGATGAACATGTTGAGTGTTGACGTCAGCAGGATGGCGGCACCGAACACCCTGAAAACAAGAGAAGACCGGAGGCGTGAAAAAAACACCCCGATTTATGAAACTCACGGTCCTGTTTGGTCTTTATAATTTAAAGCAACTGGAGGCTTTATAAACCGCGTCATAGTGATTACGGCAAACTGTAATGCGTTTAATGTAGCCATGTTTCAGCTGTAACCTGAGTTAAGTGTAAGTTTCAGCTGTAATATGAGTTAAATATAATGTTAGTTGGTTTTATAAACGTGCGTTATTTCATAAATCACTCATCATTAAGGAAGGTAATCTTACATTTTAACCCATATTAATTCATCACAGTGATCTGCTTTTTAATTCATCTTTTTCTGACACAAATTTGAAAAAAAAAAATCAAATATTAAGTTGTTGCTCTGCTGATTGCTTTGTTCGGTCCTGTCTCGCCACGTGCTGTTGTAGTCTGAGTTATGGATCAGGGGGCTGTGAGGGTTTTAATGTCTCCTGTCTGTGGTATTTATTAGGCAGTAGGGAATTGTCTGAGCACCACGTGCCCCGAGCGCGCCCCTCCGGGACCTCATTAACTTGGAAGGGGCGGAGCTGCGGAGAGTGAGGGGGGGGGTCTGCAGCTCTGCTCGCACCCGGATTCAAATGCTTTGATTTAAAACGTGGTAATAATGAGCAGAATACACGTGTGTTAAATAAATTAACTCGCTGACTGCGTTTAACAACAGAAGAAGCCGAATCACGGTGGTGTAGGACACACCACTCTGGATGGGCTGATAATGGTAAGAATGTGATTCTGTAATAGTCAGTGAACATGTAGACCACACAGTACCGTTCATGCGTTTTAAAAAAGCTTTTCGTTGTTTCTTCTCCAGCCATATTCAGACATAGCCCGCCTTTCTGTGCAAGAACTGGGGAAAAATACCGGCTCTTGTAATCCCAAATCTGAGCTGATTGTGTGGTGTGCGGAGAGCTGAGTGTGTGGTATGTCCATGTGAGTGTGTTTTGTGGGGGTAGGGGTGTGATATGGTATGAGGAGAGGTAAGTGTGTGGAGGTGTATGTGTGAAGTGTGTAGAGAGGTGAGTGACCTGTTGGCTGCCAGTCTGGAGGAGATGTATCCTCCAGGGATCTGAGTGACGATGTAACCCCAGAAGAAAGAGCCGTGGATCATCCCCACCGTCTCTGGGTCCCAGTTAAACTTTGCTTTCTTACAAAACACACAAATAAACAAATCATTATTCTTAATGATCAAATGTGGCCTGCAAATCAACAGAAATGGGATTTTCATGATTAGTTAATAATACCAGTCTTAATGCGCTAAGTAATGGCATATTACACCTACTAATAACTACTACAACAACAACAACTACTACTACTACTACTAATATTACTACTACTAATAATAATAATAAGAAGAAGAAGAAGAAGACGAAGGAGAACACTAATAATAATAATAATAATAATAATAATAATAATAATAATAATAATAATAATAATAATAATAATAATAACTTCTAGTGCTAATGCTTTAAGATTAAATAAAAATACGGTTTGAGTTCAGTAGAAGAAAATCATTGTGTTCCTCATTATGTAACTCGAGTCCTTTTTTATCTCACCAGTCCTCACACAGCCCACACTAAGAATTTATCTGCTGTTTGGAATAAATAGTTTTAGTCCTAAGGTCGACAGAAGGACTGATCTATCTGACCACCAGAAGCACAGTATCGGGAGAAAACAGGTGGGGGAAACAAATAAGTAAAGAAAAGCAAGAAAATGCAAGACAAGAAAAAGAGAAGAAAAGAAAATCAAATAAAAGAACAATTTTGTAAAAAAATAAAAAATAAAAAAAGGACGAAGATTCAGGTTGGGGGGGCAGAAATAATAGGAGGAGTCAATCGCAACAGGGGAGGGGCAGCGACAGGGTAGGCGGGGAGAGTAAAAGAGAGCGGAGCGAGTGAAACGGGGACAAGGAAAGAAAATACAAGACAAGAAAAGCCAAGAACAAATACACAGGTCAACAAGTCAGAGATACGTTTATGTGGGTTTTGTAGTGTTAAGTTTTTCCCTAACACGTACAGTTTTTGGGATGAAGCTAGTTATATATTGCATGATAGTTGGTATAATTTGCATTTAAAAATGCTAAGCAGTTTTGGTCACTGGTCATTATATATATGCCACAGTATTGATGACTTGATTGATGCCTGCGGTTAATAAAAAACACACGCAAGTCTATTGCACATCTAATATTACTCATAATTTAAAAAGTTGATGTGACTGAAAAAACTGAAATCTGGAAAACTGGATGGTTCAGGAAAAGGGGAGGAGGTGAAGCAGGGAGTAAATCACTCAGTGGGAGGGGCAGCTACGATGGGCGGGCTAAATGAAATGGGCGTGTCCGGCGTACCTCTTTGATAATGATCTTGCCCCCCAGGTGCACGGTGCTGTTGTTGACCATGTCAACGATGGCCACGCCCAGGTTACAGCGGATGCCGAAGGAGATGCAGAAGCCCAGTCCGCTCATGATGGCGATGATGTAGCGGCGTGGGAGCCCGAAACACGTGCAGTCGATGGGCGGCGCCCGCTTCTGCTTCATCTCCGCGGGCCGGCCGTCCTCCGTGAGCTCCAGCTCCTCTCCTCCCTTCTGCTTCTTCTCCATAATCCTGAACACACCAGACACACCAGATCACACACAGACAATACAAACGGTCTCCACCCAACCCTTCACACTGTTCACGGATTTAACGGATTATTTCTTTTTATTCGAGTTTTATTCGACCTCTGAAAACAAAAAGCAATAAATTATAGCCGCACATGAATACAGCACACATTGTGAAAAATTTGAAATTCTTTCTCTACATTAAACCCTTTCACCAAGTGAAGCAATAGGCTGACACCTAGGGAGCTCCCGGGGAGCAGTGTGTGGGGATTGTACCTCAGTGGTGCCACTAGCAGTCCTGGGATTCGAACCCATGTCTTTCTGACCGCAACTCCCTAACAACCAGTACACAGTCCAGTAACGAATAATATAAAATATAGTTTAATATATATATATATATATTATTTTTTTTAATAATAACGAAGAAAATAGAAATAATGAACAACGAATCTCTTCAGGTGAATCACCTTTTACTTTTAGAAGCTCTCGCTAAAATATATATCTGCATTGCAGCGTCTTTTTTATTATTTCTCCTGGGAATTCGAATATATTAATAATGTAAAAATATTTTAATAATTGTTAGCAGTGAGGTGTTGTAAGGCATCCTACAGCGATATAAATAATTAGGAAGGCCGACTGTAGCATGAATAAAATAAAATAAAATAAGTGAAACAGCAGGTTTAAACAAAGACGTCGAATCTTCCAAAAGAAAAGAGGGGAAAACTGTTAAACACTTTTATGTGGGCTAATATTGACGAATGACTGCAGCAAAGGGGACGGGTCTGCAGTGAGCTGTAAAACATCTTTTGTTAGATAAACAAACATTTAAATGAATAAATAATTTTAGTTTAAATTTCGAGTGTTTTCGATTACATTAAAATGCATGAAATGTCCTGATCATTTTTTTGTTGCTCTCAGATATTTTACATTTTCCCCCCAAACCTGGACATTTACAATGAAGCGTCGCTTCACAGAAATGAAATTGTCTTTGTGTGAGACTCTTTCACACTCAAACAAAAAACGGTGCTTTGTCTTTCACTCGTGTTTCTGTCGATTGCACACGGATAAAATATGTTACATCATCACAGCTTTGGTTAAAATAAGTAAGGTGAAGGGCAGAAACTCGTTTTTATTGAGATGCAATGCACTGACACAGAAATCACGATTCTATTCAGTGATTTATTTATTTATTTATTTATTTGGAGCAGGCCAACACCTCTCCGCTCTGACACGCTGAATACTGATCAGGAGATCTGGATCCTCTCTGTATCACGACTCGCTCCGTTTCATTCATTATTTAATGACAGACACAACAAGAATCCTCAGGGAAATTTAAAAAAACCCCACCACCTCCAGCATGGGCCTGCTAATGACTCCATACCACTCGCTTGGGCTGCTTTTATAATTTTATAATGTTGTAACTGAAATTCAGAAACGAAGAAATGTCGAAAAGAGCGTGACACGACGAGGGGTCCAAATCAGTTCTGAATGAGGAAAAAGCTATTAAACGTTTATAATCGGAATGCACATACTTATTGATTAATAAATGTTGTGTATATAAATACATATATAATGCGTTTCTATTTGCAGGTGTGTGTGTGTGTGTGTGTGTGTGTGTGTGTATGTGTGTGTGTGTGTGTGTGCGTGTGTGTGTGTGTGTGTGTGTGTGTGTGTGTGTGTGTGTGTGTGTGTGTGTGTGT
>JBBPDH010000124.1:7696174-7714376 GCA_037974565.1 Clupeocharax schoutedeni
CTTTCTCTCTCTCTCTCTTTCTTTCTCTCTCTTTCTCTCTCTCTCTCTCTGTCTCTCTCTGTCTCTCTCTTTCTCTCTCTCTCTCTCTCTCTCTCTCTCTCCGTCTCTCTCTGTCTCTCTCTATCTCTCTCTCTCTCTCTCTGTCTCTCTCTATCTCTCTCGTTCTCTCTTCATGTGTACTGCAGTGTAATTCAGGCAGATGTTATTATTTTATATTAAGTTTTAATTTATTTGAAGAAATTAATCTGTTGTGTGAAAAGTTAAGTGCTTATTTGACTAATAACACTTTATTGTTGCCGCATGTTTTATTCTGTCTGTAAAAGTGGTGACAGATCAGATGGGGACGAGCTGCTGGAGTTTTATTCGTAGTTTCTTTGTTGTTTATTGTTTTTTGTTAAGCGTCCTTTTCTCTCTGCCACGGATTCAGATCAGTGCGCCTCTCTCAGTCTCTTTGAAGTGATAACATTTAGAACTGTTAGAAATCCAAGCGCATATTCTCCAGTTTTTGGAGTTTTTTATGTTTGTCTGTCTGTAATCTATTTTAATGATATACAGAGGTAAAATTCGCAAGAAAAACAAACCGTGCGTGTTGCGCGTCAGGCGGCGCGGCGGCTCACGTGGCGAAGGCAGACTTAAGAGGCGCGGTCGCGTGTTTATTTTAAAATTCTGTTTCGTGGCGGAGCAGCCGCTCTGATGGGCGTGTTGTGAATCCTGACAAATCAAAGCCACGCCTGGGTTCGACAGGACCAGGTCTAATTAGATCCACCGTAACTTTCATTCAGCGCCAAACACAAACGCGCAGAGCCTTTCACAGCCTGGGCTTCAGCTGCGCGTGACGGCGGACAGATACACAGACACGGAGGAAGCACAGGAGACTGGTGTGTGTGTGTGTGTGTGTGTGTGTGTGTGTGTGTGTGTGTGTGTGTGTGTGTGTGTGTGTATGTGTGTGTGTGTGTATGACATACACATACATACATACACACATATGATGAACCTATATTCTCATATAGGCCTATATATATTGTTGGGTATATAAATGATGGGTATATTCATGAGTATATAAACGATGTAGCCTAAATAATATAGAAATGATGTGTATATAAATTATATATTATGGGTACATAATGAATGGGTGAAGGGTGAGTTGTACCTGTACATGTGGCCCAGGGTTTTACCCGCGAGGTTCTTCAGCCCCGCCTGCCCGGGCCCGAGCACTCTTTCCCTGACCGCCTCCATCTCTGACTCGCCGCCCCGCTCAAGGTTCTGCCCGGACTGCTGAATCTCCTCACTGAGTCGCGGCTCTCATGGTCCTAAGTGCAGAAACCGCTCGGGTGGATTTTTCTTCGACCAGGCAAATCGTTTTTTTTGTTATTTAATCCCCTCGTGAGTGTAATCCTTACAAACGCCTACACACACACACACACTTACAGGCGCACACACACACTCACATTTGGTCTCCCTTCACCGCCACATAAACGTCTTTTAAGTTTCCGTATCTTTGGAGTTCAGTGGGTCTGCGCCTCTCCATCCTCACTGCGCCACAACCTGTAAAATCCCGCATGCGAAGCGGCAGAGGCGCACACGACACAGTTTTATTGCGCTGCTTGGTGAGGCAGCGCTGTCTGAAAGTGAACCTGCTGCACGGGGACCGCGTGAGCGCGCATCAACCCCACTCCTCCACACTCGCGCGCGCACGCGCCTGGCGCACTCCTTTGCGCACCTCTACTCCTCCTCATGTCATTCTGTTCCGAATCGGATTTGAGCAAATTAACTTAACTCAACTGTTTGATCTGTGAATTGGCAATGTTAACCCCCCCCCCCCCCCCATCATCTACTGCCATTTTATAGCATGTCATTTTCATAAACCATTCTGTACTACTGACCTGCTGTACACAAAATCTTTACACACAGAAAATGTCAGTGGTACAGTTATTGTGTTACAACAGTGTTCTTTTTGTTGCCATATTGTTTTTTGTATATTTTTATTCTATCATCTTATTATGTTTGATTCTTCCTCGTTGAACTGAGCGCGATAATGCCAATTTCCATAATGATAAATAAAGTTATTCCTTATCTTATCTTAAAGAAAGACGCATGGCTGAGACATGTGGCGTCCTGGGACCACCCTGCAGCACCACCGTCCCACCTAGGCTCGTCCCACCCGCTGAAAATGCGCTTCGATTCCATTATTTTAAAAGTCCATTTTAAAGCTGCAGAGGGAGACGGTGCCATGGAAACCAGATGAGTAAGTGTCTCCAGGGTCCTCTAAGACTAAGGGCAGCATCGCCGTATGTAATTCCATCTCTCTCTATTTTTCTCTTAAAGTAATCTGATTAGAATAAACCACAAGAAAGACAACGCAAGCAGATCTCTGGTATTCTTGCTAAGAGTCTTTAAAAGAAGGTCTCTCTGAAAATATGAGAAAAACTGACATTTAATTGAGGCAAATTTGTCTGAAAATATTTGTTAGTAAAACCACAATTAATCCCACCTCTAGAAGTTCTTATTAACAAATTAGACGTTTCACTTCTTTAAAGTCCAGTTCAGGAACTCTTTAGGTGTCCTGCCCTCCTGTTTCACTGGGGTTTAATCATGAAGTGACACAGAGAGCAAACTTTCTAAGTAATGTATCAACACAGGCAAGGCTGGACATACAAATGAATTGAGACAAAATTGCTGGCCCTCATAAATCAGGCAATGACTATAAACAAGCCACACATTCGAAAATGTCTATATTGACAATTATGGAGAAGGGTAAAACATCCAGAGCTGTAGCTTAATCTTGGTTAAATAGTTGACATGAAATTAAGCTGTTTTTCAAGTAAGAAACAGTTGTGGACTTCTTAAGCACTGTTGCACGTCGCTCTGGATAAGAGCGTCAGCTAAATGCCGTAAATGTAAATGTAAATGTAGTGCACCCGAAAAGAAGATAATGCGTGTTTAATACTGGGAAAGGGAAAAATGTCGCTAGCATTTTGAGGACCCTTAGCCTATAAACAGACCTACATGTCATGCTAGCCACTTCAGTGACTAGAGAGAGTTTGCTAGACCTCACTAGTACTGCTAGATCGCAGATTCTGTGATAAGATGCAATCAAGTAGGTTTGTTATAAAAAAAGAAAAGAAAAGCTATACAGAAAAGGTTTCATTGAAAAAGTCAAGTATGTTTAAAGATATTTTGCGACTATTTCTTCTCCAAAATTCCTGACAGCGTTTTCATGATACGTGACATTATGGGCATGAAAAATGGTTTAAGGATCACAGAATCAAACTTTTGATGTGGTCCTCCCATTACCCGACAGAAACCAGTTGAGTGAACTGAAGAGAAGGGACCAAAAGAGATAGCAAATGGTTTACCTCCTTTTTTCATGGGAAAATACTAGAGCAAAGTTATACGAATCTTGCACAAAGTACTACATGTTTAACACTATATTTAATTCAGACATTGACATTTTCGCCCCAGCTGACATAAAGAAGAGAAGAGAGAATCTAAATACAGTATATTCATATTTGATTAGCCACAAGAGGGTGCTCTATCCTCAACATTGGTGGTGGCGGCCTTTATTCTGTGTCTCAGTTTGCAAAGGCAAAATATGCATGAATACTGTCACGGTCACTGTGATGCTCCCGTGGCACTGAGTTTGATTTTTTCAACTTTTGTCTAGCTCACTGCATTTTTTGTTACAGCTTGAGCCTGCCTCCCTCATGTTCCTCTCCTTCTTTCCCTTAGTTTCAGGCTCCACTTGGTGCTTTTTCCACAGCCTGGTAAGAGTGGCCCTCAGCTCCTTGCGGATGGGCCTCACAGCAAAGCAGGTGAACAAAGGGTTGGTGCAGGAGGTGAGGCTACATACACACATTTCCAGTGAAAAGGCCAAGTTGGCCGCTTCTCTTGCTGAATCCTGGGGTGCCAGTCTCATCATCATGATGGCTGTGTTTCTGCTCATGTGATAGGGTAAGTAGAAGAGTCCAAAGAGGACCATGGCTAGGCCTAGCTCCCAGGCCAGTCCCCTGAGCCGTGGGTCGGCCTGTCTGCGTAACTGGCACACGCTGCAGATGTAGCAGTAGCTGAGAGCAACGAAAGGCAGAAGGAATCCCAGGCATGAACAGAATAGAGAAAACAACAAGTTTTCCTTTATTTCATTTGTGAAGATGTAGATAATGCACACTGTCCTGTAGTGCTGCTGACAGTGTGAGGTCAGTTGGACCACTGGAAGGCTCAAAGCTATAGCATACAACCAAACAGTGATGCACAGCACAACGGCCCGCCGGTGAGTGAGGAGAACCGGTGACCGAAGAGGATGGACAATGGCCAGGTAGCGGTCTATGCTAAGGCAGGTCACGAAGAATATGCTAAGGTAGAAGTAGTTATGGTAGAGAAGTCGGATGGCCTTGCAAAAAGGCTGCCCCAGCGACCACTCCATCCCAGCGAGGTGGTACTGGATGAGGAACGGCAAGGCCAGAAGCCACATGGTGTCCGCTAGGGCCAGGTTGTGGAGGAACAGGATGCTGCGGTTGCTTTGGCTCAGTCGGCGGTAGAAGACCCACAAGGAGAAGAGGTTAAGGGGCAGGCCCAAAATCAACACTCCTAGGAAGAAGCCCGGCATCAGGGAAAGCTGGACAATACGCATGAGCCCCTGTCCCGGAGTGGTCATGTTGCAGGAAATTTTATAAGAGTCCTCCTGCATGAAGAAAATATTGAGAGAACAATGAAAAATCAACTTTCCTCATTCCTCATTTGGATAAAATATTTTAGGTAAAATTGGCATTGTGACTATCAAGTAAGGCATTTGCCACTGTCAAAGTATTAGAGAGTGTATCACATAACCAAAATAATAGATACATAGCTGCATTAAAATGTAAACATCATTATAAATAATCATAGTTCTGGTTATATTATTTCTAAAGATAAAAGAGTAAAATAACTACATCATTTAGAAACTCAATTCCTAAACAATTTTTTTTTGTGAAATATGACAGTATTTGTTCTTTTTATCTGTACATTTTTCAGTCAAACTAAATATTGTGATACATATTGTGCTCACTATATCACCCACACCTATTTCAAGTGTTATTAAATGACAAACATTGTCAAAGTATGCAGGATATTGGCTCATGGCATAGTTTTAGACGCGTAAAAACTCAAGCGATGAGAGCAATGGGTTTCATTCATCGAAATATAAATCTGAGCAGTTCTTAGTCACCCTCAGGAGGTCCTCATACACAGGGGAAGAGTAAACATTAAGCCAAATTCAGGTAGTATTTATTGTCATTCCTCATTTGGATTAAATATTTTAGGCCCATGGTGCAGCAAACAGCAGCAGTACATCATACAGCACTAGGTGAAGACAAATACATGACAGCATGAAAAGGCAGAAAAATGCAACATAATATAAATATAATTGGTATAATGGGCATCAAATATAGATTAGTTTATGAATAGAGAAAAAAACTAGTGCACGCATATGTTAATGGTAAACTGTGTGGAAAGATTGGGGGAAAATGTCCCAAAACTGCATTTAAGAAAATGTCCCAAAACTGCATTAAGAAAAAAATATATGTCTATACAGACTGTCTGAGGTGTCCTGAGGATTGATTAAGCGCTATATAAATAAAATTCAATTGAATTGAATTGAGAACCACTGCATCAGGACACTGGCTCTCAGCCCTGCTACTGGAACGCCTGTCATGCAGATTACAGTGTTTTTCCTGCTTTAACACACCGATGTCCTCAGGAAGAGTCGAATAAAAAACACGGGAAACACTAAATGAGGGGTCGCCAAAGTCAGTCGTGGTGGTGCATCACCTTGGAGCGTTTAGATGCACGACTAATCTAACACACCTGATCCAATTTACTAAGGCTTTCAGAAGCATCTGAAAATTAACACCCTTGTCAGATGTGTTGAAACTAATCTGTGCAAGTCATTGTTTTACTAATCTACATATTCATATAAGGTATATGATATGCCAAGGAATATAGAAAGAAAGACCTGCTGCAGTTACCTACCAGAGTGAGGTTGCCGTCCATCTCTGCATAGACGCACCTCCTGATGTGCAACACTGCCTCCCTGTGATGGATGGGAAGATAAATAGACATGTCCCCACCTTTCCTCCCACTCCTGCATTCTTTGATAGCAGGTAAATACAGCAAAGCAAATATCAGCCCCCTCATGCCATCTGCTACTGATGACGCGACTGTATCTGAAAGTGTGCCATCAGAATGAGACAGCCATCATCAAAGCAGAGCAGAGCATTACTCACAGTCTAACTTTGTGCCATTTTACTTTTGGGAAGAAAATAAATGTATGAAACAATATTATGAATATAATATGTAATAGTAGGCATTCAAATATTTGAGCAAATTATTTATTTGAATGCATGGGAAGCACATAGTACAGAATGACAGAACAAACTGATATGTAAGAAAGATTTCAAACAAAACACGTAACTGCTATTTCGATTTTTAGAAAACGTTTCATTTATGTGTTCAGATCCGAGGACAACTTTACAACCAGTGTTCAAATAAAGAAAAACAAAGAGCACTAAGGTTGTCGATTGTCTTAACAGATAAGGTCCAACCTGCAGCTTCAGTGTCCACCTGAAGGGTCAGAAACATACAGGCAAGTATGTGTAGTAAAGCGCTAGTGTGTATGGCTTATAGCATTCTACCTTTTAATATGCTTAGAAAATTTAGTATGCATGGCTTATGGCATTCTAGACATTTACAAGTCAACAAAAAACAAAATTATTTTAAATGATTTAACAGTTGGAAGTCCTTGACAAACTGAAAAGCAAAATTTAAACTCGTACATAAAAATCTGATCATTCAACTTGCAATTGTCAAAAAAATCTTTGTATGTTTTTGCAAAGGTAAACTGTAATATGATTTTATTGTAAACCAGGGGTGTTAAAAGATACCAGACTATATGGCATAAAGGGCACACATTTATTAAAAAAAAATAATATAACTAGCCAAATGAGCACCTTTGCTTTTTCAAGGCAAAGGACATATACCAGCATATCCTGGTGCCTGAATGACATCCACTTTAATATGCTATATAGCTTTAAGGAGACTAGAGACAGGACAATTCATCCATCAACTTGATCTCAAACATGTCCTTACAACATTGATACTGTAGTGTAAATACATTATACCCCATCTTCATTAAGTGCTTTGTGCAAGACAAAAATGTTACACTTTACATAACATTTACTTTATGTCCCCTGACCCGTAAAATGAACCAAAAATGAAAAGAAAAACCAAGGAACAAAGAAATGCTCAGAGTCCCCATGACTACAGCTGGATTTTCTTTCACTGATAAACATGTAGAGAAATAAAGGCACATTAAAAGCCATTAGCGTGGCTACTCTACTCTTTCAGTCATGCATTAAACGCTGATTAACACTTTGGCTTTGAATAGTAAGGTCTGGGTGGATTTGGTTCACAGAGATTGAGGTGCTGATTGCTTTCAACCGTATTAGCTGAGGTGTCTGTTCTGTATATAGAATGCGAGAACACACTAATAACATCGTCAGGCTGCAGACATAGTGCACTCGAGCAGAAGAGCTCATATTTGGCATAGATGTTCAGTAAATCTTAAAGAAAATGAAAACATTCTTGTGATTGCCTTGTGAAGATGCATGCCAAGAAAAGGGCACTCTGTAGTGATGTGGCAGCTGTACGGTGAAATAATGATGAAAATACTGCTTTACATTTGAGTGCTAGATATTTAAGACCTTAGAGGTCTTTTTGTAAAATGTGTAGAGGTCTTTCAAATGCAAAAACATGCTGTGTACTGTATGTCAAATGTATTTACAGAGAAGGCTACACAGGATAGAAATCAACATAAACTGCGGTTTCTCAGTTTGCACATAACAGCCACAGAGATAAGTAAGGCATCTTGTCTTTGGTGCATAATAGGTCTGACAAACTAACTCTTAAGAGATCATAAAAATCAAATGTCATAAAAACAAAAGTAAAATTGATAATCTAAAAACAATGAACTTGGACGGAGTGAGGAAATAGATAACAGCATCAAGAATAAAAAAAAAAAAAAAGATCAGGTCCACAGGTCAAGAATAAAATATGTCTTTTGTTGGGCTTTTATGTATCAAGACTTCTCAGAGCAAAAGTGCTGACGAGAGACCTTTACCTTCCATGTCCATATGCACACATATGTATGGGCACAAAAAGCTGATCCGAGATCAATACTTTCGCTCTGTAATTTCACTCAGATGTTGGAGCGGTCATGGGAAGACCAGTTTGCGCTTCAGGTCAAGGCAAGTGACTGATAAAAGCCTCTTTCTGTTTCACAGGTGAGGGAAAGCAAAATGTGGCTTGTACTAGGTCAGGCATTCAGAGAGCACCTCGTGTTTCACAGTTGCTGCTGTTTGTGGACAAATGCACTGGTCTCCTCCTCCGGCCTGATTCAGCTGCTTTTTTAACTTTTCCACTTCATAGTTGTGCAGGTACTCTGCAACCAGGAAGCGCTCTCGCTTTACACGAGCCTGCACATCAGACGGCACATCCGGAATCAACCATGCTATGAAGAACTTCACCACAAAGACCACGTGCTGCAACAGACAGAGATAAAGACCGGTGAAGGAAAAACAAGTAAGCTCTAACGAAGAGAAGCTCGGTGAACCTTCAAGCTCAAACCAAAATAAAAACGTATCTTCCCAATGAAAAACATATTTCAGTGCTGCTGCACATTTATTCTGGGATCATTACCACTTTGCATATACATTTATAATTATTCTGATTAACCGAATGAATATTAAGCCCACAGTGAACTGAGTGTATGTACTTGTATTTTTTAAAAAAAATCCTTTGTAGATAACCCTCTTGTATAGTGATACTTCTATCGTAATATACATTTATATTTTATATACTGCTAGTAGAATGCTCTATTCTCTGTTTTATTGTTTTATTATTGTCTTTTCTACATATCAAAAATGTAACCTGACACGGAGAGCTTTGCACAAGAATTCCAATGTGCATGGACTGCTGGTCTCATGCACAAATGGCAAATAAAAACCTTGAATCTTGAATAAGAGTATGTTACAAATGATATAAAAACGTGACAGCGGTAAACATGAGGAAGAACAGAAGTTCCACATGCGGAAACATTTTGTTATGCCCTGTTTGAACATGCACATATTTAAACTACAGCTGCAGATTTTACACAGAGGGTGTTCTTGAACGTATCATCGGTGAGACATGAGGTAAGAAAGGGTCAAAACATGTTGATGCAACGAAATCAGTGGGATACCTCCATAATGATAATGAAAGCCATTTTGGCTGCCAGGATGTGCCAGAACTGCATGTTGTGGGAGTACTCAAACTCGCTTCCTGGTGGATACCGGTAGTCACGGTACCTACACACAACAAAAACCCCAAATAATGAGTTCCACATCTGTCTATTTGCATCAAAAAAGCTTAAACACACAAACAAACCTGCAGGTGGTAATCACAGAACTGTTGAACCAGGCAGGGTTCTCATTGGCATCAGGTGTATTGTCTGGATGGAGCTTTGAGATTTCAAAGATGGACAGGCTGTTGTTGACATAGCCATTCATAGTGAGCTCACTGCCTTTGTACATATACACCAGCCGGGGAATCATATCAGAAGTAAATGCCACAATGAACGCCTGTTCAACAAAAACAAATGAGACTGAGAACACGGAGTGAAAATAACAGAAACCAGCAAACCTCCTGTTGCACTTTATCTTGCAAACTGCATTGGTAGAGTATAAGAAGTAAGAAGTAAGTTGGATGTATTTTTCATGCTTTCAAATGCACAAGTTAACATTAAACCAGAACAGTAAGGTAAGATGTTGACAGAGAGGAGTGAACTCACATTGGTGACCACAGAGAAGACAGCAATCATGTTGAGGATTTCCTCCCAAGCTCCAATGCTGTGGGCTTTGGCTGCGACAGGTCTACGGAACTGAGTGGTCAGCTTCCATGCGTCCACCCGCACCTCCAAAATATTATTCATCAAAGCCAGGAGAGGGGCCAGTGGAAAGGAGGCAACAAAAAGCGTAATAAAACCAAACTGGATCACTGGAGAGTGAGAGGGGGAGGTGAGAGAGAGAGAGAGAGAGAGAGAGAATTAAACAATTGTGTTGGTATATCCATTTCCAAAATGCTCCAAAAAACGCATCATTATATCTGCAATATCTGTAAAGGTAAGAGGGAATATTGTCATAGCAATTTTTATCTCTAAAACAGTAAGCACATTTTTTACATTGTTAAAAGATTCTATATGCAAAACTGCGTGTAAAACTCACCCATTTCCAGGTACTCATAGAAAAGTCCTAACTGGCTGAAGTTCTGCAGGTCATAGTCTTGCTCCCAGCGGCTGTAAAGACTCTCAGGGTGACTCCGTGCACTTCGGCTACTCCACCAGTTCTTAAGCCAGCTGCACACACAAGCACCCAACTTACTGCACTAATCCATTCACTAAAGCGTAGTGGGCAGAATCCACCCCATCAAACAGCACCTTAAACTGGAATCACTGTTAAGGGTTAGAAAACACTTACGGAAGCAGAGCCTCCTGGATGTTCCCCCACACTTGTTTACCAGTCATCACTATCACCAACTGAGTAGTCAACTCAATCAAGCAACCACCGGGATCACACTATAAAAAGACAGACAGATAGAAACCAGTTAATCAATTTTACACTGCACCTGGACAAGGCAGAGTCTGCTGTCAAGCAGCTTTTATAGAAGACATACCTCTTCATTCCTCAGTCCGGTCCCACCAAACATGTAAGTGTATTTTCCAGGGTAGCCCACAAACTTTCCCTTAAAGAATGCGACGTAGAAGCAGGAGGAATAGTAGTTAACAAACTGGAAGAGGAACATCTTAACAGTCAGCTTGTTCTCGTACTCTACATGAGTTTTAGGGACCTCTGTAGACAGAAAGCAGACCAGTTTAGTTACTTCTACACTCAGTTTTGCCAATGGGTAAGATAAATATGAAAAGAAAATTGATCACTCCTCAAGCTTGTTAAACAGTGAGAAGTTAAAACCTTTTTTAATGACGGTAACTATCAGAGCCTATAAGAAATACTGGTACTGAATAAGGAGGAGCCTAACTCACCCATATCTGTGATCCAGATGGCCACACGTTCATATAAGAAGTTGAGCACCATGATGATGATAAAGTTGATGCAGGAGGCAGTGACAGAGGTGGCCAGTTGTGGGGTGATTAGGGAGCCCACCAGCTCCAATTTATTGGTGGGGCTGTCCTTCATTATGCTGGCCAAAGCAGCGAACACAGCCAGTCGATATGCTATCACTCCAATTATACTCGCTATGATTAAAGAGATCTGCATGTGGAAATAAACAGCAGACATGTCAGAGACAATAGGATGAAGGATCCAATTATAACAGTTACAGTAAATAAAAAGCACATCAATATTAAGTTATATATTATATATAATATATCTATATCTATATCTATATTATCACATAGAAATGAATTCTGTACTGTAGGCATCTGTCTTGAGCCTTTGAAATGAACAATATTGGGTGAACAAGTCAGCAATAAAGTGAGTAATAACACTAAGTCTGTAAACTTTAAATGTAACATGCGGCTCAAACCATGCATCCACAGGCATACATTATTTTAATCCAGCTTTTCACTTTCATTCCTGTACTTATGTTTACTACAACTCAGTGCTATTGAACACGGCAAACAATGTTACAATATTATTTAAAGTAGAACAATTTTATCTGAATTGAAACAGCCATGACAATAATTAGTGAAAACTGCATGGAACAGTGGCACTGATGCTCACCCAGAACAAGACAGTAGCCCCGGACAGGCATGAACGAGCACACTTGCTTGTTACGGGGAAGTAAGGCTCCATCTCCTACACAGCAAGCAAGCAAACCAGGCAGTTAGCAACTAGTATAACCATCACAGCACACACCCAGAAGCCCAAAACTCTAGGGCTTGAGGTTCTAGAGTTCGGACAGAATATATTCTATCCATTCACAACAGAGAGTTAGATACCTTATTTTAATATTGTGTGGAACCACGCAGAACAGAGTTATTGGAAGCTTAACAAACAGCGATAAAACCACTGGTCTCAAACACACAAACGCACACAAATAATGAAAACGCACAAAACCTAGGGTCTGTGCTCGTCCTGTGCAAATCTTACCCACAGGACCACGGCGGACCAGCACAAGCAGAGTTTACCTATTAAACCTCCAACTGTCTGGTCTATAAACAACTCCATCTCCTACGGAGGACAGGAGCACAGCCTGTTTTTCATTCAAATGTGTAACTTTTTCCCAACATATTACACAAACCCAGGCTCATATTTCCCTTAGTTCTGGAAATGTAAAAATGACATGCACTTCTGAATAAATTAAATAAAGTAAATTAAATTATGTTTAGAAAACCAAAGTCTGATGTTAGGTGGCAGTGCTATCTCTGATTATTAGTATTTCCAGTGTCCTGGAACATAACACTTTGTGGAATGCCTCTGTGTTGTCACTTGTATGTTCTCACACTTGCCATACACAAAAAAAAAGTGTACATAAAAGAAAAATTCTTTCCTGACTCGATTCTATCTTTAAACAATCCCTTTAAAAAAACAACAACACTTTAACCACCAGGGGGCAGACAATTTTTTAATACA
The DNA here is from genome assembly GCA_037974565.1 of Clupeocharax schoutedeni. Classification (NCBI taxonomy): domain Eukaryota; kingdom Metazoa; phylum Chordata; class Actinopteri; order Characiformes; family Alestidae; genus Clupeocharax; species Clupeocharax schoutedeni. The sequence goes on from JBBPDH010000124.1 coordinate 7,708,831, forward strand.
GTCACATGAAAATGTCACTGTTAATTTTTCACTACCACACAAATACTACTACAATGACTACCAGAATGACCATTACTAATATTAGAAATTATAATAATAATAATAATAATAATAATAATAATAATAATAATAATAATAATAATAATATTAGGCAACACCATACATGTCACAAAAACTTCTGGTTACCTGTGTGACACGGTTCTTGCGTTGGCTGGTGCACTTGGTCTCATACTCAGGCCTGAGCTGCAGCCGCTGCTGCTCCTCCTCAAAGTCCACCAGGTCCCACTCATACTCCAGCCTGGCCTGCCGTCGCTTCCAGAACTCCAGGAACAGAGTCACTGAATAAAGCATTTGCAACTCATTAGCCTCCAGCTGACCGCTCCTACAGGCAGTAAGGCTTTTCAATAATTATTCCTAAAAATCGAATTAAACCTGTAACTGTTTTTGGCGCTGGTAAAGTACAAGGTTTTTGATTATAAAACAATTTGCTCTTCTGTCACTAGAGGGCGAACACACAAGGGAAAACTCATAACTCACCCCATATACCCATGAATATTGCGAAGAATACTGTCGCCGTGTTGTCAAACAGATGTGATTGCTGTTGGTAAAATCAACATATGATAAATCTCAGTAATACTTTGGGGTCTATTTAGAAAAAAAGCAAAAAACCTCATCTGACTCACCCAGGTCGAGTTGCAGGTACTATTGAGTTTCCAGAAGCCACATTTCTTATCACAGAGGGGGCACATTACAATCTGCCCACCAATATTATCATCGCAGATCTCCTTCCTGAGAAAAATATAAGATCATACACTTTTATTCATAAACCAGGACTCATTACTATGAGCATTACTGTAACTACTATATGTTAAGTAAGCAACGAGGCAAGGTATTTGTTTCTTTTTTCATTTTCAAACATTCTTTCTTTCTCTCCCTGTTACTCACGTCCAGGTTTCATCATCATAGGTCGCGAGTCCATAGATGAAGCAGATAAGTCCCACCAGAGCAGCATAGAACAGCATCTCAGTGTAGTAACCCAGCCACGCAAAATAGATCCCAATTTTTTCACCATAGTATTTCCTGCAAGACAGACAACAGATTGTTCAAGAACTACTGGACAATGAATAACTGCATGAATGCACATGTACATTCTTTTCTCTCTGTCACCCTCACCGGATGAGGTTGAGCGGCTGCTCCTTGTAGAAGCGAAAGAACCGAGCCCAGTATCGATAAAGGTTATACCGCTCACTCTCACAGCTGGAGTCTTGAGACTTTATCCAGTACCTGCACTAAACAAACACATGCACACATGAATATCTTGCAAGTAAAAAATTGTATCCACTGCTATCGATGCTATTTTGCCTACCCATGCTAATGTAAGGGACAGGAGGTTCATATCATGCACGCTGGGCAGAATGAAAGAGTCGAAAAATGTCTCAAAGCAAATCTTTTTTGCCCACAAGACACCTTAACATGACCTGTTGCGTATCCAAAACATGAAGCTATTCCCCACTGTTTCACACTGACAAGCCCCACCATTGTACACGGAGCCACACAAAACCTAAAGCAGGCCTGTATTAGCGGTTATCGTACAACAGCTCACTTAGTAAAGTAACTAAAAAGGTGTTGGAGAAATTGTATCATATTATTCTTATTAGATCATATTAAATCATTATTCTTAAGTAATAATTAAGTTCATACATATTAGTGAGTTAAAGCACACGTGTAATCATTAGGAAACCTTTGAGTTTTATAATCCTGTAACCTGTCTTATATCTATCTCTGTGAGTACTGTCTTCTCTGTATCTCTGATAGAAGGATGGAGCGATCCAGCTGGAAGTGTCCGGGAGCGGAGAAGATGCACACTTTTGTTTTGACTAACCTAACGACAACTATGTTACACACAAATATTGCTTACTGCTGTATAAACTGGAAAGCACACACTTAAGATACAGAACAACTATTTTTCTTAGACTTGTTCCCTTGCTGCAAGATACTATTAAATCTTTCATTAATACTTTCATTACGTCTCGTGGTGAGCTTCTTTTATTAAACCTTATCGAAGTCCTTTTTGGGAATTTCACTAACAAAAGGTATTCACCTTGTCTACCTTTTGTTAACCCTGGAGTTGTTTTCGAGAGATTGCACCATTCTATGCACCTGTTCGGTGAATAAATATTGATACCCAGCTGTGCTGAGAATAGCATGTCTGCCTCAGGTGTGTTTCTCTTTAAAAAGTCTATAAAACATGGAAAAGGTTACATGGAGCCCAAGCCTTTTGAGAGAGTCATGAGCACTTTATCTATTTGGCTTAATTTTGTACGATTAAGCTTAACATGAAAATGGATTGGAATAGTCACACATGGATAGGTCAGGTTAGGATAGATCAAGTGTCATATTGTTGTGTGAAGGCAGGATGAGGAAAAATCTGTTTCTACTTTCAGGTAGCTACTAGTACACAGATCCATTTTTGTAGCATAGCGCATTAAACCAGAAATGCAACACTATGTAGCCACGCATTAGGTTGGAATTTATAAGGTAAACCAATTTTGCAACCATTTCAACAAAAGATTATAGTTTTGTGCAAAGTACAGATGAAATAAAGTTCTGTTTCAATAGTATGATGCAGATCCTATTGGAAGACATATAACATTTGACAGTGTTATGCCTATGATGCATAATGGCCGATGAGACTTACATCATGCAGGGGGAAGGCTGAAGTGTAGGTTCCGTTGTTCAGCAGACGCTTTATGCCCCTCTTGTCCTTGTTGAGCTTGTCGTCCTTATTGTAGGGGCAGCGGGACAGGATATAGTACACCTGCACACATACACCAATCTACATCATTTATGTTCCTCTAGGAATTTGACTGTGCATACATTGATTGGATTACAAGAAACACTTACTATCCTGTTTCGAGTGGATGTGGGGAAGAAGTTGTCCTTGTCTTCAATGAGGAAGAAGTCATCCTTGCTCTTGTTAAAGTGAGCTGTGAAGTAGTCAGGATCCGGATGCATCACATGATCAGGCAGGCGTAATGGTGTAAAGAGCCAGCCAACAGGAATCTCTCGGTTTTCCGGGATATCGTTGACTTTGAAAGGCACTTTGATCTTCAGTACATCGGCATAGGTGGCCAGCACCTCCCACGGAGCATGGATCTTCAGAAAAAACGTCTTTCCATCCTCAGACTCCTGATCACGCACACAGATTTAGGAGATTAAAGAAGAAACAGTTTTGACACTGCTTCACTGCTCAGTTTCCTTCACTTGCGATACATAACATAAATCATGAACACAGGGATTTTGTTAGCTGAAGAAGACCAAGCAAACCTGAAAACCATCTGTTTAAAATAATGCAGTTCTCATAAATTTCTTTGGTGACTGCAGGTTGTTCAAACTCACCGATTTGTCCTCAAGTTCCAGTTCTAGACCGGCGCTCTCCATGTTTTCCTGATACAGTTTTCTTCTCTCCTGTACAATTAAATACAAAAAACAATAACAATGTTTTTCAGTGCGTTGCATACAGTATGGAGCAAAATATCAGAATGGTAGCTTACATTAATAATCTTACACTACGCAGCAAAACAGTGCATTGTGCAGTCTGTCACAGACTTCCTGACATGTTCAAATCACACACACACTACCATTTTAAAAATTAGAATCATCTGTCATATTAATAAACAAACTTTTTTCAGTTCTAATAGACAGTATATTCAGTCAGACACTAGAATGTACTTTGAGATATTTAATAATTTTTTATTTTATTTTAATGAAATCATAAGTGTAAGACAATTAGTACCAGATTCAAATGATATTTTATATTACAATATACTAGATTTATATTATATAGTATATGTTATACATGCAAATTGTTCAATAACAGAACTGAATAAAAACATAGGTTCCAAACTTTTAAATAGCTGATTACCACATTACTTCAAAATTAGATAAATAATCTATTAGTGTATGACTAGAAAAGCAAAATAAATCTTTGTTTAGGTTTTACAATATTTTTTCTTCACAGTGCAAAGACTATGTAAGCACTATCCAATCACAGTGGAACCTAGGCCTGTATAAACCACATGATCTCAAGTATTTGGGCTGACTGGATTTATTTGAGCTGACGGGAATTATTATCCTTCAGCAAAATGTAAACTGGATGTGTTTATCAGCTGAACGTTTCTGAGCCAAATTAAAGTACATAAAAAATGACACTTCTATTGAGATTTATCATGGATCTAATCAAGAAACTTCATTTGTAAGAAATGCTTTACATATAAGATGCTTTACACGACTACACGTGTAGTCTGCGGAAGATTCTGCAGAATAACAGTGCAATAAAGCATTTCATGATCAGTAAAAAACGAATATCTATTGACAGTCAAGACTTCTGCCTATACATCAAAAGTTAAAAAATAAATCATAGTAATAATGTAATATTTTAGAATTGTTTATATACCAATCATGAGCCACAATTTCAAGATCATGACATGCTTAGTGGGCGCATTTGATAAAAATACAGTACACATAAGTACAGTACCACCCCCGTGAACACAAGAGCACCCACCCACACGAGCACAATCAGTCTCCCAGACTCTTCCTCTGCCACGAAACTGTGAGTACACACTGGCCTCTCACCTCTGACATTATTACATGCTGGTGCCACAGTCAACAGAGTCAAAACAGCAGCTGTCTCATTAGAGGAAGTGAAAGAAGACTGCTAGGGTAAGAGACTGACACAGCTCCAGTGTATAAGACATATTTCAGATTACCATATATTTCATGTTTTTATGATATTTTCAGTTAAAAAGCGCTTTGCTGACTGATATGATTAGTGGCACATTTCTCAAATGCTGTCATAAATAATGGAAACATTTTAACACAAATATTTGCAGCGTTGCTTTCTGTGTGATCCTCATCTTAAAGATGAGGAAGTATATTGTATGTTGCTCTTATTGCAATCATGATGGTTCTGTGTTTACATTCAGCAGCTCATCCTGTACTGCCGTCATACAGTTAGGCAGGCGCTGCCTCACACTGGGATCCCCAGTGGCACAACTGTTTAAGGTTTCACTCTATTGTCAGGAGATTACAAGACTAAACCCCCGTGGTACTGCTGCAAAAATAAGTGGGCAATTATTAGTGTGTTGCACAAAGTACTGAGTACATTTTCAACATGGCAAACACATATATTTTTAAAATACATTTTAATTATTGATTTAAATAGCAGCCATCAGACTGATATTGTATTAAGCTGCATTTAAATAGATCATACTGATGAATAAAAGACTGAATAAAAAACACTTTAAATAAGCTGTAAATGTTTTACATTTTCCTATTTAATCCACCATAGGTGTTAGGGTCCTGGTCAGTGGCACCGTAGCCACTGCTTTTGTTTTGGGTTTTTGGTTTCTGTTTTGCTAAGGGCTTTTTCTGTTTTTCTGATTATGTCATGTGTGACTGTTCTATGTCCTGTTCTGTTCTGTCTGGTCTCGTGTGTGTTCTCTGTTCCCCTCTGTAGGTTCCCTGGTCTGGTCCGTGTTCCCGTT
>JBBPDH010000124.1:7727034-7737745 GCA_037974565.1 Clupeocharax schoutedeni
ACTGTAATCCAGTCTGGTGCGTGCAGTCTGCGGTTGTTGATGACGTCATCACTGTTTCGGTCAAGTTAAAAAAAATATTTCGGCCAATACCGAAAATGCATTTTTGCGATTTTTTGGCCGAAATTTTTCAGTGGCCGAATATTCGGTGCATCCCCTGTATATTAGAGGTGGGCATCGATTAATTTTTTTTAACGCCGTTAATCGCATGGAATCTTCACGTTAACCCGTGTTAATGCCGATAATTAATATATATATATATATATACACAATATATATACAATGTAGAAAATAACCAAAACAACTGAATGAGCAAACATTTCATTTGACTGGCAGTATGTATACACACACACACACACACACACACACACACACACACACACACACACGTCAAACATGTCAAATGTTTGCTCATTCAATTGTTTTTGTTATTTTCTACATTGTAGATTAATATTGAAAACAAACAAAATGATGAAAGAACACATGTAATAATGCAGAAAACAAAAAAAAGAGTTGAACAAACCAGAATATATTTTGTAATAAGGTAATTACGATGGACTAACTGTGTACCAACACTACCATCACAACTGATGATCCCAAACACATTAAGAAGACAAGAAATTCCACTAATTATCCCTCGACAAAGAACCCCTGTTAATTAAATACCATACCAGGTCAATACCTCAAGAATCTGAAAAAAGTGTTCAAAGCTGTCATCAGAGCAATAGGTGATGTTTTCAATATTCCACTGATAACGTTTCACAATAACCTTTAATAAACTTTTTTATGCAGAGTCAAATGAACGCAAAGTGCTTTATTAATGAACTAATGCACAATAAATGTTTGACAAATATTTGACAATCAACATCTAATGATTACAGCAACATAGTTACTAAGGAAAAGACAACAATAAATACTGAATTCTTTACAGGTGCATTGAAACAAGTTGGAGATAGATTATATTTGAGATGGTGTTGTTTGTATTTGTATACAGGCATGGATCCATGCACACTAAAAAGTTAATCTCACTCTTTGACAATAGCTGACATTCAAACAGCTTATACACAAAGCTGCTTAGAGTGATGCACGGAGATGTGAACTTATGTCAATGTGCTTTCAAGGACATCTTACTCACTTGACAGGGCTGTTGTTATAAATATTGATTCGCTGTGAAGATTTGCAGTTTTCTCCACAGATCAAAAAAGCAGCATTCATGTGGCGTTAGTGTGGTTGAGATGTGCTGGGTTTTTGTTCAATCTTAAGAGTGACAGATTGTGGTTCAGAGACTGATAATTGCAAATTCTGTGACTCCAGACACTCAGGAAGGTGTGGGTTATAACAGGTTGTCTACAATGGAAAAAATTATTGGTATGGTCTGCAGCAGTTATTACTAATTACACAGGCTGGTGGCTGCTCTGTTTAAGTGCCTCTGGATCTCCTAAACAGTCTGAGGGCCGCTGAGCCCCATCAGGAGGCTCAGGAGAGGAGCAATCTGACACTGATCCGCTCTCAGGCCAGGCCCCGGCGCACCATTCTGCTGATGGCAGCAGCACCTCGGGCCGGGCAGCAGCTGTTTACTGTCAGAGATCTAGGTCAGGCCATGCTTGGGGAAGGGTTACGGCTGCGCACACACTGGGGATGGACGGGGCCTCTCCTGCTTCAGCGCTGGACCTCTACTGAACGTTCTAGAAGCTCTGCGTTTTGAAAATGCCCAACAAAAGCCTCACACCTTTGTCCTCCTCAGCCTTTTTGAGTACAGGCTGCGGTCTTCAAAGCTTTCATTCAGTAGTAACTTAATTCAATAATAATAATGACTATAAACCTGTAACTCACGCATATTATGTATATTGTGTACTTAAGTAAGAGTGAAGAATTTAAGTGTGGGCCCACATCCCTAAAGGTTTAAAGGGTCAAAACACCTCAAGTCAAATCCTCATTCACTTTCAGGACCCTCACCTGCCAATTCAGAATGCATGACTCGACATGACTGGTGCCTCAAGTAATAAGTATACTTGGTATGTAAAAAAACATTCCATTCAGTTAAGATCTTTTAGCTTGCCTTTATGAGTAACTGACATCAACAGCTTTCTCCTGACGTGTAGGGAGTGTAAGAAGCTAATCTCCAGAACTCATGGCCCTGGCGCGGGCAGACTGAGGTACAGGCTTTAACACATGGTTATGTAACACAGACTACAGAGTTACACTGTCAGCACTGCACAGATCAGATCCTAAACACCTTACCTGACCCATGCATGCCTGAATAGAGTTTAGCAGTGAAAATGAAATAGCATTCGCATTCATTTTTCCCCATGAGATCAGGTGAGGTTACCCAGTACTAAGATATGATTTTGCTGAAGGAGTGATGCCGGTATGAAAGATGTTGTTGCAAGCAATTCTAAATATTAGTATTTTAATAGGGTACACTAGTGTAATATACTTCTATAACAATATATAATAGTGCTCATAATATTAGTTAATACAAATGCAGGCTTATACAAATTCAGTAGAAATTTCAAATTAAAAAAGGCACAAGCCTAGAATAATAAGCACATGTCAAAAAGGCATCATTATCCCAAATTCAGTGGAAAGAGGTTCGAGGCCAGCAAAGGACAACTTTATTACTGGGCTATTTTGAGACATGCAGTTTCTAATCTCTTCCTTTTCTCATAATCTATGCTCTGCCCATCTAAGCAAGTCTTGTCCTAAAAAGGCATTGGAGAACATTAAGCATGATGACAGCCACCTGCCTGTTACATAAACTCATTTAATACCAGACCGCTGTGGCTGCCACTGGCCCCCACCTGCACACAGTGGACTGAGCAGCGCACCCAGGTATGTCATCCTCACATGACATCAACAACAAGAGCTGCGGTCAGTCTTTGTCACGGCTAGTCACATGTTTTCACACTTGTGTTTTCAACTCCTATTCATTCATGAAGGCCCCCCTGCCAGAAAAAAACACAGTCCAGAGTATAGACCCTTTGATTAATGGCTCCAATAGATGACAATGTGACAGGATATCAAGAGCTGCAGGAAACACTGCATTTTAAAGATGTTCTAAATTCTTACTGAAATGATTCTAACTTAATCCTTTTAAATTAAAGAGCAATTGTTTGGCATTGCCACTGTCATAGGTACATTTTGTAACAGCTGCCCTTCACTTTATTTGGACCTTGTGTGTTAAAAAGACGAGTAGAACCTTCTTCTACAACAGACGAAAAAACAACACTTACTCTGTTTACTCTGTATTTTTTTAATTAATGAACTTTTATCATTAAAAATTGACTGATGCTATGAAGTATATTTAGAAAGAATTAGGAAACTAACAATCATCTTTTCCTTCTACCTTAGCTTATATACTCTGACTGTAGATGGCAGTATATGCTGATTAGCCACAACGTTAAATGGCTGACAAGTGAAGGGAATAACATTGATTATTTTATTGCTGTACTCCACAGGGTGAGTCCCGGGATAGGCTCTGGGCACCCAGAACCCGAGTGTGGATTAAGCAGTTACAGAAAATGAATGAATGAATCTTGTTACATTGGCACCTGTCAAGGTGTGGAAAATATTAGGCTGCAAGTGAACAGTCCGTTCTTGAAGTTGATGTGCTGGAAGAAAGAAAACAAGAAAACACACAAAAAAGAGTACGGATCTGAGCAACTGTGGTGGCTAGACAACTGGTTCAGAGCATCTCCAAAACAGAAAGTACCAAAAGTGGTTCAAGGAAGGACATGCCGTGACCCAGCAACAGGGTCAAGGCTTAAAGATGTGCATTGGGAGTGAAGGCTAGTCCATCTAGTCTGATCCTACTGTAGCACAAACTGCTGAAGGTTCATGCTGGCTTTGCAGCTTGCTGTGTATGCTGCAGACTGGTCAGAGTGCCCATGCTGACCCTGCCCACTGCCAAAAAGTACCTACAATGGGCATGTGAACATCAAAATGAGTGAATGGAGCCACTGAAGAAGATATATATATATATATATATATATATATATATATATATATAGCAGATATATAGCAGTTATAAGTGTGAAGAATCTTGGTCTCCAGCACATACAGGGACCATCCTGGCAATAGTTTCCCGTGCAGAGTTCAGATCGCTCTGTCTGCTCTGCCAGACAAGCCCTCTGTCTTAATCAGGATCTCTAATCTTTTTACACACCACTTTAGGTCAACAGAGAGGGGTCTGTCACAGAAACAGAGAGACCAGCCGTGGCTAAACTGAGCATTAAGTGGGATTTTTCCTTACAGAGATCATCTCCTGGCTTCACTATGTTCTGTCTCCAGGCTATTTGTCTTTTGAACTGGAAACTAAAAAGGTTTGGTTGGTCACAGTAACCAAAATAGAGGTTTTATAGATTGACACTAAGCTTACTGTGATACTTGCTACTACTTTATAGTGTTATAGTGTCAGTTTGCCAGTTTTCTCACCTGTTGCGACCATGGCACCAGCTAAATCTCTACCACCATTGCACCATTATGGGAAGATCTCAGAGAAATGGCATGTGTGGCTGTCTGCCTTTTGCCAGTGACCTGGCATGGTGTAAGTCCTTAAGGCAAATCAAAGAAAAAAGCAAACTGCTGATTCCATCCTCTAATTACCAGTAAATCACGTCGAGGTCACTAATTAGGCAGACCAGGATCCAGAGAGCAGTCACCATATGGCACTAGGCCAGACCTGTGGTTGGGGCCCCTCACTGCTCTTTCAGCCTCACAGGCAGCTAATTGCCCCGCTGCCCCCCTGCCCCCCTTGTAGGGTCTTTGTTAACTTGGGAGGACACGTTTTGTGGTAAGCTAAGCTGCTTAGCTGACTTGAGATGGGTGGCTTGTTTTTTCAGTGTCCCCTTGAATACGTAATTCCTTTAAAAGTTGAATAGTTGAAAAATCAGTTCTAGACGAAACACCTGAATCTGTAAATATAACAAACACAAGAAAATCCCAACTGGCCACTTTTAGGATCACTTCTGGCAGAGATATTTGGATTGGTGCCCTTATTATGTAGTTCTTGGAGCTGATCCAGACAACATGACTCATTGTTAGTGATGGACAATGTTGAGGATTAAAAAATGATGAAATACTATGAAACATAAGGGAGAAAATAACGAACTTCTACAGACAACACTTGTGCCAGTATAATCCCTCATTCTCCCCAGGCAGGCATATTAAAATGAATCATTTCTTTTGTGTTCCTCCATTCTGTGCAGCAGTAGGTACAGTAATAAGCTGAGCACAAACAAAAGCAGGTGCTGGCCCTGTGACACAGAGATTGATTAATGAAAACTGACTGAAAATGCATCACGTTCTGCTGTGCACCTGCCAAACTTCTGAAGCGTGCTGCTGGAGGTTCACCACTCATGAACGAAGACAGCAGGACAGAGAAATGGAGACAGTGTGTCCAAACTAAAGTCAAAGCCCCTTGTTTATTCTTTTATTCTCCACTTGTGGAAGGGGCTAATGCTGAATAGTGTGACTGATTGATCCACCCCTAGATGGACGGTAAAGATTAAGAGGATGACAAATAGGCATTTGCTTACACAGCGCTTGCTGCTAATCCCCTTGTCTTCCTTTAGGGAGCCCAGACTGGACAGGGACTCATACACACTTTAGCATCACCAGGCACAAGATGAGGCTGTGACAGACACTGGACTTTACTCCAGCAGCAATCAACAGGTTTAAGAGAACAGAACACAGAGTGCAACAAGACTTTCATCAGGACTAAAGACACAGGAGCATTCGGAAGAGGAAACAATTTGTCAAGACATCTAAGATTTGTGCCTAACTCCATTGATTACGAGACTTTCAGGGCATCTGAGGATATTCAAGCCATTTTTGCAGAAAAACTCAGGGAGCAGTGTTGAGGTGACAAAGAGGTTCACTTCTATCACAGATTGAACTCAATGGAGGATTCCATCTTGAAAATATCCATGGTGCCATCCACATCCCCCACAGACTCCCCCAGGAGCAGCTCCACAGATGAGAGCCAGGGAGGTGAGTTCCACAGCTACCCACTGCATCTACACCAGCACTGGGGCAGCAACAGGTCCACAGCAACTTATCCAACTTTGCTTTGTGCAGATGTGTGCTAAAACTATTTTGAACACTACCTAGCTATTCATTTACTTATATATATATGAAAATGCATAAATATTAAGATAATATTAAGGTAATTTACAAGTCTTTTTTGTAAATAGTTCTTGGCACACAACACAAAATTACAGAGTTGTTTCCTGTGTCCAGGTAAAAGTCCAGCTCCTGGGAAAACCCTGAACACAGGCATGCTGTGCAAGGTGTGCGCAGATACAAGCAGTGGAAAACATTATGGTATCTATGCCTGCAATGGATGCAGTGGCTTCTTCAAGCGCAGTGTGAGACGCAGACTAATCTATAGGTAAGAAGACGTGGTTCTGATTATATTCAGATATGTCAGAAAGAGATTCACAGATTTTTAAACATTTTTATATATATAGCTTTTATGTGACTGTACTACTTGTCCTTTTATTCATAGTTGATTACAAATGTTAAAGAATGGGCCTACAGTCATTACAGTGTTGTAAATGAGTGCCTTCTACACTGTAGTAAGTCATGTCCTAACTGGAAGCATGGACTCTTGCAGGTGCCAGGCTGGTACAGGCATGTGTCCAGTAGATAAAGCTCATCGTAACCAGTGCCAGGCTTGTCGCCTAAAGAAATGCCTTCAAGCTGGCATGAACAAAGATGGTAAGTCTGAATCTTCACGTCTCCCTCTCTTTGGCTCTCAAGCTCTCGCTCATTGAGCCAATTCATCTCTAATTGTCCGTGTCCTTCTCTCCACAGCTGTGCAGAATGAACGGCAGCCCCGCAGCACAGCTCAAGTCAGGCTGGACTCTCTGGATGTGGACACAGAAAAGGAACACCTGGCCACGACCCGAGAGCCCACATCATCCTCGTCGACCTGCTCTGTGATTAACAGGCCCCTGCTGACCTCCTCTATCAGCTCCAGCATCAGCTCCACTGCCTCCAACCAGCGCAGCAACAGCCCCAAGAACAGCCACCGCTTCATGGCCAGCCTGATGACTGCAGAGACTTGCGCCAAGCTAGAGCCTGAGGACGGTAAGAACATGTACAAAAGCTAAAGTCCAATACAAGTGGCTCTCTGGAGCACTGTGTTGTTTTGACTGGGAATCTTATGTTTAGCTGACATGAAGCTCTTGGAAGCATTGGAAGTAGAGTCTGACCTCAGACATTCACAGTAGATTTAAGGTTTATGTTTTCTTTTTCCTCTCTGATTCTACAGTGGATGAGAATATTGATGTAACTAGTAATGAGCCTGACAGAAGCTCCCCGGAATGCAATGGGTCCCTTTACTCCTATTCCAGCACTGAGAGTATATATGAGACCTCAGCTCGCCTGCTCTTCATGTCGGTCAAATGGGCGAAGAACCTGCCAGTATTCTCCCACCTGCCTTTCAGGGACCAGGTACAAGCAGCTCATTGTCTGTTCTCACATAATAACAATTTAAATGCTAGCTAATCCTTTACATTTTGTAAATATGTGATGACAAATAGACCAACAACAATGCCTCAAAATTATTTAGGCACAGAATATTAGAGTTTTGTGAATGTTTCTAATTCTGTTCTTATAAAATAATCAAATATTCTGTGACTGCAGCATAAAGGGAGAACTGCAGAATACAGTGTATCTTATTTTAGCTGGAATGAAAGGAATCACTGTTGTCTTTCACTGTTTGTGCAGGTGATTCTGCTAGAGGAGGCATGGAGTGAGCTTTTCCTTCTCTGTGCCATTCAGTGGTTCCTGCCCCTGGAGAGCTGCCCCCTGCTCTCCCTGCCTGACTTGTCTCCTTCCTCTCAGGGCAAAAGCAGCCCCTCAGCCTCTGATCTGCGCCTACTTCAGGAGGTCTTTACCCGCTTCAAAGCTCTGCAAGTGGACCCAACTGAGTTTGCCTGCTTGAAAGCTATTGTTCTTTTCAAGCCAGGTCAGATCTCCTTTCTCTCCCACATGTATATTTTCAGTACTTGTGTGTAGATTTGTTGTATACTCATAAACTTTATGGATTTCTTATAAAACAGAGGCACGTGGTCTCAAAGACCCAGAACAGGTCGAGAATCTACAGGACCAGGCTCAAGTAATGCTTTCTCAGCATATCCACACACTCTATGCCAGTCAGGCAGCACGGTGAGTAAGGACACATGCGCACACACACACACACACACACACATCACATGCACGCACACACACCACACATGTGAGGATGTGGGATAATACAAATATCCCAAATATAAATGATATCTATAATTAATTATATATAAATACTATATATTGCAACATTCAAAAATATTAATTTTAATATATAAATATATATTAAATATATAATATATAATATTTTATACGCTATCTCTCTTTTTATTAGCTGAAATGGCCAAAAATGACTTTAAATCAGTTAAGAATGTTTCCACATATTATGCTGTAGGTTAGTCCTGTTTTACTTTGCACAGATTAACACTGATATAGTTGTGTTGTCATAATTGTTGGTTTCATGGCAAGCCAACTCAAATATGAGTATTAATTATACTCAGGAGTATAAATTATACTAACTTATTATTAATCAGGACCCTTTTATTGTATAGGACAACAAACAACCAAAGATGAAATGCATAAATGCTGCCAGACAATCTAATGAGTTTCTCTGCGCTCCTCAGGTTTGGAAGGCTGCTGCTCCTTCTTCCCTCCCTACACTTTGTGAGCTCAGAGAGGATCGAACTGCTATTTTTCCACAGAACCATCGGGAACACTCCCATGGAGAAGCTGCTCTGTGACATGTTCAAGAACTGAAAAACAACTGTGTTGTTGCTGAGAGTGATATTTCCACTAAAGCATAAAATCATTCAACATTTAGGTGCTTTCATCCTGCTTTTAGTTGCAATGCCTATCACTTTCTAAATTCCTAAAGGAGAAAAATGTTTTATTTATTGTTCTTTCTTCACACCCCATGACTTATTTTTAAATGTTTATGTTAGATTTTGTATTTTTAATACTGCTTACATGTACATGCATCTTTATTGAGTGACCTTAGTGCGCTTTGTATCTTTAAGGGCTTATGTCGATGAATATGTCACTGCCTTTTAAGCTTTTTATAACGCAAAATTATTTTGGTAAAAGCTTTTTGTAGGGTAATCCAACCCAAAAACAGTATTTTTACAAAGCTCACAGACAGGCCTCTTATTTGTCAGAATTCAAATAAAAGTTATGATCTACTTTGAGAAATCAGTCTTTGCATACTATGTTTGCACTGCAGTTCATTACCATCTAAATACAATCAGCATGGATTACCGTAACCTACACATTACACTGGAGTCACCATGAACTTTGTTGCCTATATGATTAAAACCAGCCATTAACACTTTCCACCTTTGGTAGCTGTAAGTGTATGAAGACTAACTAACATACAGCACAACCTCACAAACTTTACATGCTTTTATACAGCAATTACGAATGGTTTAATCTCTGAAGCATCCATTACAGCTACAATATACTATGACTATTTAACTTTTTTTAAAAATCCAGCTGTTTCAGATGATGTTTCAGATGAGTTCAGTGCGGTTCACTTCATTGCTGACCAAAAAAGACATGAATTATCTTGTGTTCATACTGTCTGCAATGAAATAAAAGTTAAGGCAAACTTGTAAATTACTGCTTTATTTTTTTATTCACATTTTCCACACTGTCCAAACTTTTTCTGATTTGGGGTTGTAATATAAATAAGAAGAAATGAATAAGCCATAAAAAAGGCGTAGTTAGTCACCAGGGTATGCCTTGAAGGGCTCTAGGTACAGAACTATAATCATGCTTAAAATTATTCAGACAGGGTGCAGAAACAGTTGTGATTGTGTGTGGGAGCTGCAACAGGGCAGCGGCATACAGATTCAGCCACCTAATCTCAGCAACAAGAGACTTTTCTGACAAATAACCTAGCCTAATTAGTAGGATGAACTTGAACCTCCATGAGTGAAATGATAAATTAACTGAATAAGATAATTTATTAGTCCCACAAGTGTAAACTTTGTAACAGCAGTAAAGTGAACAGAACAAGATAGGAAAAGCATAACCAATAGGATTTAATAGAGTTCTAAGTGCAAAATGTTTAAATAGAAATGGCCAGAAATACACCAGCAATGCGTGCATGGCCAGACAAAATGGTCATTCAGCCCTTGAATGAGATGCTTAGATCATAAGAGCACTTTGGCGACTGACTGTCTCTTTCCTACTGTATCATACTGTTAACTTATTTCTTAAAAAAAAAATTCCTTGACTTACATTCTTCTCTAGGGCTTCTGTATTGTTGGGTTAGATATTGGCTAGTTATTATTTGGACAGATGTATAGATGCTCTGACTGCAGTATCTTGATTTTCTCAGGCTAGTTTATGTAAATTTCTGATTTGAAGCCAGACATGTTGGGATCCTGTAGCCTTTCCTGAATGAGAAAGAGAGAAGCTTTATTACAAGGATCTGGCCTCCTAAAGGTAGCGGTGGAAAATTCCATACAGTCAAATCCTGCCCAGACACCCATGCGGTCAGGCTATTGAAACATTTTTTTTGTTTTTATTTTATGATTTTCCCATCTCGGCGGGTGAGGGTGGCTGGGAAATATTCACGTTATTCCTGAATAAGTGGACCAATGCAGCAAAGCAGGAACTGCAGGACTGTTTTGATCGC
>JBBPDH010000124.1:7750947-7768517 GCA_037974565.1 Clupeocharax schoutedeni
GGAGCGAACGAGAGAGACAGAGAGAGAGAGAGAGACGAACGAGAGATACAGAGAGAGATAGAGAGACGAACGAGAGAGAGCGCGCTCGAGAGATACAGAGAGATAGAGACGAACAAGAGATACAGAGAGAGATAGAGAGACGAACGAGAGAGAGCGTGCTCGAGAGAGAGATACAGAGAGATAGAGACGAACGAGAGAGTGATACAGAGAGATAGAGAGACGAACGAGAGAGCGCGCTCGAGAGAGATACAGAGAGAGTTAGAGACGAACGAGAGAGAGCGCGCTTGAGAGAGAGATACAGAGAAAGATAGAGAGACGAACGAGAGAGAGCACGCTCGAGAGAGAGATACAGAGAATGATAGAGGGTTGTTTGCCCTTTCATGCAAACTGAATTTCTTTCCTTTTCTTCACAGGCGAGGTGCATCCTGTTCTCGCGAGACAGGACGCACCTCGCGAGACAAATCTCGCGAGATCTCGTACAACGAGATCTCGTCACACCCCTAATATCGACATATCGGAAATGTGTTTAAAAATCATATCACCGTTATTGAAAAAAATTCTATCGAATTATTGTCCAGCCCTATGGTAAACTCACTGGGAATTGAGCATACGATTTTATGCTCCCTTTTTAATGGAAACAACACTTATATTATGATTACAAATGTCTGGAGAGACCAGTTCCTTTGTTCATTTCATTTTCTCTGTAACGACTGTATTGTTTGTATGTTGGTGCCTCCACAGATGTTAGAAAATTTCAGGATTGAGAAGCAGAGGCAGGTGGAGGTACAGAGCAAGTTTGAGCTGATTCTGGTCCCTGAGAAGCCCATTCTCTTAACCATAAAACCTCTACACGGCTCCAGATAGTAGCACATTATGTGAAATAAACTGGGTAACAAACACCTTTAAACTCCTTCTAGAATGTATCAATTAAATAGTTTAATAAACATATTTTTAAAATGTTGTATTACTAGTCTGTTTATGAAGCAGTGAAATGGATTTCAGTACATTACAAAATGTGCACATTTATGTTTCATATAATCATCATACTTGTGTTTAAACTCTGCACATTGTACAGAGATCTTACTTCATTGTTAATTTTTGGTTGAACACAAACAAACAAAAAAAAAAAACCCAAATGAAAATGGTCCAATCAGAATTTAGTCAAAGTAAGTTTCAGGTGCTTGACTGAACATAAAGCAGCAATCACATAGTCCCAGAATACACACGCACAGCAGGCAGAATGACATACTAACATTTTAGTAAATTAGTTTTACTAATTTTTTTATGATTCAAGAAACCTAAAATAGGAAGCACATTTTCTACAGTAATCAAACGGCAAAACAGAACAGCATATTTGAAGGTCAGCAAAGTGCAGGACAAAGATGAATCAATGTAAACTTTTACCCCTCTGCAATTCCAAACAAGGTGAAAATGGCTACATTAAATGTGAACACCCAAAAATGTCACACTCAGGTAAACTGCACCATGCAAGAAAAATACGTGAATGTCTTTTACAAGCTTCAAACGCCGGTGTTTCATCTTTTTGAAGTTTTTAGATGTATGGTTTGAACTGAAGGCCTAGCTCTAATGGTCCTGGTTTGCTACTGGTGCTGCAGTTTTGAGTCACTTCAGGGGGTCCAGCTGTCTGTGGCGTACACGTCTCAAACTGGAGTCTGAAACATTCTTAAAATAAAAACAAAAACAATGATACATTCAAATAAGAGCAATTTGGTATTTTAAGTTTTACACAAACAGATGAAGGTTGTATACGGACTGGTGGCTGGTCGTGCAGGATCATCGTTGATGTCCTGGTGAATCCATGGTCCAACTCACTGAGTCTGATCAGCATCTCCTGCTTTTCCCTCCCCCACTGAATGGCATTCTCCTCCAGCTAGGACACAGAGTTATACATTAAATATGAACACAGGCAGCTTCAATAAAGACACTCATTATTACTTTTAGAATCGCACCTGTTTTTCCAGAGAGTGGATGTAGGCCTCTGCTCTCTCTAACTGCCCCAACAACCTCAGCTTCTCGCTGTCTGTAAAAGGCTGCTGCAGCTGTGTAGTCCACCACATACTGCATGTTCAGTTATTAATACCCCAAAGCTGTTTGTTTGTATGTATTTTGCCCCTTTTGTGTAATTTTCTACCATGACATCATTAGGTATAACTTAACTAAATATTAGTACTCATATTCTAATACTCATATACACTATATGTACAACTTTTACCTATAAAAATATGTATTAAACGTCCGATGCAGCAAAAAATATTTGAAATGTTTATGAGGAGGTCCACCTGAGCAGGCTGTTGTATAATAACAGCTTGTGGTTGATAACGGAGTTTATCCAGCTCCTCTCTGAGGCGCGAGTTCTCTGCCACCAGAACAGACTCGATCTCTCTCCTTTTACTGTCCTCATCATCTACACAAACACACACACACACACACACCACTAAATAATACACACAGATCATTCTATACTCCATGCTAATAGACAAACTTGAATTCCTTGTCTGCACTCATTTAAAATTTAAGTGCATCTCCGCCATGATCATTTAACAGCAGACCGCAATCATTCTATCAGCTAAACTCATTAAAAAATACCAGGAAAAGACACTCTGATGGACACACCTTTGGGTTTCAAGACTGCCTTCTTCCTCTCTGTGTTTTCTTTATTTCTTTCTTTTAGCTTCATGTCTAGCAATTTCTCCATCCTTTCAATAACCTGGTGAATGAAGAGAAATCCATTACATATTAGTGAAAGGCACACGGCTACAAATACAATACAGCAAATGGTAAAACTGAGGTATGAAAGATACAGAGAGAATAAGAGATCCTGGTATGCACCCTGCAAGCTGGTACCTTCTCCTGTTGGCGTATTGTAGCCTCCATGCCTGCAAGTTTCCCCTTTTGTCCTTGATGACGCTGCAGAGACGCCTGCTGCTGTTGGTGAGCCTGCTGTAGTCGCACCAACTCCTTCTCGCGGTCGTTCTTCTACAGCAGAGGAACAGCAGGAAAGACTTGTTAGGCCAAGTCAGTTTTTTTACACCACTCTTTTACACCAACCAGGAACAGCATTAAAACTATTGACAGGTGAAGTGAATGACAATAGCATCTTTTTTACAATAGCATCTGTTAAGGGGTTGGATGAGTCTAGGAAACAGGATAAGTTTTGGAAATGGAAAAAATGGGTAAGCATCAGGATCGAAGTAACTTGGGCCAAACTGTGACTGGCTGACTAGTCAGGCTGTCCAGGGTGGCCCAGATTTACTGCCAAAAGTGCCTTCAAAGGTACCAGGAGCATTTGAACTTGACCAAGGACCAATGGAATAAGGTGGCTTGGTCTGAAGAACCATGTTTTGTTCTAATCATGTTGATAGATGGGTGGACAGGCATTGCTCTCTTGGGGAGTTAACGGCACCAGGATGCACTATGGAAAGAAGGCAAGCCAGAGGAAGCAGTGTGATGCTCTGGGCAATGTTACGCTGGGGAACTTTGGGTGATGGAATTCATGAATGTTAATGTGACACTTTGATCTAAACAGTGTTTAACACTGACATAGACATTTAACACTGTCATAAGAACATGACATAGACTTTACAGATTTGGCTGCCAAGTTCCCAATCTGATCAAGCATCTTGGGAGTTTTGTCATTTTTGTTATGTTTAACCAGTATTTGTGTTTTTACAAATAATGTGTAAAATCAAATAATTTATTTTACAAATAAAACCAAACTATATCTAAAGGTCAATGAAATGAAAGATAAAAAAATCATATTCAATCAATGCCCTTGGGAGGACACCGTTATTTAGCATTTCCCCCATTTTCATTATAGTATAATACAGAATTTCCATAGTTTCATCCAATACAGTAGAGGTGTGGCAGGCAGTGAGTGAGTAATTAAGACTGTAGGAAACCACCCTAGCAAATGCCCAGAGCCCAGTGCCACATTAATAAAGCAAAATCAGAATGAATGATGCTGTGACTCACTCTGATGAGCTCATTCTGAAGCTGCTGGATCCTATCCCTCTGTTCTGCTGTTTTACTGCTCTCACTGGCCAACTTGACCTTCAGAGAAACTGGACAGAGCAACATGCACTGAGAGGTGTTCTAAGAGGGACCTTACAATCAGGAAAGGAGCAAAGCCTTAAATCATGGTCAAAATCAAAGAATAGTAAAAGGATTTAGGAATAGGACTGGAAGTACATTCAGAAGTTTAGCTACATCGTAATACAATATATAATACTATACTAAATGACAGGGAACAGATGAGATTTTCACCACCATAAACTTTGCGATTTACTTCAAGATGATCTAAAGCTAAAGAAACAGCACGGATGAATTTCCAGTAGTAACAGAATTAAACCCGACTTGCTTTGATGGCCTTTGAAAGGTCTGTGAGGCTTCCTTCAAATAAAAACCTTGAGTGTGTGTATGTGTGTCACATGCTGTCCTTCAGGAGATAAGGCCCTGACTACTTATCGGAGTCTCTGGGCTAAATGAGCAGTCTTATCAAACCACGGCACAATCCAGCAAAGGAAACAGCTTCATGGATTAACAATGAGCACGACCGACGTCCCTCTGAGAAATGATACCTGCATTTAGGACCGCTCCCTAGTGTGGGTAAAACTTTCAGAAAGAACAGGTACTTGACTGAGCTGAATACAAGTTTGGTTTTTAGGCCAGGGTTGTGGGCTGTAGTTCTGCAGTCTGAAAAAGTCCTGTCCAGATACACTTTATGTAACTCATCAGTTAATTGCAAGATATGTTAAAACAGGTTAATCAGAAAACTACGCAGGACTCCAGCCTTTATTTCAAATGATGATCGAATTGAAATTTTCTCAGCATTATTTCATCCATTGAACAATATTTTTGAAATGGACAGACAACTGAACTATACTTCAGAAAAAGTGAGGTGATGAAATAAAATAAAACTAATTATTGCTACTTTGCTATCAAATGTATTTTAAACTAAATGACAGATATTAACAGAAGCATAAATCAAAAATAGGTTTACTAATTCTATCAGTGATCTCAGCCTTGGTCATGACATCAAGGTCAGTGTCCTCCAGCAGGGTGCGGCCCAGGTCTTGGTGCAGGGAGAGCTCACTGCGCAGCTGGCTGTTCTCTGTCTCCAGACTGGACACCTGAGAGCGCAGGGAGAGGATGTCCTCTGCCATCTTACACATTGCTGTACGGTAGTTCTCCACCTCCTGGTGGAAACAGACAAACAAAGGAAAAAATGGAAATGTAAACATGTGTCCCCACTCAGCATGTTACATTAGTGCTCAGAAAAACTAAAACTGAATTGCAGAAAGAAATCGAGCTGCTATATACTGGTTTAAAGGTTATATCTCATTCCATTTCTTTAACTGAAACATTCAGATCAACAGAACATAAAACAAAACCGTTTTCTGAACAACATACCTTGCACATAACATGTACACAGACCTGAGGATAAATGACTATGGCCAGGTGACGGTAGTTACAGTGTCTATGCAGTAGGGGTCCTCATAGCATCAAAGTGTTAAGAAAAGTGAGATCCGTTCAGGTGAAACCCAGCTCTGACAATAATCCATTCTTTGTGGTTGTGACATTGTAAACAGTCTCCAAAGCTACACAGAGAAAGAAGATCTGTCTGGGGTTTTACATGACATGAATGTACAGGGATTTGGGTGCTGTGAAATCCTGTTTACAGAACAGTACGGTTCAATGGGATACGCAGGGCACACTCCTTACCTCACCTCGAAACAAAGCCAGAAAGATCATGCAGGCAGAGGGGACTTAAAAACATGAAATTCCCCTTTAAGTTCATGATTGTACACAATCTTCCTCATCTGTAACAAATCTGTGAGTGATATATTATGGTGTAATATGGAGGTTTTACACTTATCCTGAGTGACAAACACAAAGAAAAGGAAATAGAGTAACAGTCTAAATTCTAGTTGAATTCATCGTCATTGTAAGCAGTTAATACTGAAGTTCCCTTTGTTCCTATATTAGAGAAATGTTTTAAAATTGTAAAAATTCTGCCTTTGAGAAATAATTTGCATATGCGGAATGAAAACTACAGGGGGAAAAAATGGTACATGGCTTCTGTAGAGTCCAAGCAGATAGAAACAATGATTCATTATAATCCACTAAACAATAGCACCTTCAAAATAGGCGTCCTGAAGAAAAGGCTTGGTTGTAGAATGGAATGATCTATTTTTATAGCATTCTTTTGTGCCATTGTGTGAACTGCCTCATGTAGTAACATACAGATGTGAATTCCCTGTCTTTATGCATCCCTCTATCCACCATTCTGGCCCCGCATATGTGACAAATTGTGTGTATGTGTCTATGGGGGAGTACGAGAGGCAGGTGGTGGGGTAGATGTGGATGGTCATGAGGGGTCAGGGACAGGAGGAAAATACACAACCGATTAGGAGATTCCAATCTGGGCCAGTGTGGCACTGGGTCCCTCGGGCCCTCAGGATGAAATTGAGCGCCTAATTGAAAGGGCGCACACACAAGGTGAGAATCATGACTTGGTGATGAGACTGGAGACTGGGGACTTGCTATGAGGAGGGACCAGAAGGAGAGAAAGGGAGGGGTATAACGCTAAATAATTTTGTCAAATAAAAGAGTGAAAGAGGGAGTGGGCAGATAGAACATAGAGGTGTGAGTGAGAGAGAGAGAGAGAGAGAGAGAGAGCGAGAGAGAGCGAGAGAATGAAAGAGAGTGAAAGAGAGAAAGCGAGAGAGTAAAACAGAGTGAGAGAGTGAGAGTGAGAAAAGTGAGAGAGAGAGAGAGAGAGAGAGACAAAGCGAGAGAGAATGAGAAAGCGAGAGAGAGAGCGACAGAGAGAGAGGAGACTTGCTCCAGGACAAACAAACATAGAACATTCTCTTTTCAAATTGTCTGAAGTTGTGGTAATGATCAAAGTAAATGTTATGCACTGTTAGTAATGTTAACTAGACAGAACTACATTGTCACCTGTATTTTATACATTTGTTCAAACAAATGATATACACTGCGCTTATTTTTAGATTTTATATCAGTACCACTCAGTACGGTCATGTGATACCAGATATAGGAAACACATTGTCAAGCTCTGCCTAGACATATGATTTGATTCCTCAAAATATAAGCTAATATCATGGAGGCAATCAAATGCGCCATGTGTCTCATGCCTGCATGGTATGGATGCAAATTTGATCAATATTCTTATTCATGTATTCTAAAGCTGTGTCACAAAGTGATGTGTGTAAATGTTAATCGATTCAAGCAGTGGATGACCCCTTTGAACGAATAAGCTTCTTTATATTTACTGGAGTGCTGCAGAAACGATCATTTTTCATGAATTAATAAAACTACAGTCTTCAGGTGAGAACAGCTTGTCAGGTAAAGGTACAGGAGCTGAAGAGAGGGCTAAAGTTCTGCAAAGAATAATTTAGCTTAGTATCTGGAGTGTGAAACTCACTTTTGTTTGGTGTTCGGTGATCTCTGCAGCATGTGGGTCATGGTCTTGGGCATTCGGCATCGTAAGTCTGAAACATTGACAAAAGAACAGGATTGGATGATGGACAAGGAAATCTAAGATATGAGACGCTCATGACTAGGCAGCTCACCCCTCTCTTGGAGAGTGGATTTCAAATGTTTTGTTGAGTTGTGATGATTTCTGGCTCTTCCTCTGTTCTCCTGGTTCTGCTTTGCTCTGTTGAGGAGCTTTAGGCATTTTGAGGAGGTGCTGGTATTCTGGGAGGATTTGGGCAAGCGCATCATAGCCTGGCAAATCATAGCCATCCCTCTGGAGCTGTGTAAAACCACACAGGACACAGTACCAGCTTAGCTATTGGACAAATCAAATTCCTGTAGTGTCCCTTTTATTGCAGAAGTATTCAAATCAGTCAAAACAATACTGGAGTCCAAATGTTGCTTCTTAAGTTTAGCACTGGAGCTACAAGGCTAACCAAAAGTCACTTGAGTATTTTCCATAAATACATTTCTAAACCTAAACCTTGCTCTTCATTAAGACAACAGAAACGCATAGCTGTGGTACAGCTCACTCTGAACTATAAAATGACTTCAAGACTGCTGGCAGCTATTTCACAAAACAGCAACTCTGTGTCTATGGTAGCCAGGCCAAAAACAACTATTCTAGATCAGCATTGCTATTCCCAGGGAGGTTAAAGTAGCATTCAGCTACAAAGTGTGATGTTCTGTTAACTTTTATAGCTCTCAGTAAGTCACGCTGTATCCTAAACCATTTTCAAATTTCTGCCAACTTAATTAAGAACAGGTTATTTGAAGCTGAGAGATGTTTTAAGGATGTTTTTAAAGAGACGAAGGTGAATATTGACTTCTAATATTACTAAGCAGTATCATAGATGTGCTAAACCAAACACTACATGTCTTTACTGACCGACTGCCTCTGGGCTAAGTATAAAGTATAGAATTGGTTAGTTATAGAAACCACTTTAACCAACACCATTCATGGAAATTATACATCTGCATACTTTGTAACTACATTTAAGGTAATCAGCTAAAAAGCTTAGTATATAAGACTCTAATCGCCCGCTACATACACAGCATATGCAGCATCTCCACGAATTCAGCACACACAAAAATAGAATATTTACTGTTATTTAGTATTAATGCATTGTGTAACTGCCTGGTCATCAAGTGTCAATTAGATTAATGACTTCAGTGGGATGTATATAACTGATTATATCCATACCACTGATCCCAAAAGTGTTGAAGCCCAACATAAATAAAATAATCTACATGAAGCATCGCAAAGAAACAGTGGCAAAAAGGCAGTCTGTATGTTAGTTGGGGTCTCTGTTCATTATATATACACAAATGTGTGTTTCCTTCACTAGTGAAAAACATGCTGAGAGTATAAATCAGATTGCTGGTCTGTATGATCTGTAGCATGAATAAAATAGTCACACTAATACTCACAGCTCTTGTGAATGGCCGGTAAATAGATTTCATCCTGAACACTTAAGCACAAGGCATCTCCATGACAATAATTTAGCTACACAAACGTGTCCGCCATTCTCAGCAAGTCTAAGACATTTAGCTGCTTCCAAAGACACTCAGGTACAGTCATGTGTGTTATATGGCAGAAAGGAGAAGTCATCTCTCCTGCTGTAACTAAAACAATCCACTGCCTGCAAACAAACACACCCTTGGGTTGATCTCTAGCGCTGGTCTAGAAATAGCCTTATTAGTCTGTATCTACTTACAGCGGTGTGTCTAGTAGCAGAGGGCACCTGTGGTTCAACAGAGATCTGCATTAGATTCAGGGACTCTGAATTGTTTAAGGGGAATTAATTCACCAGAGAGAGACAGACAGAGAGCGAGAGAGTAAAAGTGAATAAGAGTACAGAGTCTGATTGTTTCCACAACATAAGCTTTGCTAAGCAACTGCTATAAGCGTAGGTCTCATCTTTCATGTAATATCAACACGCTTTAAAGAAAAGCTGCAGTAAAACTAAAAATAGAAAATATTGTTTCACAAATATTGTTTGTCATAAAGATACATGTACAAACTACAATTTAGTTGATTTTTATAAATAAAACTAAGTACACATTCTCTACAAGAAACAAAAAGCATAAATTCTATTTATTTCCTGAATTTAACATTTGTATAAATATACATACGTTACTTAAGGCTTGCATATTGGATTTGTTAAACACAGAGAAAAAAACACTAATTTTATTAAAATATGCAGACATGTTTTGTGTGTGACAGATGAGTAATCTAAACCCTTTTATAATATATACAAAAGCAACATATGAGCATTTCCCATAACATTGCTTGTTTATTTTTTTTTTTCAAGTTTACAGTTAATATACCATTGTGTTTGAAAAGCTGAATGAATTGAAAGTCCAGGTAAAATCACTAAAGCCCAATCGAACGCCCTAAGTGCTAGTCTGCAGACGACTGTTCTGTGTGCAGCAGCAGATTGATGAGGTCTGATTGTTAGTATGCTGTGATCATGCTGTGAGGGCTTGTTCCTCATTCTGAGCGCGGCTGGAGTCACACCACGAGACCTGTTAGCTTCTGAATACAAGATGTTTTGCTCCACTGGCCCAGCCCAATCAATGTTCATGCAGTGCTGGTCAACAATTACAATCTCACTGTTACATGCAAAATTAAATAATTTATTCAAAAATAGTGTACTGCACACTTTTATTATTAAAGTACTGCCATGTGGACAAAAGTTCTATAACAATGAATTTGGAAACAAATAAGGTTCTTATTAACAGCAGTACTCCCTTTAAAGTTTAAACACAGCCGAAACATTGTAGCAGCTGCAAAAGTGGGACCAACTCCATACAAAATAATGGGACTCCTGACCATTATACCAACAGGGACTTTAATGAAATTACATTCAGATGCATTCAGATTTGCATATGGTGATGATCCCCTTTTGCAGCTGCTATAATGTAATATAATAATAATAATAAATTATATATATATATGTATGTACATATATATATGGTTTGGTTTGTGTGTGTATATGTGTGTGTGTGTGTGTGCGTACATTATCTTTTTACTTACAATACAATAACTTCTTTCTCCCATTAACTATAATCAACACCAACTGCAGGATTGGACACAACCCCATCAACCCCAACCCTCCTTTCAGTGGGATTGAAACCACATGACCATCTAGTTAGCTGAATGGCTGACAGGTCGCATAGCGACAGTGAAGAAAGAGACCCTGCAGTTCCTCTCTTCCAATAAGAACAAGATCTGTGGCAATGTCCGAGACACCTAGTCACAAATAGCTTTACTCACATATATAAACACCTAACCTCCCAATCTGTCATGAATACAACCATCATAAAATATAAGCTTTTATTTTAGTTTTATATATTGTTATTTTTTCCTCCACAGCTGAGTCTTCAGCTGTTGAGTATTCACCCAAGCAATTTCAAGAGGATAAATAGTGGTTTTCATAATTGCCTGCTTTAAACCATGATTAATAATTCACTCAGTCCTCACAGCTATGTACTCTGAGAGGAGGAGAGAAGGAGAGAGAGAAAAACAGATAGAAAGATGGGAAGAGAAATAAAAGCAAACAAAATCCAAAGAAAAATCATTTGTACAAATAAGATGGCAAACCCATGAAGCGAAAACACAAATATAAACCACACTGTCCATTAAACGGAGAAGTGATATTCTAAAATATACGGGAAAAAAACCTGAATGATCACATTTAGTGCTGATAATCTCTTCTAACACAACGATGGATGATAAAGATGAGACAAAGATGAGAGTAAGAGATGAGCAAGCGTGCATGATAGAGTGGGCAGAGGGAGAGAGAGAGAGATAGGGAGAGAGAGAGACAGACGAAGAGTGCTATGACTCCAGACGGTTTGCTGATTGCTCTGTGAGCTCTGTGCTTGAAGGCTTGGCTCTCATCCCTGCATCAGTATTCAGGACACAGGCTGCTAAATGCAGCAAATGGGTCTTCAGAAGAGTGACAGGCTTGAGTCCACCACCACATGGAGCTCAATTAGCCTGTCAGAACAGGGCTGCGTCCCCAGAGCCACCAGTATTCTCGGCCTCCCGCCGCACTTTCCTCTCTCCTTACCCTCTTAGACATAGCGGTTTTTCTTACATTCTCAGCTCATATTCACTCACGAATTTCTAATTTGGAAACGCCTCTCTGACTTTTCATTCAATTCTTTTGTTTACATGTGTTTTCTTCAGATCTTCATCAAGCTCATCATTAATAATATTTTCAACAACTAATGAACAAGGGAATTTTTTTTGGTCGAATCATCACACGGCTCCAAACAGTTCAGACAGTTACTTTGCAATTCTTAGAGAAGGCCAGATTGTTTCTATTTAATAGACAAATTTTACCAAAATATCAGAACAAATATACAGGATATACATATATACATTGTTAATGTATTTCTTTAGTCATTTATTTACATATGTTGTATCTGCTATCTTGTGTTATACTAAATACATTACTATTGTGCAGTATATTTATTTATTGTAATGTCTTAGAGGTGGGTGTGTGCGTGCATTTGTGTGGTACAAGACACATTTTGAATAAATCTGACAATGACTAATGCTTCACATATGTTCCCGTAAAGTAAAATATGCAATTTACAAATAAACGAACTACAGAGAATCCTGTAATCACACCTCACAACCAGATATACACATTATGTACATGCAGCCTGAAAGAGATGTTGTGAATAATGACACACACACACACACACACACACTCACACACACACACAGAGCGTTATGCACTGCTTTCAGTTAATAACCCCAGCAAAACAGAGGCTTGATTTTCTGTTAATGTAGCACTTTTTGAAGGCCAAATACATTTTTAAAAACCCTGAAAGATTAAAAGCCATAAGATCCTCTTCCTTCAACAGGATACAGAGATCTGCACCAATAAGTCTCTCCTGTTTATCCTCTTCCTTCAACAGGATACAGAGATCTGCACCTTTGAACCTGCTTTAGAACTGACCAGTAACTCATAAGAGATGTGCTGAAATTGTGTTATTTAAATTCCTCATGAATAACACCTATAACTCACTCGCTCACAATTATTTGGACAAAAAAAGTCAGCCTTATTTAAAAAATAAAAAATGATTTAAGTTTCATGAGACATTTAATTTAATTTATCTTATGAAACAACCCAATTGAACTGTGATCATGAACATGGGCGGTCCAATGACTGATCCTAATTCATATCTAATAACTTGAAACAACATTAGCATGGCTTAAATCAATCTACACCCTATTGTTTGGCTTAGATTGGTTATGCTGCATCTCGTAAATTAAATCAAGATATTCCCATGTGGGACAAGGAGCCAAGGCACAATCTTAATAATGCAGTGTCAGCAAAGAAAAACACATCAGTGGAAATTGTGTGTGCGCGGATGTTTGGGAGGAAATGCGCATGTGACTGTCCGTACGCACTGTGTGTGTGTGTGTGTGTGTGTGTGTGTGTGTCAAGGACAGAAGCCTTGGTGAAGGACGCATGATTGAGTAGAATGCTATCTCTGTCTGTAGTACAAAAACACAACCAATGCTAATCTTTACAGAGAAAGAAAATTACATAGATATCCTTTTCGCATTAATAAAGCACTGGTAAACAAACCAGCTCTATAGACACATAGCCTAAAACATTAAGCTGTAATGTTAAGATGTAACAAAAAGCAAATGTTTGGTGACTAATTACATTCCAAAGCATCACTTAATACTGAAACTGAAACACAGTCTCTGTGTTCTTACACTCAAACTATTAGTTTTACATTTACCAGACGCTTTTATCCAAAGCGAATTCCATTCCCTAACTACAGGGGGCAGTCTCTCCCTGGAGCAACTCGGGTTTAAGGATCTTGCTCACGAACCCACTGAAGGTGCTGAAGGTAGGATTCGAACCCAGGACCTCTTGGTCCGGCGGCAAGTATCCTACCACTGAGCTACCTCCACCCATTTCACAATTCTCTCACATTACCGTGCCCAACTGTGGCGCTTTGTGCTGGAAAGTATGTGATCACAAAATAAGTTCACATCATTCACATAATTTAAGAGTGATTCTAATTGGTTTACAGCCAATAGTCAACACTTGTTAGTCCTCACTTTTTGTAACATGACTACAAATCTCAGGTTTGTGGGTGGATAAACACATAAATGGATGTGAACTTGTGTACACATTAATAAAAAATATGATTAAAATAATGCTTTATCTGTAATTTTACAATTTGTTGTATGTCACTGGTGCACATTATTTATTACTTTCTGGTGCACTTGGTTGATTCCTATGAAGCTCCACAAATGTTCACAAAGCAGTCTTGTCGGCTTGCAGGCAAATACCAGCTACATTACTCGACATAACAGACGCTCTAGGCAACACCACTGAAATACCAGAATCTCACAATATTCTACACTGTGAGTGTGTGGCACACAGGCAGCATTTTACCCTGCTGGATACAGTCAACTGTTGCACCCAGTTTTTCCCCAAAGGGCTTTTGTGACCTTTGCAAAGTGCAATACAAGCATAGCTTAATGGCTTACATAGAATGTGACATTTACGCATGCCAACCTGCTGCTGAAAAACACTCTTGTCCTTCATGGCCAACAGGCACGCTGTTACTAAGCCCTGATACACTTGAAAATGCAGATTTTCTAAATAACTCAAGAACTTTATCAGGTAATGAATCTGAGGAGGCTTTTCCTGCATATAGACCGTGAAGCTTGTTTTTTCTCACACCTGCATACATGCACATGCAAACACACTCACAAGGCCAGGCTGGAGACTCCAGCATGTCTGGGAGAATGATGGTGGGTGGGGTTGGTTGGGGGTGGATGATGACTGATACTCGATGGTTTAGCAGAGTTATGAGTGAGATTGGATTCAGATCAGAGCCCTTTTTTTTTTAAATGGAAGATATAAATTATTGCTTCCTCCTTGTGAGATAGCACTCTAGCTTGGAGGGGAAGAGGTTTGTTGGCCAATCAATGAAAGGATTAAACGAAACATCACAGTGCATCACAGCCATAATAACAGAAATACAGAGTGATGAGGCAGAATGCTAAACACAAATACAGCCATGCCAGTGGACAGATTTAATCATATACCCACAGACAAGGTTTGTGGACCAAAATGTTGCCTAATAAATTGCTTGTGTTCTGTTTGTACATGTTATTATAGAACAGAAAGCTTTTCACTTCTCAGGACAGATTGTGTTGTAGCGATAAAACACATGGACCGGTAGCAAAGCTGTAGTTTATGTGCTGCACTTTTTATGGAGTAGAATACTACTGAAGTAATGAGCATCATTTACTGTTCAGGCCAATACTGACTGGCCTGAACTTCTATTTGACTGTTAAGCATAATGTCAACGTCAACCTTTTATTTCCTTTTTAAGTGTTTTTATTATATTTTTACATTGCTCAAATGTAATGAATCTGCGGTGCAAAAAGTCCTAAATTATTTTGAATATTCGTTGATGCCACCATTTTGAAGATATACAGTTCTTATTCAAAAGTGGCATAAATTCAGTGACTTCTGTGAATAGTGGGAATGGAGCAGTGCCCAAATTTTCTATATGATGTGTTTGTGTTCTTTTACCTCAGTGCAACACTATTTTGATACAGAATCATTATCACGTTTCTTTAAGGTTTCTTAAAAGACAAAAGAATATGTAACATTCTACCCCGGTTTGCCCCTCCTTGCTTTTCTTTCCACCTGTGCCATGTTACCTTTGATTTAGTTTTCAGCTGAGCCCGTCCTTTCCTCCTGATCAGTGTGTTCACCCCTCTTTACCCAGGTGTTCCCCATCCTTGCCCTCTATAAACACTCCTGTGTCTTTGTTCACTTCATCTGTCTACCCCAACACTCCCTGTGACACTCTCATGGGCTTTATCTCGACGATTCTGTTTTTTTGTGTACTTTGTTACTCCTCCCCAACTCATGTTACAGAATACGATGGTTTTGATGAAAGGCAGTGGAACTTCGAGTGTTTCACTTTTGTGATTGTCATAGAAATACTCTGTAAAGAAAATCATTCCATAACATGTCTTGTAGATACATGTAACAATCTGCAGTATTACCTGAAACGTTGCTATCCAGCAGTAAACAAAATCTTAAGTCCATAAGAAGGCAACTCATGTCATCAGACTGCAGCCAAGACCTGCGTCAGTGAGTGGCTGTGTGAACACAAACTGAGACAGAATTTCTCCACCTGAGAGTAATAAAACCCATTATGCAGCAGAGGGAATATGTGACTCCTACATGTAGATTAAAAACGGATCAGAGTGGGGTGGTCTGGATAATCTCTGACCCTGCCTTTATTCTGTCGATGTCCTCGCCCTGATTTACAGCGTGGAGACCTGGTTCAGAGTCTGTTAAGATGACTAGATAGAGATAGCAGAGCAGACGAGCCCATTAGACGATGCTGAACTCATGGGACAGAGCGAACAATGCAGGTGAATGGCAGAAAGGCCTGATTGTAAAGCAGTTAATGTGTGCGCAAGGGGTGAACAAGAGGGCATACACAGCTGACAAGAGGGGGTCCTGTTAAATGTCTCAATATCCACCTCCTATTTCTCACTCTCACTCTCCATCACAGAGCCACCATAAACAGATATAGCTGCATCCCTGATGCTTCAAAGCAGCCCGAAACGCCAAATCTGCCCCCCTCCCCTTCTTCTCTGAGTCACTGGAGACTGTTATCAGACCAGCACAGGAGCTGGGCTGAAACACTGCAGCTCCAACACAGCAGTAAATAAGCCTGATAACAAAGGTGCTAATGAAGCTGTCTCCAAAACAGCAGCCGAGGAAACCGTCAGCCACTTTAAATTCTCTGTTTATTTATCCTGCACAAGGACATAAGAACCCTAAAACGTGACCAGATTTCAAACCCGTCAGAGGTAGCACTGGGGAATACTGAAAGAAGTCAGTACCAAGGTGTTAACCAAGTATATCACAGTGTGACATTATATGAAAAGCTGCATCAAGAAAGATAATGAACTCATGCTTCCTGAGTACTGCAATATAAGTGTTTGAGAAAACTAACATTGCTTGCTTTCACTGGACTCTTCTCCAATGTGACAACTTTATAAACTATCCTTAAATCATACACAAGCCATATTCACAGAAAAGAGACT
Organism: Clupeocharax schoutedeni; assembly: GCA_037974565.1. Lineage (NCBI taxonomy): Eukaryota > Metazoa > Chordata > Actinopteri > Characiformes > Alestidae > Clupeocharax > Clupeocharax schoutedeni. The sequence continues at coordinate 7,767,599 of JBBPDH010000124.1, forward strand.
TACAAAGTCTTCATTTATTTTAAACAGTTCTTTTAAAACCCACAAACATTACATTGTTTTATATACAATTTTATGCATAAAAACCACTGAAACTAAAATCAGTATCATAATTTGGGATAATTGATACATCAGCAGACACTAACTTAAATCTTGATCTAAGATTCCATAAAGGTAGGAGTGTTCAAACATGGGCATCTCTCGCTTCAAACTGGCATTTAACACACAGGCTGGCGGCAGACAAACATGCTGTTATGTAGTGATGTAGCCTTGGATGCTGACGGCACTCGTAAGGGTTTTCAACAAAGACCAGCCTTGAGTGTCTGAATGTGTTCTGTAGATGCCAACATGTCCATAGCTTCAGCTTTGCTTTCAAGACATTGTTATGTAGGTACTTCTCTGCCGCCAGCATCCAACCGTACTACGCCTCCACACATACACGCCTCCACACTCTTATGCACCCTCCAGCCTGACTCTGCCATTGTCTCTCAAGGCCAGCAGTCTGTTGGCTTTTCTTGCATAGTCTGACTTCCACCTGCAGTCAATCGTGTGCAATTTTGAAGCTCCTGGAAGAGCAGAAACTGGCAAAAAAACAAGCTTGGATTCTGATGAGGAAAGGAAAGACTGCATTGCTAAATATAACAGGCAAGCCAAATCATTAGGCAATAATTACTTAATATAATTATCTAATTTTTCTCATTATTAAATGGTAATAAGGTCTTGTATATTTGTATATACTCAATGAAATTAGAATATTACCAAAAAAACGCCATAAATATATATTTTTATAACGCTTTAAAATAAATTGATCGCGCGATTAATTTGAAAATGAAACGCCCCTCTGGGTTGCAGTACCACACTGTACCACACTAGGGGCAGTATTGCGCGCCGTCTTCGACCAGAACGGCAGAAGAAGCTGCTG
>JBBPDH010000124.1:7825285-7837626 GCA_037974565.1 Clupeocharax schoutedeni
TAAATAATTTATTTGAGAAAAAGCAATGTTCTGTTTGACAAATAAAACATATTATACTTGCATTAATGGGACTTAAATATATTGTATACTCCCAATAAAACATTGTAGAAAGCCTTTTTAACGGTGGTTTAATCTTCTAAAATGTCCCTTCACTTTTAATCACAAATAATTTTGAAAAAGTAAACAAATATGACAATCATATTAAATAATGTTAGAAATATTTTGCAAGAGCAAAGTATAAACATGAATGAAAAATATATATAACAGGTAAACCTATGTGAGGTAAACCCCAGCAGGTTCTGGATGTTGCTTGCTTTAGTTAGGCTTTATTAACTGGCACTCAAGCACACATTACTCAGTAGCCACAAGCCACAATGTTTAAGTAATGTTGGATTGTTACTATCTTGGATGAGTTGAACAAGGATGAAATGACTCAGCTTTACAGTTGCACATCCTTAATCCAAACTGAGCTGCAATCAATTTGAAAAGTGAAAAGGGGGTGGAGGTAGCTCAGTGGGTAGGAAACTTGCCTCCGAACCAAGAGGTCACAGATTCGAATCCTACCTCCAGCACCACCACTGTGTCCCTGAGCAAGACCCTTAACCCCAAGTTGCTCCAGGGAGACTGCCCCCTGTAGTTAGAGAATGGAAGTTGCTTTGGATAAAAGCGTCTGATAAATGCCGTAAATGTAAATGTAAAAGGAAAGCGGGATCGAGAAGCTGTAAATAACAAGAACTCTGTATGCACTGCACAAGCTCTAGTGAGTGGCGATCTTTGCTGGGTGCCTCAGCATTTAATTAAAGCTAGCTTGTTCCTGTCACAGCATCACCATGGTGTGATTAGTGCCAATAAGGCTTGGCACTGCAGTCAGCGTGATGTGGCACACGCAGCTCACTAACACGTTCCAGTCAGGGGCGGACAAGCCAAGCGGGGTGCTAACAAAGAAGCCAGGAGAGAAAGAGTAATTAAAGACAAAGTCAGTCTCAATGTGCTTCACTCGTATTATGGTGCTACTATAGAGCTTCAGACTGTCTGTCTGTGTCTCCCAGTCACTGCGTCTCCCTAAAGATGACAGGGATATTAAAAAAAAAACATTCAGATGTTATTTAAACAAATTCCGTCCCTGCACGTTCCATCTCATCGTAACAGGCCTCGTACGTCACTATTCCAGCTCTATTTTACATGCAAATGATGCATCCATTTCCATCTCTGCTTCAAGAGAGATACAAGTCTCCACTTCACTCTACACATACAAAGCTGACTGACTCAGTACCTTAAACATTAATACACACACACACACACACACACACACCTGGGCCGCCATGACCCCAAAATCACATCAGAACATGCAATAGGCAAATTTTTGGCTGCATCGGAAAAATCCTTTGTTTCGTGAATTAAAATGAAAACAAGTACAAGATTACCGTTCATATCACTGGATTTAACATAACTGGCGAAATGAAACATTAAATATTTATAAGTGGCACATCTTCGATATTTTTTTCAATATGTTAAAAAGTCCATAAGCAGAAACCATGCACTAAATGCTACGTAGGGTGTGTTACATTACTTTCACTTAAAATCAAGAATAAAAATACAAGCCTTATAAGCCTGAACAGGAAGTTGTAAGCAGTGAACAATGGTAGTCCTGTCTTTAGGCTAATCCTGCAGGCAGTGTGGAAGGTTGCAAGTGTTATGTTTTGTGTGTAAAGAGGAACACATGGTTAAAATTATCATGTCAACAATTATTGCATTGCCCTGCAATAAAGTATGTATTTTATGACCATATTCTCCTTTACAGTGTATAATGAAGCTCAATTAAAGACACACAAAACAAGTAACAGCAGATTATGGCGTGACATGAAGGTTAATACACTGCATTTTCCTTCAACTTGGTTTTCAAATTAGTTCTCTCATCACTCATATCTCCTTTCAACCAGTAAGATAAGGGAAGCAACACAGTTCAGACTGAGGATCTACATTTGTGCCAATAATGCCCACCTCATATTGACCCCTTATACAGGACAGCCACCAGTGTATCAGAAGATCCTTCCAGGCAAGAACAAGTAGTCTAATCCATGCTAAGCTCTATCAACTGAGCATTTAACTATGTTTGAGACTAAAGGTCTTTACTTTACTCCTGCAAACACATCTAGAACTGCACTTACCCAACACAAGTAATCCCCTCACACCTTAAACAAGCACTAATACAAACCCAAACCATTAATGCACTCAGTCACCTACATCAAGTATATGGGTAAATATCATTCACTATCTTATCTCAGCCTTTCTCACTTCTTCCCTATAAATGTTCACAGATGGTGTCCTCTAAAAAGCTTTCTGGTTAAAATAAGGAAATGCCTGAAACTGGATAAATGTTTAATTGCTGTAATGTAATTTTTTATTCCAAGCAGTTCTATATGGACAATTTGTATCGATCTCTTCATTATGAAGTGTGTGGATACCACATAAAGGCCCATTTTCAACCTGGGTTAAAACATTCGAGAGACATTTTAATGTTAAGGACAATATCCTGCACAGACTAACAATTGGATGCACATTTAAAACAAGATATGTTTTGTTCTTCTTCTCCCCCTCCAAATTTACCAGCTTACCACAGCCTGACATAGAACAAACGAGATTTTCAGTTTACGAATGAGTAGTTTCTTCAGTGACAGTTTGTATTCATTGTCTCCAGAACAGAATGAAATCTGAAGTCTGAGCCTCTAAAAATGTCTTAACCAGTTAGTCATGTGTTCAGTATCCATTTCATACAGTAGCTGAATCTTCTGCACAGCACACAGAATACATGATAGATGCCTGATATCTCTATTAGTCATGAATTCCAGGAAATCGATTGAAGCAATGTTCAGACAGCACTGCCTCTGCAGTATGTCAAAGAGGCTGTCAGCCACTGGCAGTGTGACAGTCAGGGAGACACACGGCCTTGTATGTGTGTGTAAGAGTGCCTCTCGCTGTCTCTTTACCAAGAATGCTGCTGCTTTAATAACCATCCAAAAGATTTGTCACATGCAGCCTAGATCCACCGTAGCCGCCTCAAACACTGTCCTTGTGCACTTGAGCTTTTTCTACAGTAGAGTTAAATCCACCAACACTACCACCAACAAGAATTTAATTTCTTTTTTTGCCCCCAAACTGGTTCTGGTACGGAAAATTAAATCCACTATGGATGTCACATCTGAAATCCTACCGCCCCTCTGTTTTTACCCTTTTGTTGTGCTGTAAATGCTCTAGACATGAGGCTTTGCATGAGAGAATCAGGTAAAAAAAAAACACAAACTGAGAAGCGCTGTAATGGTCAGTGCAGTCATTTTACAGCCTTTCAAGTGAAAGACAAGTCTGGCTCCCACAGGATTTACCCTCTACAGCACCATCAGATACAACACCCTATAAGTCAGTTAAAGCTCCAGCACGTAAAAAAGGTTAGAATACAATGCTCTGTCCATTTCTGTAATCAGACCCACTTTTTTTACACTGCTGTAGAAACAATGCCACACCACGAAAACAAACAACGTGCTTCACGTCAGGGTAACTCATGCGTCGCTTGTGGTTTGACTGATAGTAAATGATGCTGTAGAAGATTGTGGGACATTTATTCTGAAAGGGGCAGAAGCTGTTCCATTTCAGTGACATTACGGTTGTCAACCATAATCAGCGTGTCCGCCTCTTCTGTTGAACAGAACATGGAGAACTGCAGGAACACACACCAATCCAATTACACCCTAATTGAGTGCTGCAAGGCTCATTGATTACAGCCGCTGCTCACTAATAGAATAAGCCTTAGCACAGCAACCTCAGAAATTAGGCACATGACCCCAGAGTTTGCAGGGTGTCAAGTCATAATGTTAGCTGCAATGGGAGGTGAATCTGCTTTGGGGCTCCAAAGGACCCTTTCAGTTCCCAAAGAGCACGGCTCGAAAAGGCAACACATTTATCACCGAATGACAAAATGCAAATGAGCCATCATGGAGAATTATGTTTCCCCTTTGAACCTCATTTAAAAAGAAAGGCATGTCATTTCCTGGGTTACTTACATGAGTATACGGGAAGGGCTCAGGGCTTTGTGATTCCGTGTCATCTTGGTTTAACGGGTCCAGGTCATATGGGTCAGGCTCTGTATTGTCTCTGGGATGCTGTGTGGTGGTTGTACTGCCTGGGGTTGATGGAAGGCTCTTGCTGGTGGAGTCTACTTCTGTACAACAATGCGGCTCTGAGTTTAAAATGGGCTTCCGTGACAGAAAGACAAATAGTGGTTAAAAAAAGAGCCCACAATACACCATACTCAATGTTTTGTGGCTTTCTATGTATAATATGTTTTCAACAAGGAGGTAAAAAAAAAAAGCTATGCTAACATTGCAGTTACATTTCCAATGACCACAACTGGAGCTCAGTATCTGATGAAAGCATAATTAACAAAAGTCATTTATCCATATAATTATCCCATAAAATTAACTGAATTTCACTCACACAGTTACATAAACTGTTATTTCCCTATTGTTTCAGCCTTATGGTGAGTAACTGAGAAATAGGAGAAGACAGCAGTCCTTTGTTACCACTGCTTGCCAAGGTAATGCTAACTCAGTGACTGTTTTTACCTGCAAATCCAGTTGTCCAGGCAGGCTGAGCAGCTCTTGGAACGATCCCAGGCTTAAAGTGGGAGACTCACAGGGAGAGCACAGAGCAGCGTCTACATCAAATGGTTTCTCCTCCTGTAGCACATGTGAGCTGGAAGAGCTAATCTCCTTCAGCGCAGCTGTTCTGGCTTCATGAAAGGCCACAGAGTAGAGCAGGCGTCCACAGTGCATGGCTAGATAGTCATTCTGCACGCGCAGTAGTGCCATGATGCCAGTGTACTGGTAGAGCTCCTCCTCAGGGTCTGCATAAAGGTTAATGCGGGGGGCATTGGTCCTGGGGTATATGGCGAAGAATCCCTCACCTGCCTTCACCTCCGAGTCCGTCACACGGATGGCCTCCACTTTTAGCCGGACATCATGGTTTTTGTCATTTTTGCAGAAACCTAACAGAAGAGGGAAAGAAATCAGTTTGTTTTGGTCATGGTGGCTTAGTTACTCATCATCATCTTACAGCAGTGATCTCCAAATATGCCAGAGAACATTTACAGATCCTTTTGGTTTAAACAGGTTACCTTTGGGAAGAGTGAAGACAAATTTGCTGCTGGAAAAAGTATAGATTTCATCCAAGCTCACTTGTTCAATGGTATCAGTAGCGACCGAGCTCTTGTGTAGAATCTCTCCATCTTTCACTCTTAGCTGAACTTCAGCAGCAGAACTTGTGAGAAGTGGATTCTCCACAGTCAACATGAGCCGGTACTGACCCAGCTGATTAAACTGGATGTTCACAATTTCAAAAACAAAGTCCATATTCTTCTCTTCAATCTTAAGATGTTTCCTCAGCATGACTGATGCTCACACACCACCTTTCACACAAGCTTTGGGAAAAAAATCTGCACAAATGAACAGAAGCGCTATGTTCAGGCAGCATTAAAGTTGAGTTTAAAGATAAGTTTTGTTCTGTTGCCAGAGCTACACCACCATAGACCTTGACATGAATGTAAACACACTATGTCAGGTCACTGGCTGTCTGTGATAATCAAGGGTGCTGTAAAACACAGTGTACTGCTCACAGTGCCATGTGTTTGTTTGGCAGGGCCTGTATATAGAGATACAGACAAGAACACCTTGTTTCAGGTCACACACTGCAGAATGCATATTGCTGATGACAATACGTTCATAAGTATGAGAACATGCCAGTGGTCAAAGGCCATTTCTTTGAACTTCAGCCAAGTTGAGTCCTATTTCAACTCCCACTGCACTTTCACCAGTTTTTTTTTCCTTCCCTCAAGTTCATTACTAAGATCTGGACGATGGGGTCAAAGTCTGGTGAGACTGCACGCAGTGTTCATATATTTTCCTGTCCTTTAAAACATTAAACCTAGTTGCTGGAGAGCTGTAGGGGTGGTGAAAGGTAAAGACTAATGAAACTGACACGCTTGACCGGTTTTGACTGAATTAGCTGCAAGAGCATCAAAGAGGAACAACAGATCCGAATATACTGCAACCAAGGTAAAGCAGAATTCATATACTTTGTAAAAACGTTTTGTATCGATTGGCATTTACGCAATTTATTCCAGCGTGCCTGTTTTATTTACATGTTTGTGGGAAAGTTACACGAGGCATGGTATGTTTGACAAAGCAGGAAAACTTTTAAATCCCGATGAATAAATTAAAATCGACTTAACTTCTCCTCCTTGATGCTGTGAGAAGATGAGCCTTGAACTACGTCTCACACTTGACCAGTATCTTTAGCTCCAGTCTCTACCACCTTTTATCAATAAGGAAGGTTAGGCTTGGCGTTGTGATGGCCCATCACATCGCAAAATCTCACCTAGTGCTCAAATTCTCAAATTGTGTAAACTTGTGTTGCGAGAGAAATGTGTTGAGTCGTTTGTAAAAGTGAACGCCATGCGTGTTGTGTTTTGGCCATCAAAGCTGCACTAGCAAGTTGCAAATCGGTTGTCAACATCACGTCCTCAAAACTGGGACATAAGACACCAAATTTCGTCTCATTACTGAAAGGAGTACATTAATAGTGCGTTAATTTTCAGGCAGACACACTATATGGACAAAAATATTGGGACACACCTCCTAATTGTAGAATTCAGGCTTCTTACCTCCAGTTAAGGGCCGTCTTAATACATCCGCATACCGCAAATGTACCTGACCTCATAAATGCTCCACAGAATGAATACTAACAAATTCCCACAGAAAAACTCCAAAATATTGCGGAAAGCCTGGAGAAGACTGGAGGCTGTTATAGTTGCAAATGGTGAGACCTACTCCATATTAAAGTCTATGAGGTTGAATACAATTAAAGTCCAAATAAAATTCAATTTAATGTAATTAAAGCCAGGCATCCCAATACTTTTGTCCATATAGTGTGACTTGAGCAGGTTTGTCAATGAAATAGCCTATATCTTTCTCCCATCCAGTACTGTTCGGTTGTATGGAGCTATTCAGAATTTCAGCAACAGATGGTCACATCTTTATTTCTTAAGCCCATATAAAACGCTGGAGTGTGGTGCCTTTCAGACAATGTTAATTGTCTGTAATATGGTTAATCCAGAAATAGTCTTGTAAGGAGCAACAAACTGCATAGTAACTCTGTTTCATGGGTGTTCTTTAACAAAAAAGGGTCAGTGTCATTTTGAAGCTGCTGAAATCAGCGAACTAACTTGTCATCTGTCCTGTGTCCTTGATGGATGGCTGTTTTTTATCCAGCATTAAATGTCTCAATCTGTCACTGGCATACCAGAGTTAGCACCATGGAGACTTCTTTTCCTTTAACCGGCTGATGTAAGTGTCCCCATGAGACTGTGAGTGATGATTGCGGATATGAAATCATTAGAGAGAACGTCTGTCTTGCTCTGTCTGATCCATGCTACCTTCTCTTTAATTAGATTTAGTCATGTCAAAGGTTGTGGGCACAGAGAGGATCCCATTTCTAGTTAGCTGTGTCAGATGTGGCTTCTGTGAGCGCTGCACAGCTCTAAATGCAGTAAGGGCCTGTATCCTGCTGGAAATGGTTTTAGTCATTTCTGCAGAATATAATGATGTAAATGCTGTGAATTTAGGAGGGTTTTGCACAATAGGTGTCTTTTTAAAGAGAGTCTTGTTTTTTTCTCTCTTAGTGCAATCGTGTTCTCCCTTATGCTGTCCATTCAATCTATGATCTGAATAATCAATTCAGTCATTCCTTTGTGAGATTTGTTTCTGATGTACTCAGTCCTATAATTGCACTATAATTGAACAGTTCTTCATTGTCTAAGAATAGGTCCTCTTCCAGCTAACTTATGAACAAGTGTTTTGTTCATAATTTACCTCAGAACCTCAAAACCAAGTATCAGCCTTTTCTCCACCTGGTGCTAACAAACTCTCTGGCACAATTCCACTGCCATCTTGCTGAGGTAGGTCTTCAAAGCATTCTTTGTTCAGCGACCTCTATGTGTCCAGCCTCTTTTTTTCTTCACAGGAGGATGAATCTGAATCTCGAGGTTGTTGTTGTCCTCTCAGAAGTGTTATTGGAACCTTTTTAACTGTCTTTGACTGTAATCCCTGCATAATGAGCATGGCAAATCAACCCTAACACTGGGCTTGAGTTACAAATACTGAGTGCCAACACACACACACACACACACACACACACACACTAACACACACACACACTAACACACACAAAGCGAGAGAGAGAGGAAGAGAAAAGGAAAGAGAGGGAGGGGATGCAGACAAGACGGCCTCATTGTGTTCTCCATTTGTCTGGGGAAAGTTGTATTATTATTCTGTTCATTAAATGTGTGCAATTAGTGAAGGAGTGCTGAAGGAGAGGGAAATTTAACCTTTACTGCTTTACCCCCAGAATGTCTTCATTCTGCTCAAGTTGCGTTAGCTCTTTCTGCACTGAAGTTCAGCCTTTCTAATTTCAGATCAGGGGTAGTGTAACCTGATGATCTCACGTTAAACCCACCTGTTTGGCTCAGTCTGTGTCTGCGTGTACTGCAGTACCCGAAGTTGCATGCTTGCTTCTATTATAACGTCACCCATAAAAGTGTTTGTGTGTAAAGCGCTATTGTAGATTGCCAAACCTTATACCAAATATGTTCCAAATATAGGGATTGCCTGTGAAACAAAACCTTATATCTCCAGGGAAGGAACAAAAACGGAAAATGTCAGTGTTTGATATTGTAACAAGATTTGATTTATAAAACATTAATTTTGAAGCAGTTCTACTGATCCGCACCTCTGCCATGTAAGAGGAAAGTGTCACGTAATGTTCAAATATTGTAAAGACCATTTTAAAATGGTTGAACAAGATCAGTGTAGGGTGTGTGTGCGTGTCTAGCACTAGTTATGTTGCCTGCTATGCCTTTGGTTTGACTCGTCATTAGGAATCTCCACAGTGTGATGGAAAAGGGAATCCGCTCATCTGAATTTCCCTGTTATCACAATGGAAAGTGTCTGATAGGCTGAATGTTTCCTGGTCATTCTCAACCCATACATCTACAGTTGAGAGCCTTATAAGTTCCAGTGCTCTGGGTACCTCTATACAAGAATCCCGGCTAACAGCCCACCCCTGGAAGGCCACCTAATCCCAGTAAGCCACAGGTGGCCAGAGAGATTGGCTGCTCCTGTCTGGAACGTTGCTCTCCTTGCTTTCACACCCCTTCTCATTCTCTCTCCTGCTCTCTCTCTCTCTTTCCCAGACTTTCAGTGTGGTGGCACTCTCTGTCTGAAAAAGAAGGCCCAGGCACAAGTAGAGGAGTTTGGGGGTGGCACGCTGCAGCAAGGACCTGTCTCACTATTCAGTAGACCTCGCTTCCGCTCCTGGACACAGAGACAGACTTTACAGTGCAGTGCAAACTTTGGAGGGAAGGTTTAGTTTTTCTTATGTAGCATAATTGAGCAGGAGAAGAGCAGTGTGTGTCCCACTGGAAGGGAGGAGAGAGCTTCATACCTCTGTGCCTGGCTGACTGGATCCCTTTGATACACTGAAACATCTGTTTGATCTTTAAGCCGGCACAATGAGTGCAGAAACTGTAAAGGACTACTATGACTACTCAGACTGGTATGAAAATGCACTACCTACCAAGCCTCCAATCGAGTAAGTAACTTTTTATTACCATGTGCTTCAGTTTGAACTTGAAATGTAAAATTTTGTTTCAACTCAGTGTAAAGTAAGATCCCTCCTCCCATAACTGAATACATAGAAGTTTGCAAATATAATACAAATGTGGCTTTGTATGCTGTTTTAAATCAAACTGTATACTATATTAACCCTCATCTGGCTTTTTTTTTTGTAATTGCTGCTTGGCAAGTAGATTTTTGTCATTCCATAATACAATATACAGTACTACACCATTAGATATGTCTTTGGCCAAACTCGTGTTTTACAGTGAAGGAATGTGAGCAAAGGTTTTTTTTTAAGAGAATGGTTATATGATATGGTTATACTTATGGTATTAAAATGTTGGGAGAACCTGTTAAATGTTGTTGGGAGAATCTGTTGTTTGAAGGGTGCAGTTTGAAACCTATGTTAAGAGTGTACTGTAAATTCGGCTTGGATGGTGCTTTACATTGTATCTTGCATTTGTTGATAGTTCCAGCAAAGACATTTAACAGTCAAACCAAATGAAACCTAGCTCCATTAATGGCACAGTTTCTTCCCCCTCTTTATTTGCATAGTCTCTTCACAGTTTCCTGTTTGCCTCAAGTCTTTTCTGGTCATTTCTTTTTGCTTTAGAAACTTAATTGGCTGTTGAACCTCAGTCACATTGTCTATCAATCGGTTTAAATGCATAATCTCTGCTTAGAGCAGAGGTGAAAGTGTTGTTCTGCTGACGGAGGAGAGGTGTGTGGGGGGGTGGTATGGGGGTAGTTGCACTCTGGGAATTGTACTGGGTGAGTATGCGGCCTGAAACGCACCAGCTTATGCTAAACACACTGTGTTTGTGAAATTTCCAGAATTATCCCACCATGTGACCCCACAGCTGATGATGGCCTCTACCACATATGCATCACAGCCATATCTGTGAGTATTTGGCTGCTTTTTCTCACACACACACACACACACACACACACACACACACACACTCACACACACATACGTTTCTACACAAAGAAGTATATAAAAGAAATGCCTGTTGTATTTATTTTATTTATTCTCACATAAAACATTTAAAAAAATCATAATTTGCTAAAGTTTACTATCATAGATCATGATAAAATTATTATCAAATTACTGCTGACCTACCACACAAACCCCATGCTGCCAGGCCCTTTTTTCCTTATATTTGATGTTTATAAAAACAACTGAATGGTAATTGGCTGTGAGACATGTGGCAGGAATTCTTCACCCTACTCTTAAGACACCGGTGGTTTCTAAAGGTCGTAACAGGTCACTTATCCCAGCGCTTTGTTCACTGAACATGAACAGGATAAATAAAGTTTTCCCTTTGTTTGATGAGGCTGTTTCCAAGCACTGGTGGGTTCATGATGAGGATTACTGAGGTCCTGCAGCTGGACTGGGGTAGTTTGGTTTTAGAGTCCTGGGAAAAAAACTGACTGACTGCATTTATCTCCTGTGTCTGTGTGTGAAGTTGGTAGTCATGCTAATACTGGCGGTTCTGGCAAGACGGCAGAAAGTTGGGGACAGTCTAAAAGGAGTTCCAGGCTTGCTCAGGTAAACGTGGGGTTATCACCACCTCAACATTCATTATTACACTCAAATTAGGATGCCAGACATGTTCTTTAACGTGATTCTGTTTAAGAGGCACATTTGGCTCCCAAAGAAGTTTCGACTTGAGTGTTTTCAGTGGAGCTTTTTAAGGAACCATCCAGTGAAATGTTCATCAGGGAGCCAAAAGTACTTAATCTATGGCTTTTCTTCAAAGAACACTTGTTAGGTATTTTTATTTCTAAGAGTAAATGTCAGGCAGAATTAAATGAAAAGCAAATATAGCAACGGCATTCTTTGTAGCAGCAACGATTGATATTTTGTAAGTCATGTCTTCATGATTTATGTTTTTTATAATAATAATAATGGTATATTATAATGTAATATTTAAAGAACATAATCTAACATAACACACTGTAACATAGTAATCACATTAGATAATTATATAATATATATATATAATATATATATATATTTAATTTTTCCTCTCTCAAGCCCAGTAAATTTCTTGGACCATACACAGCACAAAGGCCTGTCAGTGGCAGTGTTTGGGGTGCTTTTCTGCAAGATTGTTGGACTAGCCCTAGCCCCCAACCCACTCCCCTTCACCAAGGACACAGCATACAAAGGTATGAGGATCATGCTGAGAAGTTTTTTCTATATATTTTTCTATATATTGGTAAAAGCATATAGGGTTTATGGGGTTAAGGGACTAAAAGTTCAATACACTGTTTCTTATATCTGAGGCCACCAAAGTAGCTGGGAAGCATAACTACTAGGGAGGAACTGAATCAGACACATAGTGAATCACTCCTGCTTGGGAGCTATCAAGTGAACACTGTCTATTCACAAAATGGCACCAATCCAAAACAGGCTCCATTCACACAAAAGAATGTAAAACAACTCTTTGCCTGGCTCAGACAATTGATCTGATGCCATCGGTTTTGTTACTGAACATATTTGTGTCACGACTTTATTGACTATATACAGTGTTGCGGTTAGTTACTCAAAAAAGTAATATATTACATATTACATATTACTCTCAAAAATAGTAATGCCTTACTTTACTTTAT